>VZSZ01001255.1:499145-714916 GCA_013398815.1 Ibidorhyncha struthersii | reverse complement strand
CCCATTTAAATTTCTTGGGCCAAAGAACTCTTCAAGGTTCAAAATATTAGTCACTCAGCCACTAAATTTCATGGATAATAATCTAGGAAACAGAACTGATGAGAAGGGGTTTTAAACCAATCAGCTGTTGCATATCATGGATTTTCTTTTCTAACAAGAAAGGTTTTGTGTAAACCAACTTTTTCATATAGGATTTTTTGGCACTATGTTCTTTATCCTGAATCTTTATTAGAATTCCCTTTTTCCTTCACTAAAATCTGGAAAACATAAGAGTCTTTACTTCTAGGGTAAAGAAATGACCTGCTGTGATGAACATTATCATTCCCAATTTTAAGGTTTCGGTGAGTGCTCCTTTCTTCATACCTTGTGCCAGCCCTCAGCCGAGGGCAAGAATCCATATGTAAGAAACACTGCTTTCTCAGAGGTTTCACCAAGAACAGATTGGTATAACAGAGTATGGTTTGGGCCTGGCCACAAAAGAAGGTTTCTGCAGGATGCTACTTGGTCTGAACTTGACTAGAGAAAAGGCTTAGGACTTAAGCTCAGAAAAACCAAAATGATTTAACCACCAACATGGAAATAAAAAGGGAAAATGCAAGTTTTAGCTCAATGAGGTAACAGGGAGCTCTTTGAATTTGCTCTGTTTTTATCAGTGCTAACTCTGTTACTTAGGGATGGAAATGAATTCTTTCACCTCTTAGTTCATTCAATGTAAAGTTCAGATGTTTGCTACCATGGACCTGTTTCCTGTTTGTAGGCTTTGCTTAAGTGTGGCTCTGTAAAACATATGCATTTGGAAAGCTTTGACTTCAGTTTCTTTCTTGTTTGAGAAACCGGCGAAAATGTAACAGTAGGTACTACGTTAAAAGATAATTTTTGATCGATTGCCTGTTGACTTTTACAAATTTCAAGGTGATCTGCAGTCTGTTTTAATTAATGCTGATTAATGCTCTGAGATACTGATTAATACTCGCTGAGGTTAAAATAAATGAGGAGAGTCCAGTAATTGCTAGACTTGCTATTGCTATGTTATCTGGCATTTTCAGCAAGAGCAGCACAAATGCTTACAGTCCTTTTGCTTCAGTTCTTTACTGGACGTTATAAGATGTTATACCATAAGATCTTTCTTTCCCAAGTTAGAAAACTTTTTTAAAAATTTGTTAGACTGATAGCTCTAGATAACTGAAGTGATAATCAACAAAGGTATACAAGTAAATCAGTCCCAGATCTGGGTTTTGGAAAGGGAATCCCTGTGCTAGAAGTGGAGAAGTTGATTTAGACACAGGGAACAGTTTTCCCTGGGTTCCATGGCAAGTGCTATGCTGGGTTATGTGGGAACAGAGCTAAGAACTGGAACAAAAGTGATTCATTGCCAAGTGTTTAGTTTTTACAACTTCTCCTCACAAAACAGAACCAGAATATTTTTTATTTATTTCTGTACACCAGTCTTATCTATGCCTGCTTCTTAATATAATGTTAAAGCTTGGCTTCATGTTTCTGTGTGTGTTTAATCTCAGTGAATATTATAGGAATTTACACACATTCAGAAACATGAGAAATGGAACTCATCTAAACTTCTTTGACTGATTTGATGGGGAATCAAATCACATGACTAGAGTCCAAAGTTTTAGTACCAACATAGTTTATATATATATACACCAATAGAGTCTCTGTTTTGCTTTTATGCTTCTTCACCTGTGCTAGTCTGACTGCCATGTGTGTGTTTGTAAAATAAAACTGAGGTGTTTCAAAATGAGGTTGCAATATGTTTGCAAAAATAAACGAGTGAGTGTAAAATATTTTTAAGCGAAAGTCATGTGAAACCCATAAAGGAGGTGTGCGTATATTGTTAATTTAAGAAAGTACTTTTTCACAGTTTCTTGGAGAAAATGATGCATGAATTATTGATGCATGCCAATTTAACAATCATTTCAAATTTTGATGTGTGTAAAATTGTTGCTTTTGTCATACTATATGAACAAATATTTTACCAAAGCTATTTCTTGAAAAAAAAAAATTCTTCTATTTAAACATCCTGAAGCAGACAGAGTTCCTTTCATTGTAACAATATCAGTTTATGAAAGTTCTACAGGATGAAGACAGCTGAGTTTTAAAATGTATTTTCTATTCCTAATTTATGGTAGCTTGAAATGCCAGATGTTTGCTTAGCACAGAGGAACAAACAGCCCCTGCTCTCAATATAGATTGAATCTTGCATCTCTCTCACAAGGTGCATATTTACCCATTTTAAAAAAATCTCTAATTGTCAAGAAAAAGCCATAGTAATTTGCAAAAACATTTTGATGTTAAAATTAAGAGTGTTACAATATAAAATGAATCCTGCTAGGTGCTGACTGGTGTGGCTCTCAACCGTTAGTGCAATATTTCTGGCATGGGGTTGACTTTTGGGTGTGTGAGCAGTCGCTGTGACCAAGGGATTGACTATGCACATGAAAGGAGTTTCTCTTAAAACCCTAATAGATGGTGGACGGGGTGCTCCCACATAGTTGGCAAGTTAAAAGGTATTGCATGGAACGCAAAGTATTTTTCTGCCTACATGCAGTGGGGGGTCACACAGCACTCATGTTGATGCCATTTTTGCTGACACTGGGGACCTGTGAGGATATCTTCAGTCAGATTCATGCAGAATATGCCACCTTATCTAAGTTGCTTTATACTGTTATGGACATTTTGAGTTAAACTTTTAGGGGAAGGCATGGATTAAGACCCAAGTTTGCAGAGCACTCAATTCAGAGAGCTATTTGGCCTGCTGTTTATTTGGCCTGAGCATCTTGGTGACGGGGCTACTGCAGCTAGTAGGAAGATGGAGAGAGGTAATTATATCTTGTATGCTAATTAATTGCTTATTTAATCTTAGTTAAAGCTGATAAGTGCTGGCACTCACTTGAATGAAAAAGAATCCGTGTGTTGCAAGTACTATTTTCTTTATTTGATGCAATCTAGAGAATCCAGTCCTCAGAAGAAAAGATGAAAACTATGTGCCTGTTGTTCTGTGCATGAGCATGTGGGTGTAGTTTCTTTTAAAGGGATATATAAAAATCTGCTTCTGGCTGTGCATAACTTAGATGTATGTCATATTATTTGATTAGCAGTTTTTATGAGAGTATAACACTTAACTGCACAGTGTTTTGGAAGTCATCTGCTAATGCAGTTTGTTTCTCATGCTCGAATCTTATGAGCTCATAGGCTCTGATTATGGGGATGGACAGACCTTAAATGTGTATGAAATCAAAATCGCTAAGCTGTGTGAATGGTAGTGCAGAGGTAAACATCTTTAAAAAGAAAGATAATGAGTGAGGGGGTAGGGCGATGATGTTACTGAAGAAACGGATGTAGTGCAAGTGCTGCTGACGTGAACAAAAAAATATTAGAAACAGGGAAACACTAGTCTTCATTCTGTAAGAAGAGGTTTTTATTGGAAAAGGTGACTCAAAATAGTTTAAAATTCCAGTGTTGATAAAAGATCATTTGCCTTATAAAAAAAATCAAGCTATAGGTAGTTTTGAGATTGATTTGATTTGATTCTAGCTGCATTTAGAAGTGTCTGCTACTGCTACTTGCTCTTTAGCAGGATTTTTCACAAGTACCTATTTTCATGTTAGAAAAACCACATAAACATTGTTTCAGTGAACTCAAAGTGAGTAATAGAAAGGTTTTATTTTTTTAAGATCCCAGTACAGATTCTTTTTAAACTTTTGTGATTCTCTGTCTCAGTATTAGGAATAAATTATGACTAGCAAAAGCCCCTTTTATTTAGAAAATTGTGGATAGCAAGACATCACAACTTAAGATGCCTTTTCCCTTTCTTTCCTCCTTTCCAAATGTTTGTATTGTCACCTCTGAAGCAGTTACACCTCTGAGAAGCTATTTTTGTTTACTGACTGTGTTTCTCAATTTTGAGGGCATCCTGCTTGGAGATACTACTTTTGGATAATTGTGTGACTTAGAGATTTGAATATGTCCCAAAAACAAAACCTGAAGCATCCCATGCATTCTTGCTGAAAACTTGTTCTACGTGTAGCTATTACTCATGTTTTTAGCCTTTGTGGACCTTCAGGAGTTTTTTTACACTCCATTAGGCAATTATGGAAAAGGATTAATTTTTTTTCTTGAAGCTATGCATTTATTTTTGGTCTTACAGCAACATGAAGCTCAAGGAAGTAGGCTATTGTTTGTAGTTATAAGGCAGGGATGATTAACTAATGACATTCTTATTAAATGTTTGATAAATGAAATGCAGTAATGAATTTTCTTTTGTTCTTACGTATGGGACATAACTATAATGTATTACCTTGTCATACAGATTTATACACCGTAATAATTTTAAGCAAAACATTTCAACAATTAAAATATTACCTTGATGAAATTAAATATTAGTTCTTTACACCTTTCTTTGCCCATGTTTAGAACAACTTCTAAAAAAAAGTTCTCGTGATATCTCTACAAAGTTACTTGCAAGAAGAGAATCAGCGTGCATTATTCCTGTGCTTTTATCTATGTGCATAAATAGTGTGACTCAAGATGAATGGATCTGTGCAACAGAACAGAATGGTTGACACTGACGTTATACTTGTAATGGGGTTATTTCATTCTATCTCTGTGTGATTACTTGGAATGAATACCCATTAGTGGTTGAAGCCCATTGGGTGCTTTCCTGGAGCATGTCTTTGGTTTTATCCCATTTTGATCTCTGAGCCTGTTTTGTGATTACTCCAAAAGTAGTAAATGGGGATGATTTACCTCAGAAGCACACTTTTGATCCAAGCTACAGCTTTTTATGTAGGAGGTTATACAAGATGATTAATATGATCCTCTTGATCTTTATACTTTAATTTTATTTAGAGTTTGTATGACTGTAATGTAGAGAGCTTCATCGGTTTTTGGAAAGAGGCTAGGTGAAGTGAAAGTTAGTCACACTGCATATTTGGCTGAGAGAGAGGGAAATGGAGGTAGTAAGGAGTAATAAAAGCAATCCCAGCCTTTGCTCATAGCTCCATGTGTAGGCAGAGAGACGATCTCAGATTCTTGCCACCTCCCAGAACTGTCCTGAGGTATTACAAGCTTTTGTTTTCTCTCAACTTTTTTTCCACTTGGTTTTGATCTATGAAAGTCCTTTGTACCAACTTCCCCCCCTCTTTTCCCTTCCCCCCCTCCTTTTTCCCTTTTCCTGCTCCTGTTCCCTTTTCTCACCCAGATCTTGATAGAAAGTATCCTGTACAGAACTGTCCTTGAACGCTTATTGGCAAAAGGTGGAGGAATGGAGGAATAAAGTAGAGGTTGGAGTGTTTGCCTCTGATCATGCTCTCATGTTCTAGGCTGGTTATTTAACTACAACTAGGAAGCAGTTGGCCCCTTAGAGTTGTGCTTTTACTGTCACTCTTTTAAGAGGTGTAAGTACATTTGGAACAAAATCGAAGTGCTGTAAGAAAACAGGTTAAGAAGCGTTGTATAATATAGATGCAATTTAAAAGGGCTAAATGGCTAAATATCCCCTACGTTTCAGTGCTCAAAGCCCTTTCAGCACTGTTCAAAGAGTGCATGATTTACTTGTCCTTTTTACCTTCAGAGATTACTGTGAAGTATGCCACTCTGGCATTTCATCTCTTCAGCTGTTCCTTTTTTAATGCATTGGGACATCTTCCTGGTGTTAGACATTAAAGAGATGCTCATTATTGAATAATCATTCATTGGAACTTGTGCCTGTTATGAATTCTGTAGGGAGTATCAAAATACGGAGCAACTTTTCAGTTTGCTGTATTTTTTCAAACACTTTCAGTTCTTTGCAGCTTCACTATGTCCAATGACAAAAGAGTGTCTTTCATATAAAGTGTTCCATCAGCTCTACAGTTGGCCTGCAGTGGTTGTGTGCAGCCTCTGTGTAAGTGTTCCTCATGCTATGAATATTGACCTGCTTTCTTGAATGTTGTCAGCTGCAAAAAAACCCGAAACAGTTGGAGAAGGTTTTCTCATAGCAACAGTTGGGGAAGTCCTATCTGGAATAATGTAAGGGTAGTTGTTGTTGTCATCTTTTTTTAACACAATGATAACTTTGCATAATATGTTATATCTCATTTTTTGCTTCAAGCCTTCATAATTTTAAAATTTTCTTGTCTATTTATCTATGGAATCGATTATTCTTTAAGATTGCAGTGCATGAAGCTGTTAATTGCTGAGATCTTTGGTAGTGAAGTTTGTGAATTTACAGACAATGACGGCTTCATTTTCTTACAGTGCGTATCTAATAATCGGACATCTTGAAATGCTTTACAGAGCATATAATTATGTGCTAGCACCAAAGTGAGTTTATACAGGCTAACTGGCAGCCACTCTGCTCTCAGCCATATCCCACATACTGCAAGGAATGCTAGTTAGAGATGTGAAAGTTAAGAGAGACAAATGCTGAAGGGTATTTCTTGGGTAAGAGTGCTACACGATAAGTTGTAGTTAAGTATAGAGCAAAGCTTTTGATTCCTGAATTAAAAGCAAAATTATGTATTTATCTGAACATTTGCAGAATGGTGGCCAGGTTTCTCAGCTGTCTCATGGTTTCTCTCAGATTGCTGTATACGAATGGTTGGGGGTACATTTATGCCTGCTGGATCTTTGAAGTTCTTCACAATACCAGCAAACAACTTGGTGTGCTTAAAGATGACTGTAGGTACCAAAAGAACTGTCATGGGAAACATAAGGCCTCATAAAGAAAGGTACTCATCATTACTCTGACTCCAGCTATACCAGCTCCTTGCTGCTATGTTGTAAAAGCACCCCTTAGTGTGGGGGCAGCTCACACTCTTGGAAGGTATTTTCCCACCAGTATTATCATACTGCACCCATGGACAATGGAAGACAAACCAACGAAAGCTGTCTTCTCTCTGAATAGCTGCATCCACAAAAGAGATTTTATGGGACTAGGAGTGTCAGCAAAAGGGATGTAGGCTTACGATGGAGCAATATTGTCTTTGCATATTAAGAGTGCACTGGAATGGAGAGATTATTTTTAAAAATTCCTAAATATCTGATTTATCACTGAAAAAAACCTCTTATGTAAATTTAGACTATGATTTCATCTGTTTCTATTAGGGAAACAAAAAGGAAGAAACAGCCAAAAGAACTCCTGAATGCAGCTTCCTAATGCAGCATGGGCATTTTCAAGACACGGGGATCTTGGGAAGGGGTGAAGGGTGTGAGAGGCAAGAGTACCTCTTTTTCTGAAGATGTTACGTTCCTCTCGCTCTAGTCTAACTTTGGCAGCAACACTTACTCTCTATCCAAGGACAACTCCAAACCAGTATTATTTGTATAAATATTTGATACATATTAACTTTAATTTTGTTAAAACAAGAGTTGATATGTTTTTTAATGATGACTGAGCTTTCCAAAATGATTTAAGCCATATAGGAGTCCTATTTTTTTTTTGTACAATCCAGTGGGGCTGTGGCTCTTAATGAGCCTGAATGCTGACTAGATATCCAGAAGCATTTTCAAAAAACAGGGTAGTAGTATGGTAATTATTCCATAATGTAATCTCTACCTTAGCCATTTTCCTCTTTCATTCTTCTGGTGGAAAAAGTTTCTTTGTTTAATTATGTAATCTGGGTGTTGTTTACACTATGTATGTATATGAAGTAGATGCTGAGATTCCAGGTAACATGGAATCTTTCCTTTATAGGGATGTACATTCAACAGTATCCTGTTCTAGTCTAGCACTGCAGCTGGTGGTAAAAGCACTTGCTAGAGAAGTAAAAGCCACACTTTCAGAATGCCTCAGGTTGAGGAGTACACACATTGATGCCTAGCGTGGAACCATAGAGAGGCACCTTAATGTAAGGGCGACATGGGATCTGAGACAACCCAATCTTTAACATGTGATATTAACTCACTTAGGTGCCCTTCCATGCAGTTAGTTTGCTATTGTAAAACTCATTCTCAGGCATTGTTTTTTCTGAACACGCCGTTATCTCTTAGCATCCCTACATCCATTAATTAGAACTGTAGCAAGTGAATGTTCAGTGAGATCAGTCACTGAATGGTGCAGAAGAATGTTTTAAAATTTCATGAAATCTATTGGTTATCAGCACAGATTTAGAAGTATCCTTCATGGGAACGCATTTTCATATTGTTCCTTTAGTAGAACAGGCTGATGCATTAAGAGGAAGTTTTTGATGGCGGGAATTTTCTTTTATAATTACGTTTACTCTTTCAATTACCATATTAATTTCTCATTAATATAGGATTTCAAGGCTTTGTATTTTTGAAAGGGAGGTTAGAATTATGGGCTAGCAGCTGGTTTTGATAGGGCGCAGTGAGCAAGTTAATACTTACCAAACATTTGAAATTGCTTTTCAGTTTCTGAAATCACTTTGCAGCTCTTCAGCTATTTTTTGGCTGGCTGCTCTTTATCATATTAATATAATACTGTGCAGGAAAATATTGCATTTAAGTGTTATGATGAAATCAAGCTGTTGTGCTGCATGTGTGTGGTACAGAGTATATTTTTAGTGCTTTTTAGCCTATAATTACGTGCGTTTTGGTGCCTTTCAGAAGCTATTTGTCAAAGGAAGAGGTTATGGTTATTTTTGATCAGGTGAAATGCATTTTACAGCCTTACTAAGCCTCATTTAACTGAAGTAAACCTCATTTTAGCTTTGATTGAAGGTATTATTTACTAAAAACTTGTGAAATTTTTCTGCAAATTACTTTGGGCAACCCTCTTTATCATCAGTTTGTCCAGTTGACTGCTGGACTGAGGATCTGTGAATCTTTAAGTTTCCATCACACCACATGTGCAGTCTCCTGCCAGGACCAGAGATATAATTCCACATGTTTTAACAACAGGAAAAGCCAATCAGATGTAGAATTGTTTGTAGCTGGTATTTCTGAGGGCACTAGCAGTGGTGTGGTGCAAAGAGTTCTTGAAGCTTTCAACTGTTAATATAACTCAAAGAAAAGGAAAGAAATTATGTTCTATGTAATCCCCAATCCAAACCTTAAGAGAAAGGAACTGTTTCAAATTGTACCTTTGTAGATATAATTTCTATAAATAATTAATCATGATGGAAAGAAAGAGAAAGAAATCTGTTATAAATTCTGGTAAAAGATTTAACTTTATTTAGTCATCTCAATCTGATGACATAAATCAGGTAAAAAAGCATACATATCTTTATTATGTGGCTGGAATCATTATCTGTTCCCTCCAGTGTATACTGGTCCTTTTTTTTTCCCCCATTAATTTATTTTCCCTTTTTATAAACAAAGCATATTAGCTCAAAAAATCCACAAACAAGCAAAATATATATAATCTCAACGATTTACTTCTGCTTACTCTTTTGGGCTGTTCATATGGTGATTTTTCTGTTGAAATTTTCTTCCAGAATAACCTTGTGCGATGCTGAGCTAGATCACTTATCAGGACCTTGCATTTGTTGCATCTCATCTGTGTTTCTATCTTGAGAAACTAAATATTTCAGGTTTGGTAATAAAACCTGGGTCTTTTTCAGTATCTTTAAATTATTATTACTGTGGATGGTTGTGGAATTGTTCCTTGCAATCTTCAACCTGTTCAGTGTAACAAAATTGATTATTTTACTTTTGAATCCAGCAGGTCTTTTATTTTGTGAAAGCCTAGCAAAAGCTCATTGATTTACACCAGAGCTGGTTTGCTGTTTTCTTCAGTCAATACTGCCACATAATGAAAACCTTGACTTAACCAGGCAGTTTCAGCAATGTCCTGCTTAGTGTTTGCTGCTACTGAATACAACCCTGCAGCTTTGATTTAAATAAGAATATCTTTTTCTTCATAACTAAGAATTTTATCACCATGGATGCATCAGAGAACCAACAGGAATATTAATAAATTGTTTCAGTCCTGGTTAGTTTTGCCTTTGCAATTCTATGACAGACAGAAGTCACTATTGCTGTTTTCATTTTTATTGCATTTTGAATGCTTGCTCAAGGGATAGAAATTAATTAATAAGGTTAAAAAAAATCAATAAATCATATAAGATGTTTTGAGAGATGTTCAGATGGCCTAAATCTAAGCCATGGTGTATCTAGTGTTAAAGTTTTATTGGCTTGATGCCTTTGATGGCCTAGCATCAAACAATAGGAAGCACTTGACACAAAGTAGGTGGAATTTTGTTTGTCTCTGGCTGAGCTTCCCAGTTTCACTGATTTTTTTAATTTTTTTTTTATTTTATTTTTTTGAACTTCAAGGTTTCTGTGAAAAGTTGTCTGCAAACACTGTAGACTGAACATTGACAAAGGAACAATTAACTGCTTTAAAAGTGATGTAGAAGGGAATTAGTACAGCAGCATTGCTGTGCTCATTAAATCTAGCTATTCCAGAGGTGCAGAGAAAATCCAACTGCATTGTCACCTTCTCACATAAAAGTGCAGTCAGTCCCCAGCTAGGAACTGAGCAAGCACGTTTAACTAATTTGAAAAAGAGGCAGGCACTGTGATCTTCCTTTCTTTTGGGAAAGTAGCATTAGGATAGACCTATAGACCTCGTTGAAAGATGCAATGACTTAGTAGTCCACTATAAAATTCTTACTGAGATCATCAAGTACAGCAATGGGAAAATTTCAGTTGCAATATAAATGAATTTGACCTCAAGCTGCACATAAATGAGCTCTATTATTTTCAGTTTTGGATTAAAAGAATGTGGTTTGCATTAAAAGAATATTTATTTTTTGCTTAACTGAATTTTTCTTTTTCAGGATATCTCAATTTCTGATACAAGTCATACAGTTGGATTTATGTAGGCTCAGCAATTTTCCATTTTTAATAGATTATGTTTAAATTCAAATTAATAAATTATATGCTGTGAACACTGTTCTGTTTTGTCAGTTACAATCTTGCCTTGTTTTTATTCTTGCATGTTAATGGTGGTACTAGGGTCTTGGATCCAGCTTTTCTCACATGGTTCAATAATAAATATTACCATGTTTAAGGCACATGAAATGCTGGCCTTTCTAATGGGTGATGGGATTCACCCATTTCATTTGAAGTCTGATCATTCTGACAACGTGGGCAAAGGAGTGCAGTTTCAGGTGTTCAGAGTACTACATACACTCATTTAAGAGCAACACAAACCTTGAGAAATATGTGTAGCAATGATTAATCTACCACCCAGGTAACATCATTACTGCAAACACTGCCTTTATTCAAAGTTGTAGCGATTTCAAAGGGTCTGTTATCAGAACAGCTGTGGCTCAGATTCAGCAAGCCAATATGTAGGATTATGTAGCATTCAGGGACCTAAAGTCTGTGGAGTGTTATATTCATTTTCCATGAAGTAGAACAAACCCAGCTAAAAAGTAGTTCTTTCTATTTCCCCTGCTTTATTTTGTGTTAGTTTCCCTTAATAAAGTAGGATGATCACTGATTTCTGGTCCAAATTTCTCTGTGTAATAGTAGATCTGCAGAGAGCTTTGGTCCTATTAAAATTATAAGAAATAAATTAATGTGGTTTATGCATTCCTTGGTTTTCTGGTTTTCTGTATGTAATTTAGAGATGTACTCATGTAAATATGCACAGATATAGGTAGCTTAAAGATGCAAAAGGAGAAATTTTTGAAAGCGAGAAGTTACCAAAGATCAGATGAAAGTTCTTGCATAGGAACAACGGAAAGATCAGAAATTAAGTACTGACACTAGTACACTGATGATTACTGGCTAGAACTAATAATTGTTATTTGAAACAGAGCTATGAACAAGTTTGAGAGTTCAAAGATAGGGTATCATCCTTTTTATTTTTCTGCAGAGAACCGATTGCAGATGCGTATATCTTGAAGTGAGATGTTATTTCCAGAATATTAGATGCTAATTTTATTCTCATGATGATAATTTTATTTTCATCAAAGGTAAGACGTAATGATAAAGAACAGAGTACCCATAATGTTAGCTTAGCTTGTGGCTGGTGAGAGGAGTCTTTGCAGGAGGTATACGAAAAGCGAATGGGGGTTAGAATATTAAGGGTCTAAATTTTCAAACAAAATTAGCATGCACGATAAGCTCTTTCTCTTATTAACTTTTAGCTTTATCATGTTCGTGTGTTCATGTTCCTTGGGTGTTTCTAAGTCTACCTTTATTCCAATTTCCATTTTGTCCTGAAAGCGTAGATATTAAATTTGAGAAACAATCCTAGCTAGAATTTCCATCAATAGAGGATGAAAAAGAAAGTAAACATAAACTGATCATGATACGCGGTGCTCTTGCCCATGTGGTGACAATGTTTAGATAAAGGCAATTCATAAAAGATTAAAGAACTGAATTTTCAAGTTCTTCTAACATTTTTGGCTAGATAAATGAATAATTGAGTGTCATCATATGGTTAAGCCTTTCAAACCATACAGTAATTGAGATATTCTAATGTTGACTGAATCCTCAAAAATATGGAAACCAAATGTGAACCTCACCGCTATGATCTAATTACATCCTCTTTCTCAGATGGTTTCCTTAATAACTTAAAGGTTATTGATGCATTCCTCATATGCTGCAATACTTAATATGTGTAGGTCGAGTGTCTCAGTGCTTTATTTTTGCGGTGGCTTCACTTTATCTGGTTCCTTTCAAAGCTTTCTCTCCCTTTGGAGAACTTGTTAAAGCAGGAAAGGAGATAAGTGCAGTGTGCTTATATTATTCATGCATCACAAGGGCCATAAAACAGGCTGCAAAGGTTTTGAATGTCCTGCCTGGTGCAGCAGGCACCCTAGGTTAAATAGTGTAGAACATCACCTCCTCTCAGACATGATAGAAAAGAAAAGGTAATGTACATTAGTAGCCTTAAAAATCTGTAAACAAATTGCGTATTTGCTTCAAAAATGTGAAAGCAGTTATTGATTAAATGGCATTAGAGTGCCCTTGGCTTTCAAAGACATTCAAAATAGGAGGCAATGCTCAAGATCAATAATAGATTTTATATTTGTGACCTAAAAAAGTAGCAGCACCATGTAATTTAAAAGCTAATTGTTCCTTGTGATTCTTGCTCACGTACTAAGATTTTCTTTCGTATCCTTTACACATCTGTTAAATCATCTGTGACCAGCTTCCTTTCTGCCAAAAGATGACAGAAATCCAGGGATTTTTTGGAACATAGCCTCATTTGTCCTGTTATGCACAACTTTGGGCCAAATTTCTCCTTCTATTCTATATGCAAAAAGTAAAGGAAACGCTAAATATTTTGGCACAAATCAATGCAGAATGTTATATTCTCCTACAGTGTCAATGTAGTTACCTAGATTTTGGTTTGTGTAAAGTAAGGCTGATACATTTCTCTTTTTCTAAAAATCATTTGCACACAAAGGGTGCCCATAACTTCTTTGGGTGACCTATAGCAGAGGAAGACCTGTTGGCTGCAGCTACAGTATCTCACCGCTAGGCTTTATATTACCCAGAGTAAAGTATGCTTTTTCCTGCTGTTGAAGATGTGTGTATTTGCTGGATTTCTGACTTGGTCCAGTGAAACTATCCATTTTTATGTTTGCTTCATTTACAAGTGTACAGAGTACAAAGGCTTCTCCTTTAATTTTATCTCAGGATAAAATAGCTAATCTGTTTTGACATGCTATCTAAATGACACTCAAACTAGTATGCGGACTAACTCATCCATAAGTCATTTCTTTTATACACATGTACTGGTGTGTCCAAGAAAAAGAGTTATATTGGCTGCAAGAGTTTGAATAATAATGGTCATTAATATGGCGAATTGAGGGTCACCACATTCATCCCACATATCAAATCCCCTTTCAATGGGATCAGTTCCATCAGCTGTCAGATTCCATTAAATACATCCCCCAGACCTACTGACCAGCTGACAGTAGAGAAACTCAAAACCATACACCCACTATTAGCATTATAAAATGTGAAATCAGCTGGAAGGAATGATAGCAGAACTGAAAACAAAATAGATGAAAATCTGTAATGCCCCTGTGTCTTCCTGAACAGAAACCTCTAAGAGTTAAAATGCCCCCATAAAATACGGAGGTAAAAACAAAGGTTGTCACACTGTTTTCTTCATAACCTGTAATGATTCTTTTACCTTTTGTTAATGCAAGATTTGCGTAAATGTTTCATGAGGTTAATACAATGCATAAACTGAGCAGTTTATTAAGCAACATCTGTGCTGTTTTCTCTGATAATGCAGTGTTGTTTCCAAGTCACTGAAATATAACCTATCGTAAGGTTTTGGTTGTTAAAATACTTGTTTTGCAAGGGCTGTGATCGCATCTGACATTTTTAGCAGATGCCACAGTAATACAGAAGAATTCCTTAGTACCACAATATGTGTTAGCAAAGAACCCAGCCAGAAGTGGATAGTATTCCACAGAGCTGGTATGGTATAGTTCAGTACAATGCATTAGACATGAGACCATCTTGTTGTGTGTCATCTTTCAGATAAAAATACCCTATTTCAAAACTTACACAACTGCCTATGATAATTTTTTCAAGTGAGATCTTGTCATTGTTGACAGTTTTTGACTTTGCCATAAAGTCACTTTATAGTATTTTTTAAAAATAAGAGTGGGAAAAACTGTGCTCTGCCACAATTTTATCTTGATATTGGTGCCAGATGGGANATGAAAAGTAGGTGCATGAATTCTGTAGCCATATTCTTTCTTTTTTCCTGGCAAGGATTAAAGAAATGTAGTTTCAATTAAATCAGAGCGTAATGGAGATATGTTTTATATTATTGATTCTGCAAGCAATAATTTGGGCATTTTCTTTTTTTGCCATGTGTTTGATTTACTCTTCACCAAGAAGTATGGGAATTCTGGTCTTTCTATTTGCCTTCCCTCATGAAGCCCTTACTTTTTTTGGTTCTTAATTTGTAATAATTTCATGTTTTCATTGCAAGACATCCTCAAAATCAGAGCATGGAGGCCCTCGTGATTTATGTATGTGTTATCTTTGTCTTAAAGGTTTTAAGATTACACTTGAAGTAGGAAAATAATATTTTTGGAAACTTATAATGAAATGTTTGCAGCAATTACTTTGCCCTTTATAAAATTGTATGCTGGAGTTTGCTTCTTTGTCCATGCAAAATGTCCACTGACCAGTGTGGTAGTAGAAGAACCTTTGACAACCAGTCTCTGTGAGAGTAATTATGTTGATCAAGTATCCCAGCTAAATTCCAGGTTGGCTGATAATAGTCCAGAACTTGAATGGCTTCTTGTGTTTCCATTTGAGTAGATATGATTATTTTCTGATCTATCTTGGATAGTGTTAGTTTGCCTTTGAACAGTTGCCAGATCCTCTAACATGGAAGGGAGAAAGTTTCTCTGCTGTTGAAGTTGCCTCAGCAGGGAAACATACCAAGGTGCATAAAATCTTAGCAGGTCAGAAAAAAATTGTGCAACTTCCTATGGCAAAGCTCCTATTGAAGACTTTGGCTCAATAGCAGAAAGTAAAATGCTATATCCTAATGAAACAAGGGAAATTAAGGTAGGCATAATGGCACAATTATCCCATTAGAATTTGGCTAGACTACTATTGTTAACACAGTTAGTTTCAGTGTGAACTTAGGATGCACAAAGAATACAAGATCAGACCCTATATAATGAAGGGATAGTTTACACACATTATCCCACAATGAAATGCTGTCACCCCTTGGCAGAAAACACAGCTGCTTTTTAAAAGCTGCTCTACTGTAATAAGTGTGTAACTAGATCTGGTTGAAAAACACGAAAATTATTTTGTGAAACATTTTGAACTTTCATAGCTGTTTCCATTTTGCAGGCTCACAATAGAGTTTATCCTCCAGATTTTAGACTATTTTGTTCATTATTGTAAATTATTTTGAATTTTAAAACATCTTTTCATAGGAGGAATTTTCAAAAACATGTTTCAGCAAACTAAAAATATTATGATTGTAAAATTATTTTGAACTTTGCGGGATAATTTTATTAAAAAAAAGATGTGTTGCCAGTATATAATTTCATATCTGAGCAAAAAAATTTGAAAGTTAAAGTAACTTGGCCAAAACTTCAGATGATAATGTTTCTTTAATTCTGTGTTTGATCTTTGGAATTCATTAGGGATTTCTTGTACCTGAAGACCAAACAGCTATTAGTGTTGATGTAACTTGTAGAATTCAAAGGCACCAGCAGATCCCTGATGGTTTAAACATAAAGATCCCTTCTAGTCTGGATATAGGACTCAGGAGGCAGATTCATGGGAGAACACAAGAGAATAATGTGACAGGTATTGGTCAGCCAGACAAAAAATTGTTTCTCTCTCACATGCGGAGTTCATTACTTTTATCATACCTTTAGCAAGCAGTGTATCTTACTTTTGTTTTCTAATTAAAATATAAGCAATGTATTAAGGAGACTGTAAGAAAACAAAAATGTGCATGAAAATTAGAGGTTTTTCACAGTTAGAATAGAGGTGACTTTCCAACCTCCCTGAGAACAATTTTTCTGATTTTTTTTTTTTTTTTTTCCTTTCTAATTCTTGCTGTCTCTGTCAATAAATGCTATGCCTCAGTTGTGACGGAACTACCTATTCAGGTGATCTTTGTCACTGGTCTGTTCAGATGTTGTTGTGGTTCTGCTGCTTGGAGGACCACTTACAATTCCTGGTACATTTTGTTTGCCAAGAGTCTGTCCCTCCTGGCAGAAGGGACATGTCAGGAGGGAATACTTTGGTTGCCATCAAGTATGTGGACGTTGTTCTTGGCTTTGTTTGGAAACTCTGTTCTGTTATAGTGACTCAGTTTGTTGATAACTGTTGACAACTGACCTCCTTACATTGGACTTCTGTTCTAGTTTCTTGGCATACAGCATTTTTATTTAGGTCAGGTGGTTAAGTTACACTAGAGCTAGTGAACAGGTCTACAAATACATCACAGCAGAAGAAAGATGGTCCTGCTTCGTCCCTCTGCTGGTACTACTGCACCTTTTTCTGCTGATTATTTGAAATTTGATTCATCAACCTGGCAAAAGCAATTCCCCACCCAAAGGAGCTTACAGTTTTCTGAGGCCACACAAGTTGTATTGACTCACAGAAAATTCACATAAGTGACGATAAGGCAAGGCATATGGACTGAGAAGACCTACTCAGAAGAAACAGACAAGTTAGTTCAGTTAAATATGAAGCTGTTTCTTAAACTCTTTGGGATTATTTGGCTTAGGTTTGGTGATAGGCTGTAGAAGTTTACTTCCTGGTTTTGCATTCTTCTTACTGTAATCAGCTTTTATTCTCAGGGGCTTTTATTTCTTTGTATGGAGCAACACGTCTTTGCAGAGTGAGCGCTTCTCTGACTCATCTATCACTTGGTACACATCTGAATCATGTCTGTATCATGCTGAAATGTATTTGTTGCTTCTTATAGGGTTTATTTTCTGTCAATTGATCTACATGATCAGATAAATGCCAGTGCTGGAAGAAGAAAAGGGATAGCAATATATGACCAGGAGAAGAGATGAGTTAGAAGTGACTGGGACTTTCATAGTATCCGTTTAGATAAACGGCAAGCTCTTCTATGTGAGTGGACTTTGTTGTCATGCATTACTTCCAGGATCAATCCTGGAGCAGCAAGTTGTGAGACCAGAATTAATTCAGTAGTGGTGGGGTTTGGGGTTTTTTGGGTTGGGTTTTTCTTTATTCTATTTGAAGTCTGAAGACAATGAAAGAAATAAAGGTTTTTTTACACACCTCAGAAAAATGCCGTGGTGTGGGGTTTTTGTGGTTTTTTTTCAGCTGCAAATATCTGATGAAAGAAATGGGACATTATGAATAGGATATTAAGAAGTCCTGAGCACTGGCCAAGCCCTGCCCTGATTAAAGTGCATACGAGCTTTGACTTTGATTTCACTTGGAGTATGCTTAACATGTTAGCAGCCCTAATTTATAACATTCTCTGGCAAAGACTGGAGCCTGAAAACAATTCGAATTAATGGTTAGATGGCCCTACATTATATAGGGCCTGTTTATAAAATAAACTGTAGGCTTTTTACAAAAGTGGAAACCTTTTGAGTGTATTCCTCATTAACATTGCCTGATTGTAGCTCTTTGATCTTTAATTCCCCTGGCACTCTCACGTCCTCTCCTCACTCCATTAATGGATGCTCTGGCCCTCATTTTTGAAGAAAGGATGAGCCTATTTCAGGTACTCGGAACTGGCTGTTGGACAGCCATCTGTTGCAAACACGTACACACAGGACTCTATTGAAGTCATTGCAACTGTAGATTGATTTCAGTGGGCTTCAGGCCATACTTTCTGAAACAGATTCTGATGCAGCCCTTAACATGGATGTGTACGAGCAGTAACTAATACACTAATGGACACGTGCAATCATACAGGTAAAAGTGTTCCTGGGCTTTTGCTTCATTAATTAATTGACACCATTGTCAAAAGAAATAGTTTACATTTTTACTTTAAATGTGTTTCTAAAGCAGAAAACCTTTGCCTTCTGGCAGTTCCATAAGAGCAGAAACAAAACAACAAATAATATCGCATTTATGTATGATGGATAAAAAAGTTATTCTTGGTTCATCTTTGTAAGCTGTAGAGAACCGCCTACAAAGACACAACCGAGCACTTCCATCAATAAATCCCATGATAACAGATAACTCTATAAAAATACTGCTAGCTTCATACAACCATGTTTTACGCTTTTAGGCGCTGTATTACCTTTCCTTCTCTCTATGTAAAATGGGACTAGAAAACTGAAGGTGGTGTTAATGCATCTTCTTAAGCTTGGGCCAAAGTCTAGTCAAAATTAATGGGAAGCTTTTCAGTGGATTCAATGGGCTTTGGTCAGACTGTACCTCAGTTAAATCTCAGCTGGAACATTGTCTTACTGAAACACGGTGATTGCCTGAAAGAATCCTCATAAAAGTAATTATCTCATCTAGTTTCTTTTACTTGCATTTCATGTCCATTTCTGCTCTTCCCAGTCTTAAATCTATTCAACATTCCAGAGAAAACCTTCAAATCCAGTTTGAGAAAACAATTCAATTTGCATCAAGGGTCACGTGTGAAGATTAGAGGAAATAATGTGACCTGCCTACTTCTAATTTATGAACAGTTCAGCTAAACTACATTTCTGGATTTTAAAGGAAATTCTGCAATATAATAATTGTATCTATTCATGCTATTTGTAATTTCCAAGTGGTAAATCATCATCTGTAAGAAATGCTCTCAATCAAGGGAGAAAAAGACATATAATTATGTCATTTATAATGAATTCTAAAGGAAACAAAGAGTTTAAGAGGAAAAACTCTGGAGAAAACCAAGGAAGAAAATCCACCCAGTAATACCAGTTGCTCCTAAGGAGATGCATAGCTGATGAAAAATTTGCATTTATTATATGAAACTCAACATCAAATAATTTAGCAAGGTAACTGTCAAAACTCTGGAGTCTAGGCAAACAAGACCTGACTTTTATTAGCTAAATTACATACTCTTCTTCTTTTGTAAGCATCAATAATATCAACTTTTTGAAAAATAGCTATCTCCTGGGTGTGAGTTCTGAGGATTGCTGCTAATCTTCATCTTTTGAAGCATCCAGAGGATTAAAGGCATATGTCAATAACAGTGGCCTATGACCTTTGTTTGGAAGGTACCACTGTCTCTTTGTGATAGCGAGGTCTGTGATGTGAGATGATACGTATAAATACTTAGAAACCATTGAAGAACACTTGCTGTGCAGAAATCTGTAGACTCAGGAAGGATGCTTTCATACTGTAAGGCTCTTGAATGGCATATATTGTCTGGCAGAACTGGGCTTAATCGATTTACATTTAATGACAACTTTAACAAATAGCACTGATTGAAAAAACATATATGCATAAAATAAAGTAAATAGAAAGCAAAAGACAAAATAAAATATTTAGTTTTCTACTGACATTTCTGTCTATTGTCTAGATTTACTGCAGATGGAATTAATTTTAATGCAAACAGCTTCTGTGCAAGCACTAATTGGTCTTTATTCTCATCTTGTAGATATTTATTACATCTGATTCTTCTCTTATGCGAGTATAAATCAATAACTCAGTTGAAGACAATGTGGTTACATCATCATGAACCTGGTAAGGGAATAGCTTACTGGATGGGTGAGTACATAATAACAGCAGTAATAGAAATGAAGGAGTGGAAACTCAGGGGTTAGCTTTTCTCTCTGCTGTGGCTGTTAAATACCTCACTTTGTCCAGTCATGGTGTGCAGGGTATTATCTGGGCAGAAAGTCAAAAATTCCGCTGAGGTTGTCAGATGGACCTTTATATTTGTATATGATAGTGAAATTAAGTCTTAAAATCTCACTTTTACTTCTACTGCTAACATTGATTTCAAAGGCACATACAGCTCAGATAAAGAGTCAAGATGTAATTCTACCTCCTCTGTAGTACCTGGGACATCAGGAAGAAGGTACTTAAATTAGTATAAACAAATCTGAGCTTTGCTGTCCCTGAGAAAGGGATTGAGTCATTCCTGTAAAGGAAAAAGAGAAAGTGAAGAAAGGGATGTATCTGAGGCTGCAAACTGGTGGAGCCCAGGTGCTGATGGGTTTGAAAACTGTTGCTGAATAGGGCTACCACAGACACCTGTAGCCTCCTCAGATGCTGACTCTTCTGTTAACAGCATCAGTAGCAACCCTGGTTTTGCAAGCTTCAAGCACAGGCAAACCAGGTCATTGCACTACAGCTGTTTCACTGTTCCTTGTTAGTTTGCTGCTTTGGCAAATGGCCTGATTTGCCTGTTGCCTATGGCCAAACGTTATCCACGGAGTTAGGATTTTACTCTGTATTTGTGGTAGCAAAGCATTATAAAATCTCTCTGGAAGTAATTGAAAAGAATGTAAAGATAATTTTGGGACCCTCAAACTAACACAGCTCCAGAACTTATTTGCATTCTTGTCCTGACACTGCACGCGCTTTTCTGCCATTTTGATTTCACCCATTATGCTGGTTTAGTTTAAGGGCAGTTGTTCTTTCCTGGTAATTTGACATCATTCAAAATGGAAGATCACAACAACAGAGAGCAGAAAATAAAACCAAGCAGAAAGTGACCTACCTGGATTGATCCTATGCACTTCTAGTGTCTTTCTTACCAATGAGTGCAAGTTCTTCAGGCCATCGTGCAAGTCTGAGTGACAGGAAAATGCTATCATTACTAATGTTGTGGCTGCTGTTTTCCTGATGTCATTGTCGTCCTGCCTATCAAAATAATTCAGCATGAAAAATAGCATATAGTCAGCGTTGGCTGGTGCCCTGAGAAAACAATTCAGACTCATATCCCATATAACATAATTAAAAGCTGAAGCAGAGCCACCATAAGGAAGATAAGCACAAGTAGAATGAGTTGAAGAAGGGAGCTGTTCAGGTGACTGACTGTGCTCTCAGTCTGATCATAGCTCTGCTTCTTGCGGAATTACTGAGATGTGCACATTACAGTTGTTACATATCTAAGAGTCGGTGATTTTTTTTCCCCTTCTTTTCAATTGCTAAATGGCATTAAAAGCAATTTAAATGTATTAAACAGAAACATAATGTCTTTGCTCTGTGTAAGGAGATAGAAGGGGAGGGAGCTTATGCAACTCTGTCTGGAAGAAGGCAGAACGTAAGTGAGATCTTCATTACTGGGGAGTGGGGAGGGAATGGATTAAGAAAGTGTAACCTGGATCAGAGACTGAGGAATTTATATCTATATGGAAAAAGTCAAGTGAGGTTTGTGCAGCTGGAAGTTCATAAGCATCTTCTGAGTTTTGACCTCAGATAGTGATGTTATGCTGTTTCTACTTGGTGGAATATGTTGAGTGTTGGATTGCTTTCCTCACCTTTTCACAGGTATCCTAGTTGCCTCTTCTCTGAATGTTGACAGAGAGGTATTGACTGGTCCAGAGAATGATTCCTCTAATTTTAAGATGCTTATACCTCTTCATGGTGTAGCCAGGGGCGCTGGCAGCTGACTTGTAACTTTTAGACAGCTGGTATCTAAGCTGTTTCAGTTGGTGGCAAATAAAGTAGTGACTAGGAGAAGTCTTAAATCCTCTTTTTACATATCTATGTATTAATATATTTTGCAAGACGTCACTGGACTGCTTGCCATCCAAGCGCACCATCTGTGTAGTACAGGTGGAACAAAGTGTGCTCTGGTTGTCATCTTGGCACTTGCTTCAGTGGAATAGAAAGTCTGTTCAAGGCTACAACTCCACTATAACAAAAGGCAGCAGGGGACTGTCTAGCTACATGAGAAATGTCTTTTACTTTGGGAGAATAAATTTTCCATTAGAACTAAGTGGAAGTGTAGAATTAGAGAGACAAAAAGCAGAACTTCACAGAAAATTGAATGATTATTCCTTCAGAAAAAAAAAAACCAGAAAGTTTTCAGACTCTTGGCCATCATAGTGAAGGACATATATGTCAGTAAAGATAAATGGTGAATTATAATTCAATGTCAAGTGTTTATAGATATTCTCCCATACTAGTTCATTTGCCATTAAATAGATTCTAAGGTGATTTTCTGTAAAGTTGAATGGAGCCATAAATACTGAAGCAGTTTGGTTCTACCTGCCTGCAACTAATACATGAAGAATGCGGAAGGTCAGTAATATGACTTTAAATTAGTGTGTCACAGACACATTCAGTGGCTCACAGTACGTCAGTGCCTCAATAAGAAAGATCACAGTTAGTGGGGATGTAAGATTTTTTGCAACAGCAAACTGCCAGAGGACAACTTCTTCCCTTTCTATGGAAAAACAATGGTGGACTTCCCAAAGCATCTGGCTGCTGTCTGCCTATCCTGAAAATACAGCCTTAAAAAGCTTTGGGCCAGATATGTACAACTGGGGGCGGGGGGTGTGCCATTGTTGAACTATTTGAAGCGTATGCCAAGTGCCAGGGAATTTCAACTTATGGATTCTATTACAGGCACAAACTCCACTAAACAATACCAAAAGACTATCAGAGAACGCTTGCCAGCTTATTGTAACAGTTAAAGAGTAGTTGTGTGATTTACAGTTTATAGGGTATGGCTTACTTACAGCATCTCATTGGTCACCTTCACTGATCGCTTGCAAACCTGTGGGAAGGTATTGGTCCATACAGGCAGCTAGAAGGAGGCTCTCCTAAACAAAGAGTTTCAGGTCAAGTTATCACTTTCTTTTCTCATCCTTCCCTATTTTCATTCTTTCCAATAATCTCTCTAAGCCTTGTAATGACAAATATTACTGGGACAAAGTTTGTTTCACCAAGCAATTTTTACTACTTTTTTTGGTCTGTACCCTTCATATAAATGGAAACAGTTGTACCTTCCATAGTTGTTAACTTGCCAAGCATTTGGTATTGATGTTTTTATCAGTCCTGCCAAAACCTTTTCATTGCTGAAGGCCCTTCATTTTGTGTTCTGCATGAGCATTCCAGCCTTCAAGAGTTAACAAACTCAGAATTTAGTTCTGGGAAGTTCAAGGCATAATCTTAGCAGTAAAGGGAGACCTCCGTTTTCAGTGCTGCATGTTGTCTATTCAGTACTTCAAATTGCAGTAGAATTAAATCTCCCCATATTCTGGAAAAGCCCATTAAGTTACTTCTTTAGATTACTAATTCTTTGTCTCTCCCATTTTCTGACTACCCATGTAATACTACTACTTGTCCACAAATGGTGCCAGCTTTTATGTATTCAGGACTATTACACATTAATTTAATCCTTCCCTTATTTTGTTAGATACCTCTTCTAGCTCAAAAGTTATTGTAACAGATCCTACTGGAGGATCTATAGCGTCACCAAGTAAATGTATCAGCACCTTGGAGGTACTAGATTATCAAGGTTGTTGTGTGGTGTATTTGTGTGCATTTGCTTCATTCTTTGTGCTTTTTAGCACAGCTGGAATCAGTCACTAGACTACATAATCCTTTAGTCTAAATCAGTATGGACGTTCTTACACCCTTAATATGTTCCTCAAACAAATATGCTAGAAACAAGTGTTGAAAATAGTACAATACACAGCATCCAGCTTGAAAGGCCTCAGCATAAAAGAACAGATGTAGCAGTTTAGAACCTAGACCCTGAGGGTAATCAGGCTTAGGTCAATGACAAACTCATTTTTCCCTCATCTCCCCTTGAGTCCCTTTTTTCTGTTTCGCTGCCCATGAGCTTGTCACTAACAGCTGGTGTCTCACCAGCTCTCTGGGTGCTGGTTGCACGTGTCTCTGGGTGCTGCTGTTGACTTGTTACTTCCCGTCTGCACCACGTCTGTGATTTTTTTCCTGTATTCTCCGTTGGGCTGAAGCTCCCAGGCAATAGGGCCTTGTGATGCTATCGTTGTGATTTTTATTGAGATCAAGCTTTAAATGGGTGTTTACAGCCCCTCCCTGGATCCTTTCTTCTACTTCAATCAAATGTGAGGTTTTTGTTTGTTTACTTTTAAGGTAAGTCAGAGCATATTCTATTTTCATATTTCAATACTTAGCTTTTGCAGTTCCAGTAAGCTCGGTCATTTCATATGATACTTCTGTTATTTCCTGTTCTAGACATTGAGAAAAAAAATTAATTTATTACATATGTTATTACAAAGATTATCGGTAAAGATGTAGCACTAGTAGCGTGGGTGTCGAGGATAGGTACTGAGCTCCATTGACCTCATGCAACCATCCTTAAGTCAGTGCTAGTGTGTTTTCATTGGTGTCAATATCCAAAGTAAAACTAACTCAGATATATTGTGTTGCTGACGTTGTAATTACAATACTGAGCAAAACCAATTCTTTCTCCCTTACAACCCTCGCAGTTACTGGTGTCGCACTTGTTAACACCACAGACCTAATTCTTTTGCAGCTTAGCCTGTGTAGTTTGCTGTAAGTATTTCTGATCACAGGTTTGTTTTGTATATTGCCCAGGAATCTTTCAGATTATGTTGGTTTTGATATTGAGAATATTTTTTATAATTTAGGTAGTTCTCGAGTACAATGGGGTTTTGTGGTTTGTTTGTTTTTTTTTTTTTTAATTTCCCCTCCGTTCCAGCCCTGCCTTATTTTTGCTTTAGCTTCTCTCATTTTGTGCATCCTGTTTCTGCACTGCATCTCAATGGTTTTATAAATACTTCATTTCTGCTCAGGGATGATCTGGCCTATATTCTTATAGCACGATACAGTAGGATTTATTTTCATATCTAAGATAACTAGGCTAAGGAAGACTGAAGTCTGACAATTAAAGAATGGGGCCAGTAAAACATTTTAGAACAAACTGAGACCTACTGTAATTTAGCCAGTATTGACTAACTTGTGATGAAATCATGCCTGATCAGGTCATACCTGAATTTAGCTGTCATTCCTTTCTAAAAGCATACTGTTTATAGCTTTTGTAATTGCTTAGTTGTCGACTGGGAAGGTGTAGACACTTTTGAAAGACCTCTTGCTGGTTTTGAATTTACTGTATTTCTACCTTCCTATTTCCTCCAGTGGAACGGAGAGACTAATATTACCAAGCTTTCCCAAATTATTTCTTTTTTTTATGTAATAATCTTTCAGGATAAGATTCACTTGAATTTTCCCCAAAATCTCGGCAGTTTTTTAGATGATCCATTTGATAGACTCTCCTTTTTCCTAAGTAGACATATGTGTTTGTAGTGCAGCCTGTTCCTCTAGTGTGCTGCTGTTACCCTTTTCATAAAAAGGCAAATGTGCTTTAGTGAATGAATACTCGCCTTCCTGGATGCCTAGTGGCTGAGGCTCTTTTTATAAAGAAAAGTAAGAAATCTAACAAGGAGTTAAAGCTGTGTTGCCTTTTTTTTTTTTTCCAGAGGCTAAACTTTTTGTCCAAGGCTAGGGTATGTTCTGTGTATGAGGACCTGTTTCAACATTTATCACAAGCAAACCACTGTGCTATTCCAAACATGATATATTTTGCTTTAGTACTGCTGACTTCAGCTTACTAATTGCCTGACAGCATTTTCTTTGTTAAGCTTTAACTGTGATCATCACACTTTTGTTGTACTGACAGTAGAAATATTCATTAACAGACGACCTAAATACATCATAAGCACAACTGTACTAATCTTTCATAATGGGTGTGCTTTTGGAATTATATGGAACACGTGCATATAATCATTGTCAGGAGCTACATGCATTCAAGTCTCCAAAAGCATCAACTGAAAGCATTATCTGACAAAGCATTCTGACTCTCAATGCCCATGACTTACAAAAAAACCTCCCAAAAACAAAACACCCCCCCCCCAAACAACAAAAAATAAATAAAAAAACCCAGACCCATAAAGAAGCAGATTTTTATTCTATAGCCAATTGAAGCTGCTTATTAGAGCAGAATCAGCAGGATAGACATTATCATCACCTGTATATGGTCTGGGTCGAACTAGTCAATTCTTTTTGTGATGATATGAGCCCACAGAAATCCACAAGCATTCTTTGTGCTGAATTGACTAATGTTCCTTGTTTTTTAGAAAAAAGGCAAACTGCATACATCGTGTATGCTTGAAGAGATAGTGTCCAGAGAGATCTAATTTTGCACAAAAAGGAGTTCTGTAGCTTTGGTTGAACAAAGACTGATTTGCTGCTGCTATCACTTTCTAATTGTTTGAAAGGGAAGGTTCAGACTCCTAGCATATAAGCAAAGATGCAGGAACTCAAAATCCCATGCTACATGTCTACTTCCACCACCAGCTTTGTTTGAACTCACTTGGCGAGTCTTTGTTTCTTTGTGTTTTAAACTCAGCGAATAAAACTTCATTTGTGAAGGATGCCATAAACTTCTATACATGAGTGAGAAAGCCTACGTTATGAATCATGATGTAGCATAGAATTTTTGGAGTCACATAACAGTTGTCTTCTGTAACAGCACAGAGCAGTGAAGAGCTAGTCGGACCTTCCTGGCAGAGCAAGTTAGCTCACTTGGTGATTTGCACTTTGGTGCCTACACAGCTGCTAAGCAAACATCTTTAAAGCAGGGAACGGCATCTCTGATTCTCTGTATTCAGCCACTTTAGTCCTTCATCAAAGGACCTGAGAGTGTCAGAACATGATATTAAAACTTCAAATATTTTTAATACGCATTAATTTGTCTTACTGACAGTAAGACTGCAGTAGCAGTCTTTCAAGTAGCATCTCAAGTTGGATTATGTAAGAAACACTGATTACATGTCAGGGCCTTTAAAATGTTCTGGCATTTGTTGTGTTCAGGCATACAGACAGGGATTTTCAAAAGCACCACCATGATTTACAGTTTGCCATTAAATTAGTCAATTTGGAATATCTCATTCTGTTAGCTTATAGCGTCACCCTTGTGTATTACTTAATGATCTCTTAGAAATAGATATGCACAGGGTAAGATCAGTCAACTCTTGCTGTTTACTAAAAATATTTCCAAAAGGAGCACCTTTGGAAATGGGGAGAATTTGCAATAAGGTAAATAGTTTTGTATATAAGGTATCACAATATTTATATCTACAAATGGAAACTACTTTTAAAGTGAAGATTTGTAGAACCAGTATATAAAAACAAGAGCTACTTTTGCATTGTAATAGGCACAAAATAAGCAATGATTCTTAGTAAGAGTTACTTGTTTTCAGAAAAACCTTAGACACAAATTTACACTTTTGGTTTGCCTGTAGATATCTTCTCTGCTGTCGGTTTATTAGCTGAACTGATGAATGACGTTTATTTATCTAAACATTTATTCATATAACAGCACTAGTTGTGGACTTGTGCACGTATTTCACACTGCAGCCTTCTCTGAGAGTAATTCTTTGCAAGTCTGTGTGGCTACATCTCTGAATCAGTTATATTATGAAATAAAGTAGCTATAGATTTGAAAAGTCATGATATCCTGGGCTGATTTGACAGACAAATAGAGGCTACTTAGGTTGAGATTTTAAAATTTCTGTTGTGTTTCTAGTCGATTCTTAACATTTATTGTATTTCATATATACAACAATTGAATTAATTGAATTCTAGCTAGAATTATGTGAAGAATTAGGAATGATTACATTTAGGTTGGTAAGTTATATCATTGACTTTAATTCTGCTATTTATGGGCAGAAAATACATAGTGTAAATGCTTGCAAATTTAATAACAAATACACGGAGGAGAAAAAAGAGTCTCCACACTTATGTTAGTGCAGGGGAAAAGAATAGTAATTTGCCTTAATATTTTTGAAAGATTTGTTATCAAGTGATAATTCTGACTCTGTCAGTTCATGTAAAATACTGGTACTTTTTATTATTTATAAATTACAATGATTACTTTTTTTACTTGATATCCAAAGGAAAGCTTTCTTGTGTATTTCATTTGCACTGGTCTTTTAATAAGAAAATGAATAATGAATTAATTTTAAGAATAGAAACAGCAGTAAATTTTTAAAGTTTACAGCTAGGCGACGTTGCACTGAAATGGAAGTTTGTGGTGATTTCGTGCATTACATCATTATGGCGTTGCTCTTCTTGCCAAGCTTACAGGGCATATTTCAGTCTGTATGACTTTGAAGTATGCGTTCTCTTAAGGCTTAACAATGTCAAGCTTCATAACACAAGAGCTAGTTTGCTTACTTCCTACTTTAAATTGCTCGTAATTTGAAACATGCAAACATTTCCACTTTATCAAGCAAGGCTACTAAACATATTATTGCTGCAACCTGCATGTTTTATTGCTTCTGTATATTTAGAAAGCTGTGCTTTATTAAAATAAACTGTAAAGAGGCTTAACTCATTATGGAATCTGCTAGTGCCTAAAATGAAATATCTTTAATTTATTATAGGGATTTAGGAACCTTTGAAGAAAGGATATAATACTGTTGCAGCAGAAATAGGACGTTAACGATTTTGTTAGGTCTCTGATGCTTGTAGCTGGATGTACAATTTATCATGGGATAGGTCTCTCTACAGTTAGCCTGAAAAAAATCACGATTATGTTTTGTGTGATCTTCAAAGCTTGAAAATGTGTTTTCATTCTACATTTGAGCAGAAATCCTTTAAAATACTTTCACGGAATAGGTTTATATAACATCACTTGATGTTTTATTTAAGTATTAGGTAGAATGCTCACTTTTCTCCATCCTGGAAGCAGTAAATAAAATGTGGAACTCCTGACTCCACAAAATTTTGCAACTTTTGCAAAGACATATTTGGTCAAAAAAGCAAGCAGATTCTATTTTTGTCTTTGAGCAGCGAAATGATACTTTAGTTGTGGACTTGTTGACATTCATATTTTCTTATAATTAAATTGTTTATTCACTTTTGGGCCCAAGACAGCTATTGATTAGAGATGATTGTTCCAAAGGGGAAAAATGCTTTTCTTTTCCACAAGGCTAATTCATGGTCTTTATGTTGTCTCCTTAGGTGTAGCTCGGCTTTTAACATATGAATGAATTACATTTCCAGAGTTATTCATTATTTAAGCTTTTGCAGGACTGAACTTTAATCTTGCAAGAAAAAGTACACACAGGTGAAATATTTCTAGCCACTACTGCAACTTACAGATATAAGGGCAAGGATAATAAGCTACCTGTGACAGGAATTATCTTTTATTTTTCCTGAAAAAGGCCTCCTGAGTGTCATATAAGCTGTATTAATAAAAGATCTGAAATAATAAAATAATTCTGAATGCTGTAATAGAGCTGTGAGGCAACATACTGTAATTTGTAGCAGATAAGGACTTTTGCAAGATAAAGCTAGCTACTACTTATGTGTATTTCTGACAAATTGGAGATTCAGTCTATGTACAGATTCTGAATTCTGGTTGGGATCCCATTATTCACAAAGATTAGGAGTTTGCGCCAATGGTGAATGGGCTCTATATGTCAGTGATGTTTTTCAGGCTGTTCCTATGCCAAGCAGAAAATACTGTTGCTGAATTTTGATAGCTCTTGTTCACATAGGAGCATCTCAGAACAATGGGATGGTCACAACCCATTTAAAAAAAAAAAAAGTTTTCTTTGACTTCACAATGGGAAACTTGACTTTACCAACCAGAAAATTTCCAACAGGAGAAAAAAGAGCTCAGGTCTTAATGCTTTGCCAAATCCTCAAATGTATTGAGTCTAAGTAGGAGCAGGGTTGAAAGGACTTAGAAAGGTGTAGTGAGTTACAAAAGAACTGAGCGCATTTTTCCAGCAGGAACATCTTCCCTCTTCTTTAGCCTGCTGTTGCAGCTGGTGGTACAGAAGCAAGAGCACCTGTGATATTCTGAGGCTGGGAAGGTACTGTGTATGTGCTGTTTTGTTTAGATCTACCTGTTTTTTGTGCTAGCCAGAGTAAAGAAGTGACCGGCTTTTAGAACTGTTGCAAAATGCCTGGTTGTTTCAAATACATTATGTCTTAGCAGATAGAATTTGTAAATCCAGTGTGCTGACAAAGTTGAAGCTCTGGAAAAGGGGTGGGGATAAAAAGGAGACCTGTTTCGCTGTCATGTCTATGGCAGCTGGACTACCCCATCCTGCCTGTGAAGAGATGAAAAGCCTGCTGCAAGCAGGCAAAGAGCCAAAGCTGCTGCACGCTCATGCAAGAAGTCTAAATCCATGAGTGGTGTGCGAAGGAACATAAACAGCAGCCTGGCAATATGACAAGACCTAAACGAGGGAGAGAACCTATGTCAAAATCTTTGTTTTAAATGAGATTGTATAAGGGTGACAATTTTAGCGACTGGAAAGAAGTGGAAATTTCTTCCTTTGCTAATCTTTTACTTGGTACAAAATGGAATGGCTGTGAGAAAAAGAGAAGCCATTAGCTGTGTTGGAAAGGAGTGTGTGAAATACGTAGCTCATACCTGGTTTTGCTGCTGTTAACCTTTTACTCACATAATTCAGGTAACTTGACCAGGAAGGCTAATCATGTGCCATGAAAGTCAGATAAAATATATCCACAAAAATGTTTGAAGTATTGTTTACTAATGAAATACATATTTCCATGAGATTCTTAGCTATTTTTTTAAACTGGATATTTCCTATTTCTTTTTCAGCCACATAATTATAATTCCTTATGAATGTTGAACAAAATATCAGCAAATTAAGCAGCCTGAAGATAAGGAAGCTGCAGGTGTCAGTCCAGTGGGCATACTAGAACATTGAACTGTACAGCTACCAGTAATTAGAGGCATGTTTTAAACTACTCTTAACAGCAAATTTTAGGGCAGTTTTAGAATTAACTGACTTTTCTACAACTTTGTTGCCCTTAGCTTTTTCATGGCTGAGCAATACCTTTATTTAAAGCAGATAGCAAAACTGCAGTCAAGTATGTGGTACTCGTCGTTCATTTTTGGGTGTGCTTTTCTTCTCCCTTGAACTGTTGGAAGCATCAGCAACTCATGTGTGACATAAATTAAAGGAAGGTGGAAACTGTTATAAGACCACTTAGACCACCTTCAAATATAAGATGCTGACTTATAAAATTTGTTCTTATGCATTTGTGTCTAAATATAAGTAAGCTTCAGTGAACCACACATTTAGGAACAGGACATGGAGATATGCTTTTTAAATATATTTTTTTGTTATTCAGTGAGCTTAAGGAATCTAGGAAAAAAGTCTCCAGAGGAATTGCTGAATAACACTATGCATCAAATTTAGGTACCTTGTTCCATAAGTGAAATCCACAACCCTGAATTAAACATAGATAATAAAACCCTCTATGGCTGTAACCAAACTGAGACAGTGAATCCCAGACAAGTAGCAGGAGCACCTGAACCCATAACTCTTCTCTTCCAGATGAATCACTGGGCTGGAGAATGCTGCTTGTCATTTTATCCTTTCTCTATTCGTGTGACGCATGGATTCCTCCTCTCCACTGGCTTAGTGTACCCTCTTAGGTTTTCACAGCCTGTGGATACATGATTAGTGAACTCTCTTGGAAGACCAGAAACATTTGGGGATTTTCTTGGGTTAATGAAGGTTTTGAGCATGTGTTCATTAACCTATTGAATAAAAATTGAGATGTATCCCCTCTTTGATCACACCTTTCTCCTTTCTGGTAACACCTACCAGACTGATGTGCTTTGTAAGCATTGGTTTTTAGGGAACATAGGAAGACAACTACCTTCTTGCTGATCACGTCAGTTTTAGCTGCTAGATAATCTTGAACTGCTTCCTTTGGCTGGTGAGGAGGCTGTTTTCAGCAGTGCAAACCAGGCTATTAAGCACTTTGTAAACTTTATTAAGTGACATGTAAGCAATTACAGACTTGTAGCATCTGTGGTCAGGAAGGAGTTTGAAGGATTGCTTTTGTGTGTGTAGAAGCCTAAAGAAGTCCTCCTAGTCTCATTTTAGATGCTTAAATCCTTTTCTAGAGCTGAACATTAACCTCCCAACTATATGGAACTCAGGTCCTTAGAAAAAGTAATCTGTAGGTTATATTTTATATTGTAGTTTATCCTTGAACATATTCTAGTTCAGTTATCAACCAGAATTATTTTTAAAGCACCGCTTTCTTAGGCTTTGAAGTGCTGATAATGCCTTATTTGACACTGCAGCTAACAAGCATAATTGAGAAGTTATTCCAACTGAAATACATATGTAATGTTTCTTTGTTTTGTACTTGTTGCTCTTTGATACCTGTTTTAATGAATGTCTTATGCTAAGCAATTAATTCTATAGTAATTTAAACCCTTTTGTCATAAATCAGCTGAAGTTCTGTACTGCCCCCTTTTCCACCCACTCTCAAACACTTATTACAATTTTCCTACTATTTTCCTTATAACAAACAATGGGATGCATAACTTGAATTATGGGCTTGGTTTTGCAAAAATAATTAAATAAAATAATTTCTGTTCTTGTACTTTCAGTGAATATCTGCCATCTAATCCAGAGCCCAGCAGCAGCTGCACTCAGCAATGTCTGTGTGACAGTGGTTCTCAAACACTGCAGGCTTCAGTCTAGCTGCACCCTGTGTGTTTCTGTAGTTGGGAAGGAATTGATTCTGGCCCTGCAGGGATTGCAGTTCCTCATTCTGTCTGGAAAAGACAACGTGCCTGGAGTGATACTGGTGTAGCAAAAGGAACTGTTGGTAAAAGTGTTCTCCAAGACATGGAGCACCTGAGTGGGTAGATAGCTTGTCATGTGATGTGAGCAGTTCTAGAAAGTTGTTTTAAATCTTCTGTAGAACAAAAAGAGCTTGGTTCATGGTGCTAAGGGAGTTTGGGTCAGTAGAAGAGGGAGGAGTGACCATTGCTACTGTTAGGGGAAAGGACTAACTAGCCTTTTCTGCCCCCCAGCCCCTGTAGTATCACCTCCAACTCCAGATCCTTATCTGTAGTTGTCTGCATTACCTTTTCTTTTTCTTGCCCTCTACTTGTTAATGCTGCGTGCAAGATCAGCTTAATTCTCCCTCCAATAGATAGCTTACCAAATAAGTGATAACTTGATGTGCATTTTTGACATGAAAGAGATAATGTGTTCCTGATATTTTCTAGTACACGTGAATGTAGTCATCCATACTTCAGTTGTGTGGTTTTGTTTGTTAAGCTCCTCTTGTTTAACTGTTAGTTTTCTGTTCATATGTATGCTTTTATCAATTTTCACATATGCTTCAGCTTTTGAAACTATGGTCATGAAGGGGTCAGAGAGGTGATTACAAGTTATAAAATGACCTTACCAGTAACTATTTAAGCATAAGTAATGTTCCGAAATTGCCTAAAGCAAAACCTGCCAATTCAGAGCTGATTGTAATGAATCAGGTTCTTCTATACGAAATAATGTGATCAATTTCTCATTTCACTGAATAAATAAGCTGGAAGATAGGGAACTGTCTATGACCCCCTGTTAACCTTTTCCCTCATTATTCATATCAAATCCTATGACATGCATGTAAGAAATCTCTGGTTCAATTTTAGCTAATTATTTGTTAGAAGTGAAGGCTCTGTGAAGTGTTACTGATTGTACAAGTACCCAGGGACCTTATGACATCTAATGAAAATAATCCCAAAGAAGCTACTCAGGCCTGTATGCTTTTTGTCTGGCTATCATTATAACTAGAAATACTCTTATTTCTAGGCAGCAAAAGCTGTGTGTGTCTCAGTGCTCTGCTTCTCTCAGATGCAAGATACCATTCAAACTTCTTATATCTCAATTACTGCTGCAATGAGAGCATCGGAGAACACATCTGGGGTATGCATTGGAATAAATTCTGAATCTATGCTTGTACTTTATTAATATTTAGAAATTTAGTGTCTGGGATGCCTTTTACATAAAAAAATAATTTTAGTTAATTGGCTGCTTTTATTTTTGTGGCTAGCTAGAAAAAAAAGTGGCAAAAATACGCTAGCATGTGTTGGATACAATTCATTTCATGTGAGATTTTTGGTGTGACTTATTGCTATTTTTTAAAGTCAACCTGATTTGCAGTGCAGTTGGAATCAGAACTGCAAATGAAGTGGATGCGGAACAGTAAGGGCAACGTTTTCAAAACTGCGGAACAGATTTAGAAATATGGGTATTTGTACAGAAATATAGAAATTAGTAGCTCAGGTACTGTGCTGCCCATGGGCATAGGTTTTCAGAAGTGGGACCAATGTCACCAATCTTAGTATACGGGATTTCTGTACCATACTCCATGTACAAGCAATAATTTTTCATCACAATATCCCTAAGAAATTCCTGATACCCATCTTGCAAGTGGGAAAGAGAAACCTGGTGAGGTTAAAGATCTTACTGTAGTTTACATCAGAGGTATGTAATGCTGGGAACCTTCTAACTTTAAAATACAAGACCATCATTCCCCTAGCTCAATGAGTGAAATACACCTCTGGGATTGAACAATGTTCACATTGTAAAATAACTTTCAAGTCATAATACTTCTGCCCAAGAAGCATATAATGGGAAGAAGGAAATCATCAAGGAAGTGGAGAATGAGACTAGAAGGTCTGAATAAAAAAACCCACAGGACTGATCTTTTCGGTATTTAAAACAGTAGAGCTGTCGAATAATCAGAAAGTGTATTGTTTTTAAAGGACAGAAAAAGAATCGGAACTGAACCAATATATTAAGGTCTCACAGGGGGGGGAAAAAATATCCAGCATGTATTATAAAACATGATGATGATGTGATACAACTTTTACATGATTTCCAGTATCTGTAGTTACTACTAAAACTACCATTGACCTATTTTTAGAATTCTAATGAATAACGATATCTTTAAATTAATCTGAATTTAAAATGGGTGTGACTGTAATGGAACTTCAGTTTTCTCTGTTGTATGGGTAGATGATAATTTTGTCCATAGTTAATTGTTTGATTTATAAAAAACATGAATCAATTTATTCAAGATATAAAAATTAAAAGCAAAGTAATGAAAACTTTCAGGTGCAAAATAATTGGATGAACAAAGGAAATGACATGACAATTAATAGCCAGTAATCTCTCCAAAATCTATAAATTCCTAATATTAACCAGGAATGAGAATACATTACATTTCAGGAAAATAATTGGCAAGATTGGGGTAGAAATAGAGTATGTGTTTTAGTCTCTGATTTTTTATTTTTTATTTAAAGTCAATAAGCAAATCCATGGTAAATAGGACAAAGTAAAGGGTTTCAGGTTGGAATTTCACATTCCTCTTCAATGTCCTGTTCAAGTGGGAATGTCAGAGTTCAAGGATTGGCAATTCAGACTCCCCTGGTGACAATAATGTTTTCAATTGAGATAGGATGGCTGCTCCTACCTCATGGGTGGCTACAGGTCTTCCTAGCAGCAGAATAATAATCTAGTAGGAAAGTACCCTTGTTACATTGTGTTGTGGAGGTAACTCCTAATATTTCCTCCTCCTTCACAATAACGAAAATTTTTGACCATGCCTGGGCAAAGAGAAGATTTCCATTTTGAAGACTATTATATCTCTGGCCTTTCTGTGTGATACTTACCTATGTATGCAGACAGTCCAGCCTCTCTACAGCTTTTTTTCTTCTTTTCTGTTCCTGTTTTTCTCACATCCTTCTTATTCCACAGTACCGAATAAGGGGCATCATACCAGCAAGAGAACTGATTCCCCCTTCTTTATGTCCTTTCGTATCTATTGAACATGACACATCCTCAAACAGGCTGGAGGGTTGCTTTGACTGCAAAGTCACTTTCTCAGGCCAGCAGATGCAAACTTCTGAAGGGAGTAGAGGGGGTTGAACATTGTCCACAGAAAGCTCTTTGGCATCTTATATTTATTAAGAGCTTAAACATGACTAATTATATTAGTTGTCAGTGGTATGAAGCAGAGTGAAATGAAGTGAAAGTGAAGTGAACCCTCTTAAGTAAGCTTGATGCTACTACAGCATGTGTTTTCAAAAGAAACTGACAGCAATGATAGTAGGAATCTTTAGAAGTAACGTCATAGATGATTCCCCTAATGCCTGGAATGATAGGCTGTGTTTGATTCCAACCTTTTTCTAATTTCACACCGGTGTAAATAACAAGCCTTGAGGCAGTGGAGATTCGGGCCAATGAAATTATAGCCTTGAAGGAATTTTTCTAGCCTAGCTAAGAAACCCTCAGTGCATGGGTTTATCAGAAAAGTGGTGGCAGACTCCTGGCTGCGCCCAGTGCCACCAGGCACAGTTAAAATGAAGTTAGTGAGAAGACAAATGAAGGCTGCTCTCTTTTCAGCTAAGTCGGCCCATGGTCTTCCTTGACCCTAGGGCTAGTGATTGCTGACTAGAATCTCAATGGCTATTTTCTAGTGACAATTTCAGTGTCTGAGCTCATTAATCAATTTCTATTCAGCAGAATCAGTTTGTGGAAAACTTGCAAAGGTTACTTAATCCAGAGGGAACATGTACTGTGAGAAGAGTTTTCAGCCACAGTATTAAAACAAAATTTCCCAAATCTCTGTCTTGTATCACATTTTCCATGACCTTATCAATTACTGATAGCGCAGAACAAATCAAGCCTTTCACTACAACCAAATCATTCATGGTAATGTTAGGAAAATATAACCTCTGCCTCTTTCCTTAAGAAAAGAAGTCTTCTGTATCATTACATCATAAAAACTGTCACATCTCTTAACCCCTTGGCTCCAGCATGAAACAGGAAACGACAGGGCAGAAATAGTCAAAAATGAATATGTGAGAGAGGCTTTTCTTTAACTCTATCCAGTAATATCAGTTATCATCCAGTCTAAGAACTGGATTTGAAAGCAATTTGTAGAAACCCTCAATCTGTTTAAGTCCTTGCAAGGTTAATCCTTACAAACACCTGGCACAGGACTTCAGTGACTTAGAGGAATTCCCTAGACTTAGTAGCCTTGCATAAGTGTGCACGCGCACTATGGCAGGAAACATGGGAAGGGAAACAGTCATAGTGGTGGCCTGTGGAAATAAGGAATGTTTTAATGTTGAAGAAATTGACTTAATGGCTTCAATATGAAAGAATAAAATCCTGCTTTATTTTTTAAATATGGTAAAAATATTTTTAAAGCAAACCTTCAAATATTTGGGCTTAATCTGACTTGCCCATTGAGTGTGGGCAATTATTAGCTGCCCATGGCAATATCCTGGCAAACTGCCTCCCCCAAGGAGGCAGAATGCCAGCATTTGGCGTGATTCAAAAGCACAGTACAGTTAGTGGAGTCATTTTGTGCTCAATGTATTTTTTTAGGTGGGTTTTTTTTTTTTTTTCTTTTACTTTTAATATTTTCCATTATATTCTTTCTGTATGTTTTTTTCCTGGGCTTGTAATGAAATCATGTCTGGAACTTCCCCTGCTAGGGATGATAAACTCCTTTGTGATCTCTCTTCAAGAGTGTTGGGCCTAATGAGGTAACTATGGACAGCGTAGTAAAACAGTATAGCATTTTTGTGCTCTTATGATCAGACCAAGAAACGAGGTATAGTAGATACCACAGCCAGCTTTTTCAATGCAGATATGAACAAATACATACCAAGATCATCTTGGTCTTTAATTTTATTTTTCTTACTGAAGAAAGCAATTCCTTCTTTCTTTTACCTGACCTTTTCCCAGATTAATATTTTTCTGGAGCCTGATCAACTCTTCTGTCATGTTGCTGCTCTGCAGATCATTTGGTCACAGCATAGCTGATACAAGAACTACTGATAGAAATGAGAAAGAATGTGGATAGAGTTAGTTCTCAGTTTTGCTGTCTCCACAAGATGCCCAATTTGTGCAGGTGATTTATCCTGGGATCTGGATTGAAGTCACCTCCACGGGAGATTTTGTGTTGCAGAGGTTAACACCTACCAGAGAACATATCCCTCTAAATTATCTGATAAAGTATGAAAATCTGAGGAAGGGAAGGATGTTTCTGTACTATGAATCAGGATGACTTGTAGGAGATGCTTAAACATTGGGATATCAGTGAGTTTACAGAGAAGTCCAAACACAGAAATGGAAGTCTGGCTGTGAACGACCCAAGAGAAGAATCCTGTTTGGAATTAATAAAAACTCGCAATATGTCCTTTTTTGATTTCTGTAAGCCTCTTTTTCTGTCAGCTGTTTTTCTTTTTTAACTACCTACCCAGGCAGTTTTACAGTCATGCATGTTTTTCATGGAAAATAATTATTTGTTTTGTGAATTTTTGAAAGATGTTAACGGTAATCTTAAATACATTAAGTCAGGAAGGTACTTCTATTTATGTAATTTCTTTTCATACTTTCAGTTTCTATGATGTCCTGATGAATTCCCTAAAAAGTAATAACAATTAACTGGTATAGAATCTGGCATATTATAGTCTAGAAAGATTTATTTTTCATGGCAAAGTTTTACAAGGAAGACTATTCTGTAGCTCTTTGCACAGATACGCATGGATGAGTGGATTGTAAGTGTTACTTCTACAATTGGTTCTGGAGGCATTAGCTGACAGGGTGATTGTGACCCTTTCCCACACATGTTAGCAATGATCTTGTTGCATCAGCATTGCTGGAGATATTGAAGTGAGCTGACTTTGTGAGAGTTTCCTGAGTTTAAATTCCTTAACTGTAAAGCAATATCCGAACAGTTACATGCTACTCAATGACAGAGGGAAAGGGGGAAAAGTGATTGAGAGATGCATAATAATTTTTATTTTTTGCCACTGTCTTGATAAGTAGCAAGTACATTCCATGGCTGTATCTGTGCCATCTCTTCAGAAAGATCCTGTTTGTGGTGTTTATGCAATTTCCTGTAGTGGTAACAGTTCCATTCTATTGCTTCTAATTCTTGCCCTATTTTCAGCAAAGTGGCGTTGATCCAGAGGGTGGCATGAATGGAACCTTCACCTGTCCTATTTTCACCAGGATTTTTCTGTAAGCGTACAGATAGTATTTGGTAATTGATTGGTAAATGGTGGAATTAGAATTCCACCCAAGGTTCTTGTGTGTCAGTGCGTGTTTAAAGCAGACTAATACCCTTCAAAATATCCTGGACCAGCTTTTGCTGGCTGCTGCTAAAGGGAATCAAGGCCTCAGGCTCCCTCTGGCTCTCCCCATGATTGAAAATACAAGTTGCACCACTCTTCTGTATAATACATATAAGGCATACCAGAGGCAGGCTGTCAATTGGCTTTTAATGACTGATATTGCTTGTATGAAATGAGGATGTTGTGCTGAAATTAAAAGTGCTCTAAGAGCGTCACTAGCAATGCTGAACTATCACAGACGTGTCATTGATGCCAGTATTTAAGTTCTAATTATTGAGAGCATAAGTTCTGAAATTACATTATCTTGGATGTAGGTACTCACTTCACTGGTGGAAATTAATGATAAATAACAGAGGAAGAAGCAAAGAAATGTGATTAAAAGCCATCTCTTTCTATCAATTTATATTGACTTTTATAGGTGGGAAACCTTTACTTAGTTTACCCTAAGAATGCAACTAACTAAGGTGAAGCCAAGTTGGTGCTTTGCCAACAGGGCTCATGTGCTTTGATATACTAAACAGTATACGGATTGCATTGATAGCAATGTTAAAAGCATTTGCATATTGATAGCAATATTAAAGGCATTTGCTCCATCAGTCATTAGGACTCATTCAAGACAGGACTATATTTAAAAATGTCATTCTTCAAGCAGGAATGCAGAGCATCCTCCTTTAGCATGCATGTGATGCACTTGCTGAAAACATGGTATCTATATACATTTAGGCTGCTCACCCCTCTCTAAATTGAACTAATTCTTTGCAAACAGGATTGTACCACAGGACTGAGAGTCAAATGAGAATTTGGGAGAGGCAGTTAAATTCTGTCTTTGCAATATATATCTGGCATGATTGACTCTATTGCATAAAAATTCTATATACATGTGGAGAGTTTCTTAAGTTTGCATCCCAAACCTGCTACTGCAGAGGGGGATCCAAATGCTTCATTCCTTTCTCACAGACTGTATTAAGATGTAAAGTTTTCCAAAGTTTCCCTATTCAAATTGAAGAACAGAATCTCCTGATTGCATTTCCATCCTGTGTCTCACTGCAATCTGGAATGAATAAAAAACAAGAGAGGAAAAATTTGACACACAGTATTGAGATGCCATGCAAAGCTCTAGAGGGCAGAACAAAAGGGGAGAAAACCGAAGCATTCCAGCCATGGGAACATCTGTACAAAAGCACTTCAGCAAAGAATTGCCAGGTGGTGGTGTGGTCCATGAGAGAGAGTGCTAGTCTTGGATACAGCGGCCTAGAGTGTACTTATATATCTGGTAGTGACTTGGTGGATTACATCAAGCAAGGCTGGTCTGTTCCACCTCTGATGATGTTGTGCGCTCACTTGCACTGGAATTGTAGGTTCTAACAAAGTATAATTTTTTACCTGTGATGCTCTAAATATACATGCAAATACAACTTCTGTTTTACGTATATACCAATAGCATTATAGATTGGCAGTCCAGTCCATTATTTGTAGATTGACAGTCCTGTCCATGTTTGAATGCTAGTTTTCTGAAAATGCAAGTTTTGCGTAAGTTCTTTGTACTTCAGGGCAGGTTCAGTCTGAACCCCTTTATTTCTACTTGCCTCAGTTCTTTTTGATAAAACCACCTCATATCTGAAAGGTATTAACATTTCAGAATACAGCTTTTATTTGAATTCTGAAAGTATCATTTGCTACTGGTACTCCTGTATCTAGTAAATTGAAGTCATACTCCAAACAAGACTGCTGACTGTAATCCTGTTTACAAGATTTTGAGGCAAATGCTACTGCCATTACCTATAAGTTTCACGTAAAAAGTACACAATTGTCATCTTGGTCATTCCATTTACTACAGCATTTTTCTGGCCTCACTGCACCCTTTGGTTGGCAGAGATGGTGCTTTTACGAAATATTTCCTGGACTTGCATATAACACAATCACAAACCCTAGAAGACATGAATTAAAATAGCAGATGTTATTCCCATTGAGAGGAGCAATGTGTCTAGACTGACAAATGGCATATGTAACCTGGTTCCTAAACGGTACCTTGGACACGTAAGAGTGGTAATTTGCAAAATTGGAATTGATCTCTGAAATATAGCCTAACACTGGAAAATCTGAGCATAGAAGCTCTGGATATACTGTATGTTGCGGACAGAGCTATGTGAACTAGTTCAGAGGAACACTTGATTGACCACAACTGGTTGTGGTGGACTAAATATTTGAAGATTCACCTCAACTTCAATATTGAGATGCTATGCAAAGCTTTAGAAAAAAAAAAAAAAAAAAAAAAATCCAAAAATGCAACTGAAACTTTTTTAAATTTCTGCAGGGTCTGAAATAATGAATGTCACATTTCCGTTTGAAATCAAGAGTTAGGAAACAACAACAACAAAAAAAGAAGCAATTTAAAAAATGATACATTTCTTTGTTAGTTATTGTTATTATTCTTTCTAGTTATTGATTTCATATATCTGTGATTTTTTTTCAAGTTTTTTTTTTATTTTGTCAAGAAAACAGAAAATACTTTCATTTCTCCTTGGCCAGCAGCTAATGGGAAAACTGGTAATTCACATAGCTGGAGGCAGAACAGGGGGATGTGACTGTCAGTAGGAACAGTTTTGTAATATGCAAAATCACCTTTAACAACATCATGCTGTTTGACATTTACCAAAACAAAGTAAAATATAAAGTGTGTTTGAGTCTCTACAATCATAGGTAATTCAAAAGAGGTTTCCTGGTAGAACTTCTGCTAGTGACTTAAATCCTGCCTCTGTGCTTCTCCCTGGTCCTGTAAAGAATGAAAGGAACAATATCTACCTACTGTCACTGAATGCTGTTACAGGCAAACAGTAATTCCTGTGTACCTTCTAAATAGGAGAGAGATTATAATCCTCTTAAGGCTCGCTTTGTGTGATCCATTTGTGAGCTGTTTGTTACACAGACAGTAGCAACGGAATGTCAGTTTTCACAAAAGAGGCCCTGAAGCCTGGTTGTGTGATGTATCAAAAATGTAACCTAAATAATGTTTAATTGACAGAGCAGATTGTTTATTTTCAAATAATTACACTAAATGGTAGTGCTTAAAACACAGTTAAGCTTTGCTGAGCTTTACCAGCCTATCAGCAGCTGGGTAATCGTATTTTTTTCTGCAATAACAGGCAGATGTAAAAATTAGCTGTGGCAAAGTAGCCTGAAACTACTTGTTCTAATATAGTGAATGACTGACTCCTCAGCTCCAGATGGTTTTCTTGCATTGATCACTTTTAAAGCAATGAGCCACAGCCCAAATTTTGGTCATGGATTTAGCTCTTTATAAAACTCTAATAAGTGATCTTTTATATCAGATAGTGAACGAGAATTTGTGAAGAGGGAACTGCACGAATCCCATGCACGTGGGAGCACCTCAGTTCTTTGATTAGCAGTGAGCAGACAGTCATTAGAAGGTATTTATCAACATAGAGCAGTTTTTATGGATTCATGCACTTTAACTTCACACCCTTCTGGTTTGTGGAAAGAGTAGAAGGTGTGGGTTTTTTATGTTCTCACCCACTAACAAAACTTTCTGGAAATCCTTATTCCCTAGCAGAAGAAAGTTAGACTTCGAAACAATTGTTCTATGATGAACATAAATCCAAGGCTAGACTCAAATGCCGAATGTTAAGCACCAACATGCACTCATGTAGTCACCAGTCTTCGAAGTGTAGCAGAGGTCAGAGAAGCTTCTCCAGATCACAGTTATGTCTCCAAAGCTGCCAGGTATGGGAAAAGAGACCCAGTCTCTCCTAACCAGTTGTACCTGATAGAGGTACTGAGAATGGCACAGTTTAGCACAGTTGTGGGTGCAAGTCAGGTGGAGTTGGATTTGTTTGGTGTAGTTGTAAGAAAGGCTGAATATTGAATTGCATATGATGTAGGTAGCTTTAGATAGTAAAATGCAAACCTGACCTAGTTCTATAGGTCCTATGTCTTTCATTAATGTGTAGTTAATATTCTCAATAACTTTTAGCTATATTTAATTTGCCAATAGTATTTACTATTTAGGTGATGCACTATAACAGCATTTCTGTCTAGATATCAAATGTTTTTCTGTTGTCTACTTCCTGTTGCTTTATCTCAGTGTAACATAAAGATTTTCAAGGGAATCCGTCCATGCATGTATTCTTATTTTTATAGTGATGCTCTGTGTTAAAACTCATAGTTTTAAATCAGTCCCTTATAATTTGACTTCCATGATTGCTCTGTCATTTCAATCCTATTTGTGCTTACCCTGTGCTCGTTCTTATTTTCAGTGTTCTTCCCATCTATCATCTGCCCACAAATCATTTTAAAAAACTCCATCAGAAAAACAAACTATTATCTATGCTAAACTAAAACACAATCTCCACATAAACTGCCCCCTTTCTCCCCACACCTCTGAAATACTTTTACCAGATGTGCTTGGCTGAAGGGCCAAACACAGTAGATGCTGATCACATGGTCACAGCTGGAATTAACTTAAAAATCTCTATTCAGTGGAAATTACCATCTTGTTTTATTTTTCTTCAGCAACAGAATGGTAACGTAGATGACATCTGTCTTTCCAGCTGTTCCTTGTGCTTGACGAACCACTCCTCTCTCTCAGAAATTAACCAATTATCCTCTTAAAACTGAGAAGCCAAAAAAATAAGACAAAGAATAGAAGCAAACTGATGTGGGAATAGATATAAAAGTAATCCAAAAAGTGTCATTTGATAAGGTTGCTACATTTCCATGTTTTGCTTTAGTTTCCCCATGTTGAAATAAATTTCAAAGCACTTCCCAGATTTCACAATTTGATTGTAATGTATGTAAAATAAAAGGAAATAAAATTGCTGTGATAAAATAGTAGAACCATTCATCAGACACCTTTGAATATCTCTTCTGCACTCTGCCTACTCAGTTGATCTGCAGTAATATATTTATAACTTTCTTATTAGTTCAATATTCAGCAAAAGCAGCCATTAAGGGTATCTCAAACATGCCTTTCCTAATTTGCACTCAATTTTGCACTTCTGTACCACAGTACAGTAGCCTATGCAGTATAGCTTTTATGTAATCTTTGAACTTGAACAAGTGAATGCTCCATATCTGATGGTTTTCCCTTTCACATGAGATTTCTTTGTGCTCCTGTTCGCTGTCCTTTTTATCATGTTGTGACTTGTGACTGCTGTCACAAGATTGGGCCATAAGTATGCTCCTATGCTTTAGAAATAAAGACTACTGGTCTTTTATTTAGAAGAAACTGCGTAGATTTTGGTAATGAACATCTCTGGTTGGAGGAATGTGTTCTGTAGGTTTCTGTAGCACCTGACCAGGTATTTAATAAGAATTGTGGTTTTGACGGGAAATACATCCTACTCATTTGTGACGTGAATCAGTAACCAGGTAAAATTTCTGCAGTCCATCTTAATAATTATCACAAGAGTGTGAAGCTCTAGGTCTTTTCTGAGCTGTGGCATCCCTTGGATTTTATTCTTAATCCCCACTGGCCTCTTAAAAAAATAATTTGTCCTCTGAGATGTCAAAATTTTCAAATGTGTTTGGTGTGCTTCCTCACAGCATGTGCAAGGTCCTATAAGAAAGTCCTTTTCAAACTCCACTGAAGATGCAGAGGGATGGATGTTTGTGTATATACTTACCTATATTTATCTATATACATATAATGTATTTCCCAGGGTAGTGTAGAGAATTCATATGCTTTGTCCTTTAAGAAATACAATCCCCTCACTTCTGCAGCTTTTAGTTTCAATGTCCAACGCATTCTCTTTCCAAATGGGAAAAAGCAAAATGCTCTCTTCACAAAAATATGGGTTTGTAAAGTACAAAATATTGCTAATTTTTAGGCCAGAAATATCAATAGCTGTATTTGAAAAACTCATATTTATCTTGTACGTAATGAGTAACATGGATTGTGGACACGCTGCTTTTGTTTCCTCCTTTTAGGTTGGTTTGGTTTTCTGTTGTGGTGGTTTTTGAGTTTTATTGGTTGGGTTTGGTTGGGTTGTGTTTTTCCTTTTTTGGGTGACTTCCACAAATTCTTTAGAATAAAAAGCTTTGATTTAACCTGTTCAAATTAAATTATATTCATATTTAGCAAAACAAAGAGAGAGAATAAATGTTAATCATTGGAGAGTGCTTGCGTTACCTGGATTTCCATCACAAGCCAAAACATAGGGCAATTACGAGTTTCTATATATAGTTATTTGTGCGAGTCTGTTGGCAAGAAGAAAAAAAGATTTGTTTAGTAGCTTGGTTTCACTTGAAATCCAGTCATGTCTCAGGCAAGCCCCTAATTTTAAACAAAAAACATGTTTGCCCAGAGCTTTGCCATACATATTTCATATTGATAGCTGATTTATTTTTCTCCTATTTCAGTTTCAAAGTGTAAATAATGACGTTGTGAATAAAAGGAAGTTTAGTGTATTCCCAAGCTGCCTTATTGTCAATAGAGAATTGGGAATTTTGTGCATTGCTGTGTAAGCAAATCCCTTTCAATGTGTCTTTCCAAACACAAATATTTACAGGCAGAGATGGGGAGATAGTAACTGATCTAAGGTCCTGGTACAGGAGAGTCAAATAGGGCAACCTGTATTCTATTGCGGACTCGCTCAAATGAAATGATAGTTGATCTTTATCTCAACTGGGCCAGGGTATCTTAAAAACAAGTCTCTTGTTCCAGAATAGGCACAAAGTTCAGTACTTTCCTATGCTGGGCAAATTGTTCCACACTGAAACTGCACGTATCATATAGCTATGCTGCTATAGTAGAAAGGACTCAAATGTTGCTTAAACTTGCTAATACACTTGGTTTTTCTTTTTTTTTCTTGTAATGTCTACTTCTCCTTCTTTCTGACTGCTGTCTGGGATTGCATTTCTATGCTGGTGTTTTGCTAACTGTTTTATTTTCAGATGTCATTTTTCCAAGAGTCTGCAGCCCTTGCCAAAAGGAATATTGATTATTTTTTCATTTTGTCAAAATCCCCAAAAATTATGATTAATTTAATGTTGCCTCTAATCCTAGAAAATATGGCTGTATTTATTTCTGTCTCTGTGACCGTATAGCTGACCACCCTTATTTTGGCAAACCAGGACTTTCAATAACACAACATAAAATGTTTTGATATTTAACGCCTATTTTAAAGATTGAGACTTAATTGAAAAAGCAGGAAGATTTGGGACAGATTCTGTGACTGCTAATACATTTTCCAGAGTGAATTCCAAAAGTAAATTAACTGAAATTGAAATAAAAATGTTGACTCAAGGACTAGGGTATTTCTCGATGTGAGTAGGAAGGGCTATCCTACTTCTAGTTACTTTCTATAAATGGCTGTGCTGTAATTATAACATGTGTTACGTTAGAGGCTTGGCTGGATAGGAATATTTATAAAAGCTGGCATTTCAATAAATTGACCTGGTTTACAAGATTCTAAAGGAACAGCAAAAAGTAAGGAAAAACCACCTGACATGGCAAGCATGTTAAAACAAATCAAACAAGAAGTTCTGATTTGTGAGCCCATGAGTACTCATATAGTCAATGGAGAAAACAAATCAAATGCTTGTAAATGCTGTTTAAGGGCTTGCACACAACTTGACTTGATTAGAAAACTAAATATTTAATTATTTGTGGTTTTGATTTTATGAATGTTGCTTTCCTTTACTTGTGCTCTCAAGATGTTTGACGTCTGGTGAGAGACATTGTGGATAGTGTTTCCATGTGTGGTGCCCATACAGCAGATTTTGATCCTCATGCTATGCTCACATAGCCATCTTCATGCTGGAGTCCCATGGATGTCCGCGGGAGTTTCTTAATAAAGAATACAGAAACTGAAATCTGAGATTAGAATTTGGCTTGAGAGTTCAATTCAGGTTCCTCCCTTCAGCCAGTATGATGCCATCATCATTTCAGTCCCCTGCTGCTTTTAAACAATGTAGGCTTAAAACAAACCCAGATTCCAGTGCCGTCCTGTCAGTGTGACCACATTTGGAAGGTCTCTGTTAGCATTTTATTTCTTTCTTGTGCTCTCCTTTTTTTTTTCCTTTTTTTTTTTAATAGTTTAAATTGCACATGGGCTTGGTGGTAAGATTGTCAACAAGATTTTTAAGACCCATTTACTATTGTGAGATGAATGGCTGTATTTGATACATTCAGAGCGATCAGACATGCCAAGCAAATGGCAAAAGAGTTATGAGAGACTACAACGGTTGGTGAAACAGACTTCCTGTGCCTTTGGTTATCAGGTCCAGAGCTGTGCCACCGTGAGGAAAACATGTGCATCCTAATTGCTCTTTGTCTCTTCCAAAACCCAGCTCTTGCTGAGGAGTAAAGAGATCCTTCTACACAGAGTACACTGTGACTTTCTTTAAAACTGTCATGGCTTAAAGCTTTACAGTAACAGAGGCTTTGTTCTTGTAATGCTTGCAATGTGGGTGGCAAGGCAAAGTCAGGAGTGGTCTAAGGCTGTGGCATGGGCTCCGAGTCTAAAACTGAGAGTAGTATAAAAAAGCAAAGAAAAAATGTGGTTGTATAATAGGACCCTGGTGCTGTGGAAGAGAAAATTCTTCCACAGGAAGAGCAGGGCACTGACTCGAGGGTTTTGCTGGGTCTGCCCTGCAGCCCATTGGAGGGGGCAGAGCAGCTTGGGGAGGCTGCTCAGAAAGGACCTGCATTTGGGAGAAGTTGTTTGGAGTGTGCAGCTATGAAGAGAAGAAGTTTCCTCAGGCATTTCACTTTCTTCCTGGTGTTGATAAAGACAAGAATCCTTGATCCTCGCCTTCCAAGAAGTTGCTGTTTTTTCTTTCACTAACTCCTGTTTTCTGCATAAATATAATGCAACAATCACCGTGACTTTGATACTGTTAGAATTATGAATGAGTTTTAAGCTTCCATTTGGTCTTGTACGCTTTAGTTACACTTACCGGTATGAATATTATACAAAGTTAAAAAAATCTTTTGTATTTGTGCAGGAGATAACCTTGTACAAGAGGAATTCATGCAGACACAATTTTGAATCTGCTTGGTGCTGAACACCCCATTGATTTCCTCTAAATCCACTGGCTTCTGTGTTTTTCTGCAACAAAATGGCTAAATAAACCAGCGCAGTAAGTCACACACTCAGGCGAAAGGCTGTAGCTATTGCTGCATGGATTCTCAAGTCCTGAAATGAGCTTAGGGACACAAAAAGCCATTCATATTACAAATTACCCTTTGCTTTTGAACTGTAAATTATCTTTATTATAAGGCTGGCCATGGTACTGCAATTATTAGGTGCCCTGTGTCTAAAGGTTTGAGCAATTAGAAGTCTGGGGTGACAGTCTCATGATAGAGAGTGATAAAATATGTCCAGTCAAGACAAAGAGATGGTCTATATTCGTGTCTTCAGCATGTATCACAGGGAGCCTGGAAGCTGTGCTGCTCTTAAACATTTCAATTAGCCCTGACATGGCCACTGTGAGCCCACAGATTATCTCTGTGTTGCTGTTAAGTTTTTATGAGTCTTTCCCCTCAGATTACCCGTTTTCACAGCAATCTATAAATCTGAAACTGCAACATCTGATTAATTCTCCCAGAAGAGAATAGTGAAGATCCAGATTTTTTCATTAATGAAGTTTGTGCTGTTCTGAGGTCTCATATATTTCAGCCATTTTTTCTTTAGTTTTTTTCTCATTCTGATCTCTTTCCTTAGGTACCAAGGGAGGCAGGAGTTTCAAAATCACCCGCTTCATCTGACCTAGCAAATTAGACTGACTTTTCGTGTAGTACCATTTTGCAAGCTGATGGCCATTCTTAGTTGTTTTCAGAGTGAACAAAGCTGTAGTATACCGTTATTATTTCTTCATTACAAACAATTGCTTGGCATCACTTTGCTATTGAGTATTGTGCAGTCTTTCTTTTATACACCATATTCCAAATTAAATGTCATGTGGCTTTGCATATTGTTGAGCTTTGAGATCAAATGAACACAAAAATGTAAAATGAAACTGAGCTGAATCTGCTGCATATTTTCTGCTGTCAGATGGAAAATCTGAGAAACAAACATGCCTTTGCCCTTCACAAATAGGGAAGCTGAGGCACAGATGTCTATTTAAAGGCATTCTAGTGGCAGACGGAGAAGAAAATGTCTCTCTCAATGTCTGTCTTATCTGGTGGAGAAAGTTGGATGAGTGGTATTTTCTTCAACAAAGCAATTCTTTCATTGTCGTATTAGGTAAATTAGCTGAGTGATAAAAAGGCAGATAAGAATCCAGATGTCATGCGTAGCAATATCCTTTCAAATAGCTTGTGAGCCCTTGAAGTAAAGCTTCTAGGGGTCTGTGTCATAAAGGCCTCCAAAAAGGTGTCAGAAGAGCAATGAGATTTGCGTGTTTGCATCTATAATTCTCATGTAAAGATCAAAAGACACATGGGTTAGATAATTTCAGACCGTGAAAAGTATTTTATCAGGATTTTTAAATGTTTTTCGGTGTAGCAATACCATGGCAATGGTGCTTAGATTCCTGGTGCTTGGAATACTGTTGAAGGAAGGGCTCTGTCCTCCACCTACTCTTTGCTGTCTTAATCTGGGGTCACCACTTCCTGAATTACCCAAAACAATAAGCTTAGAGGACAATTCAACTTGGTCTGGTTTAGCCATTTTAGACTTGCCATGCTTTGTCCATTCAGTGGATACTGTACTTCCTTGCCTGGAGATGGGGCAAGATTTGCTTTTGTCTTACCACCTCTGTGGTATCCTACCAACAACATACACAGGAATGCTCTCAAAGCACTGGTATGAACGAGGTCAATGAAAGAGGTCAAACGGTGGCCCATAGATTACTGATTGACCCTCTAGACAAGAAACATTGAAAATCCAGGAAAAGTGCTGTGTAGGACAATGTTATGTGAAACACCTTTTCGGTTCTATATAAAAAGTTGCAAACCTCTGGCCAAAGAGAACGATTCATCTTCATCTTTCTGTTTGCATCAAGTCTGAATCCTTATGCTTTCATGTTCTCCATGTGGATTTCCACTAACATCTATCCTGGAACAGTTGAGATGGCATTCTGCCAGAATATTAAACACATCTTGAGATGCAAGAGCAACACTAGTGCAACACAAGCAAGAGGAAAGTCAGATTTTGCTGCATTTGTGAACAACCTGATAATATGTTAAATGTAGATGTTTTTGTGACCACTTTGATAAGCTTCGCTTATAATTTATAAGGAAGAAAAGAGCATATTCAGTTTCAATTATGTAGGTTTTATTAAGTATCTGAACGTTTTCTTTGCCTTTAGTATGCTATGAAAAAGTGTTGATGAATGTAGGTGTTTCCTTCACATGTGTTATGTGCAATTACGGGTTTGTATTTCATTTTGGGTTATATATGTTTATATAGAGGATATTTACCATATTACTCTATTCAGGAGTGGAGAGCCTGAAGCGGCCTGCCATGCTTCTTCAACCATGTTATGCATATTGGTAGGAGTGCCTGTCATCTCACATCTCATACCAAGTCTACAACTACTTCATTTAAATTCTGCTTCCATTGTTGTTCTTTCATATTCCTTAAGTATTATACTTTATAGAAATATATACTACGAATGCATGTGTTTTGAAACTGTGTTTGCTTTTGATAGCTTGTTTAGAAATATGTTGACTGATCAGCTGCATAAAAGTCTTGGTGACAGTGCCGTTGGGTAGCTTTATCATAGCTCTCCCCATGCATATCAGGCTTTCTTAAACAAAATCATTAATTATAAATAGCAGAAATAAAGTTTGTGTTCTTTTTAGTCCAACTGTCTTTTCCAGTAATGAACACTGTCCCTTCCACCTGCACTTTGCATTTTCAACAAAGGTTTTAGTGGCAGTAAACTGCCTCCTCTTCCTTATTTCAGTGCTTCCATCCCAGTTTATTCTAGAGAGGTATTTCCTATTGAGACTCTTCTTTTTCTTGCCTGCAGTGATATAAGCTGTCAGTCATTAGATTTCTAGCAATGATACCAATGGAGTCAGTGAAATTTTTGGTGGCTCCAATTTTTTAAAACTTTTCTGCTACTCAGATGCTGCCCCTCAGCAGATGGATATGATAGGACAGTTGATTTCCTTCCCTTTTGTTAATGTAAAGGGAATGCAAGAACAGATGCATGTGCCAGCACAAGAAGCCGTTGTTCCTCATATTACTGACCTCTGCTACGAGCACCAGCGTTAGGTAAAACTCAAGGGATAAGGGGTTCCTATGATCATTCTTTGGCAGCAAGAATCATTCACCTGACTAATGGATGGGGGTTATATACCCAAGTAAACCAGTAACTGCATTGTTACAGCCGCTGGACCACACTGTTTTACAGGGCCATTAGATACCAAAGCTGCACTTTTAGGCTAGTGAATCATAGATGTTACAGAGGGTAGAGCCACTGCACTTTTGTCAGGCCTGGATGCCCATGTCACCCATGTCTATGTTCCCTTCCCAGAAGAGATGTACATGTTGAAATTTGTCTGTCTTTGAGCTAGCTGACTGCAGGATGTAGATATGGGTATGTGAATGTTCATCTCTCATATCAACTACCCAACAGGCATAATGGGAGTATACTCAGTATACAGAATTTATAATACGGAACATGTATCGGTGTATTCTGTTGCATCAACCTTTTCTGCCTAACCTGACTTTTCCCTATTCCTCAGCTTTCCATAACTATGATCATACCTCTCTTTTTTCTGTCCAACAGAGCCCAATTCCCTTATCAGTCTCCTCTTTGTTGGTTTCCCCCTCTGCAGATTTTAACAAGCTGTTTCTCTCAAATTGCTTAATAAGTTAACATAATTAAGTTAAATAACAGGAATTGTTTCCAGTCTGTATTTATTTTCAAGTTTGCTGCTTCTGCTTCAGATATTCCTACATGCTTGAAAGCTTATCCATTTTACCCCAAATACAGCAGTTGTTCTAGTAAGATCTTCTTTGCAAACTTTGCCTCTCCTTAAGACATCTGAGATTCTTTTTCCCAAATTGAAGATCATGTCAGACTGCTTGTAGTAGAGCACTAAGTGTTTTGTGACCGTGATCATCCCAGCAGATCAGTGCTGCCTTGACTCTAGAAATATATGCATTGTGAATGATATCATTGTTAGAAAAGTCATCCTTTGATAAAGAGACAAAAAAACAGCTCAGCTCATGCAGGGGGTGGAAGGGGGATCTGCATCATTAAACTGATTAGAATGCTCCAGAGGGTCCTGGGTTTTGTGGAGGACTTAACGTGGCCCTTCTAAAAGGGCTAGTGAGTTCTTCTGTCCCTTCCTCATTACTGTTTAATTCAACAAATCTTTTTTCTTTTCCTCTTTATTTCTTTATCCCTCACAATCCATTGCTCCTTTCCCCTGCCAGCTGGCTCCCTCAGCTGCTCCATTGATCTCTCAGCCACTCTGGCACTCCTGATATCAGACACAGTGGGAGGCAGAGTAGCTCAGAGATCAGCAGACTGGCAGACAGACGAACATAAGAGTGAATCCCAGAGCCCCAGCAAAAAAACATGAATTTGTTCTTTTGCTCTCTCTCTCTCTCTCCAGTAGCAACCTTTTTTGAAATGGTAGATTGGCAATCGAGAGTCTGATGCTTTTAGTAATAACAGAAATAGCTCTAATGTTTCACCTACTTTCTGCAGTTGTTACTGCAGGGTTAGAGCTATGAAACCTCTGACTAAGCTATGAAAGCCACACCTTACTGTCATGAGAGAAGGTCCCTGAGTCTGTTATCAGTCTTGGGCAGTTACTCTGTACACTTCTGAATGCCATATCACTGCAGGATCAGAGTTGGCAAAACAATACTTTTAATTTGAGAGGTACTTAAGAATCAGTATAGGGTAGAGCAGGAAGGTTGTGAGAACAGATTCTGAAGACGGTCATGATGAATTATATCTCCCTTTTTTCCATTTTGTTGGCTGATTGTTGTTTGTGCTGTGTAGAACAAACGTCATGGCAAGAATGAATTCAGACACGTCAGAATGATTTTACATAACTGTGTACACTTTTCATCCCCTAGAACAGGGAAGGAAAAGGTGGCAGCAATAAGCTGCAGCAGTTTAGCAGATATAATGGCATTTGTTTCTAGTGTCCTTTATGGTTAGGTACTGCAGGTCCATGTTCATGCTAAAGATCAGGATGTCAGTAGCTCTTGTTTTGATAGCTCTCAAGAGCAGCAGTGAATTTATTTTTAAATTTTGACTGTAATGTACAGTGCCAGGTGAGGTGCACTGCAGTGACTGTTTATTGAAAGTAGGTCTAGTAAGCATGGCCCAAAGCTTTTATAGCCAGGGATGACTTTGGTTGCCTAGAAGTACCAGTCCATATTCTCTCTCCTCTCCCCCCTGTCTCTCCCTGTCCTTCATCAGATGCCTACACCAGGCTGTTGGAAACAAACTGGATAAGCCACTTTACTCAGTAAAGAAATTGGAATTAACAAAAGATCATTTGTTATATGATATATCCTAGTTTATGCTAAAAACAGATCACAATAGTGTTATCGTTCTTTTCACAGGAAGATCTGTGAATGTTTGGAATGATTATTTGTATCATTACCATTCTATCCAGCTGCAGAACCTTGCTGGAGTCCACCCAGCACATCTGTAGCAGAATCAGAAATATCCGAGTCATCATTCCATGCTCTGTGCATTAGTGAGAAAACCATGAGCCAAAGAACTCCGGGCTTTGGGAGTTCAAAATCTGAATGTTCATCAAAATTTTCCATGTGGTTCCTTTTCCTTTTTCAGTGTGGGCTGAGTTGGGCAGATCTCAAAACACCTATCTAGGTTGTCAACATCTCAATATTAAGGATTTCATCAATTTATTTTCTGAATGAAGATATCTTCAGAATGGCAAAAAAAGAATGCCATTAGAGTAAGCCACATAAGAGCTGTAGGAATAGGATATGCTAAAAGGGGAGGAGAGTAGTAGTGCACAGTTATAAATGGCCTTAAAATAATCATGAATATTGCATAAGTGGTATTGGTAACAGCTTAAGTATATTTCCATAGGTGTTTCCTTATATTTACATATTAATTAGTGGATACCTAAGATATTATGTTACTAGAATGTCTGTGGTGTTCATGTTTTATTGACAGACTACTGTATCCAAAAAAAGTTGCCTGACATGGAAAATTCATTTGCATGGGATTAGTAGAATGAAGAATTTCTTATTTTGTCAAAGGTTTTATTCTTTGCAACCCTGCAACTGTTAAGCATGCAGTGCCAGAGTAACCCTGCAGTTGTGTGCAGAAACACCTCTTGTTTCCTAGTACCTATGCCCTCCCACCCGCACTTGCAAAGGAAGTTCTGCAATCTCTGTATGCTGCAGAGGCAAGTCCCTTTTGAAATCTTCTCTTGGGCTACTTGCAGTGTTCAGATAGAGTAGATGAGTCAGTAATCTAAATACTGAAGTTTAACACGAGCATCACAGTGTTTTGAGTCTTCTTCTGTCTGTATAGCACACCTTTCCCAAACACAGATCATACCTATCTGCTTCACCATTCTTTTGCTCATAGTTCATCTCGGCAAACATCCCTGATTTTCGCTGAACTACAAGCTCATCTGCTTTCTAATGTGCACCCTCACTGTACAAGAGGCTGCTGCGTGAGGTGTGTCAGACAGAGTGGAGGAAGAGTGGATGGCCTCCTGGAAGCTGCCTTCCTGGCTCCCTTGAACTAGAAATTGTGCCTGCCTCCTGCTGGGTCCTACTGGCTTCTGTGCCCCTGTTGATCTACCCCTCTCCATATTCCTTCTGTGCTGGTGAGAAACAGGAGGGCTTTCAGCCCTTGCAGCCAGACTTCTCTTTCTGAGACAGCGAGAGATTTCTCTCTGTGTTACTGGACCTCAATCAGCCAGGCGTAGAGGCTGCTCTTCAAGCATATTTTGAGATATATTTGCTTTGGTATCCACCATTCCCAGTGTTCAAATCTGTGATCTGATGACTTTTGCTAATAATGGACCTGAATTCATGAGTTCAGATCCAAATTTTGCATGTAATTCTAGCATAAAAAACTTTTCATAGTTGTGCAGAGGATTTTTTTTTTAATTAGATTTCCCTGCAACAAATTTATATAAAAATTTGGAACGAGTTTTGCATTTAGAAAGAACACTCAAAATTTATTTGTCTTTTGGAATAAAAATGCTGCAAGCCATAAATGATGAGTTGTAAACAGAAGGTATAGTTTGGATTTTTCTGAATTCTGTATAAGATTTCTTACATCTTCTCTTGCACATAGCTAGGATTCAAAGGATTTGGCTAATTAGTACTGGCTTGGGCCTGTCATGAAAGTGGTGCATTCAGGAATTTATTACTGTGACACAAAATATTGGCATAGAGGGTTTGATTCCGTTGCCTAACTTGTAGATGTCTGGAGCCCTTGAAAGGTCTTATGTTATCCAAGAAATCTATATATGGGCAGGCTAAGAGACTGTGCTGTTTTGTAGCAGTAACTGGGGCGCTGATGGGATCCCCAGGTGTGTTTCAAATGGCTGAAGCATCAGTGTTGAAGCGCCATAATAACATTCAGCTTCTCTGAAAGTAGACTAGAGGAGTTGCCCAAGAAAACCCTTTGTTAGGACTAATTGGCAAAATTCAGGGCAGGGAATCAGAATTTTTCTCTTAGTTGTGTCATTGACTCAGTTGCCTCTCTTGCCTCATATGAATGGAAATAGTAATTCCTGCCATATCTTTATAATCTTTGTACAGTGCTTTAAAGATACAAAATGCATCGTAAATATTACATGCAACATACTAAATTATGGCAGTTGAATAACGTAACACTATGAAATTGTCTGATCTTCCTTGCAAAGCATGGAATTAACACAGGTGTTTCGTTGCTGGGAACTCTGTGCTCTGCATTAGCTCTTAACCAATGGTGTTGAAGGGGCACTCTGCTGCTGGAAGTGAGCTCTTTGTGGAGATGTAAAATGAGAGCCTTCATCACTGTTATTAAAGAAGGGGTGGTGCTTTTAGTTAACAGTAGTGTTCAGGCCATTTCCAGCTGAGACAATTTGTTGTTTCTATACACCTATTTTCTCCATGCAAGTGTTAATTGCCTAGCTGGTCAAATTAAAGTCATCAAAAAATATGAGATGTGATTTAGACATGTTAAAAATAAAATTTTGCATTATATGTGTTAGATAATTCTTTCTCCCGTATGAATTGTTTCTGTACACGGTTAAAGAGTTTCAGTGTTCAAAATTAAAAGGATCCTAATTCCAGTAGCTGTATAAAAGGTGTATTTATAATCACCTTGGAATGTTTTGAAAGGAAGAAGAAAGTTTTTCAGCATTTGAAGAGTAAACCATAACTCTCAAGTTTAGCACCTCCTTATCTTTACATGGCAGGACCAGGATAATTAGTCTGAATGATCAACAGTTGGAGCCCTTTTTGGAAAAGTCTTTTTAAAACAAAAGTAATTGAAAGGTCCCCTTTTTGTGTTATTTCCTTATGAGAATGTAGGAAAGATCAGTTGCAATTTACTATCAGTGAGTTTTGTAGTTTTCCTTCTAACTGTATCTTAGATTGTCTACTTACCCAAAAAATGCATTGAGAAGTGGAACTGGCATAATGAACGAAATGTGTAGGAAACTACATCTTAATACACTGGAGATATTTTGGGGGCAGCTGATAGTAATTGTATGGACTGTCCCATATGGTCACTGAGGTCAGTATCATTTAGCACTATCGGCTGTGTAAATATTTGTCTCACAAGCTAATGCAGCCAGATATAACTTGTGAGATTATACCCTTGACTGATCAAGCTGTTTTCTAATGGGAGAATCCTTACCTAGGATGGCTGGTGTAGCTTAACAAAAGTTATGAGCAAGCTTTTCAGATTTATTCCAATTAATGTTTAGTACTTTAGATTCAATAGCTAATGTGTTGCTGGATCATACTAATTTTGTTTGCTTTTCGTGGTGCACTCACCTTATTTTATTCTGTTCTATCGTATTTTTATGTGATAAATCAGAAAGAAAATACATTTTACATAGCCCTCTCATTTCACCAGAGGTAAGGAAAATTATTACTTTCTCTCTTTTTTTTTTCCTCTTTCTAGCTACATAAAAAGTCATCAGCTATAGGCACATCATGCTGCAGCCCAGAAAACAAAATTATATTTTTCCATTTTCATTATAAATTAAACTATCTGGAAGAATTACATTGCAAGCATATGAATTAAACCACATAGCTCTCATCATAAATCTTTGAATTACAGAGGTCTTTGGATTTTATTAAGGGAAGGTCAGAACAATGACATCTGAATGATATTTAACTTGAATGCTTGTGCTCTTTCTATGACTGACTGGAGCTTTTGGCATCTTTTGGCTTCTGTGAAAAAAGAAACAGGTTTTCTGTGGGACACTCATGGAATAGGTGTTTTCTAGATTATTTTCTAGGGATATGTCACAAATATATGTCTAGAGATGCAGATGGGTCCTTTTTAATGCTGTTCTGTGTTTCACTGAGATTCTATTTCATGTAAGCACCTGAATCTCAAAATGCAGTTAATGTAATGTTAAGGTTGCAATGGGAGTTTTTCTGGAAGGTAGTTATACTTTCAAAAATTAGCATCTATTTGTAAGCAGTGTTTGCAGGATTTTTGCTTTTCTTGGATTCATCTGTTANATACGATCATACAATTTACCCTAATCTGTGATCTCAGCAAGCTTCAAAACCGTTAAAAACAAAATAAAACTTTTTTTTTTTAAAGATGTAAGAGTAAAGGTGTGAATTTTCTGAGATAAAGACCTATGGAGATTATGCCCTCTGAGCCAGAGAAACTGAATTGTCTGAATTTAAACCCAGAAATCCTAACCTAATATTTTTAGGAACTATAAAAAAAACCACCAAAACAACAAATTGCTTCAACATTAATTCTGCAATGAGAGGAAGAATGGTTTGGAGAATATAATCTACTCAAACCAGTAGGATATTAAGATGGAGAAAAGTCAAGAGACTGATCATTTGTACACTAGCTATTTCATGTAACAGTCTCATTCTGAAACCATAACAAAATAAAGGAGTAAGCATAAAGAGGTGCTTGGGTTTGGGGCCTTTTTTTGGTTCATGTTTGTTTTTATTATATTTTTAACTGAAATACAGTGTATTTTCTATTGCTTGGCACATAGGATATCTACAAAAATGTCATTTTGAAATCCAGGTAGTATGCTCTGGGTACCTATGAGAACAACTGATACAGCAAACATGATGGCGATCTTCACTTAGCTTTCAGAGTGTGGTCTGCTTTTGCAACCTTAGTCCGAGTAACACAGCTGCAAAAAACAAGTGCTCTGGAGGGACAGGGATGATGGTTTGTTTTACAGTCTTTTAGTTTATTTAGCAAGCTAAAATAACAGTTGCTTTGTAGTCAACTCTGCTGGACGGATAAACAATAGTGACAATTTCATATGATGTATATAGACAGAAGAGGTTAGCTGCAACCCCTGAGTGATGGAGCTTGTCATATTCCCTTCTTCAGTAATGCACAAGGTTAGAAATCAATGTCTTAATCATGGGCAGCTCTGGGCAATTCAGATATATCACACACAAACAGGCTTCTAATTACATTTAAGAAATACATATCATACATATATAAACTGACATAAATATCAGAGTGGTGTTGCTAGCTGTCAAAATGGATAAGTATAATTCCCTCAGTGGCCCTTGACAGGTTCAATACCTGCTACGGAGGTGTTATGAACAGCATTATACGGCTGATTGAGTTATGACAGCTCTAACCCAACAGGGAAGCGAGGCAGGAAGGAATAGCCTGGGCTGCAGACAAATGATGATAAAGTGATCACTTTAAAGAACAATCTCCATAATATTTCATGCTCGCTGCACGGTGTAAAGGCAGCCTTGACTGCGGGGCTAACTGCTCTATCAATTGATTTGATTCACTGCTGCAGCTACTCCCAGTCATAATATTTCAAATAAATGGTACCGTGGATAGAAATAATATCTGCATCAATATTAACCCTGAAAGGACTAATGGACACAAGCTATAATTTCCTGGACACCCTAATAATGCATTTTGACTGGGTTTGGCATGGGATGATTTTTCTTTTTCTTTCTTTTTTTTTTTTTTTAAATAAAAACAGTATATTGTTTACTTAAACTTGTCTTTTATGGCCATGAAGAAGCTCTGCAGCTCAGGCCTCATTCACAGCCTCAAATATAATTTTAAAGGAAATTCTGCTAAATGTCATTTTCAGATTTTTTTTTATACTGAATATCTCGTATTAAAATTATGTTAAATATCTGAGAGAAAAAGCATGATAAGCATTTTCTGGATGTGTATATTACATATCATTTATGTGTGCATGTGTGTACATACAGAAAGAGGTTTTATCGCTCAAATTATTTACTAAGATGCATTTAAAGCAAGAAAGGAGCTTAAAATTAATTATAAATGAGTATTTTCTGGAAACACAAGGAACCAGTAAATTCTAATGATTATACAGGATGTTAGGGTTTCTTTTTTCCTTTAGAAATAATAATAAGTACTGTATGAGACAGGCTTAACATGTAAGAAGTACAAGTGAATTTATGGGTTCATAATCTTAAATCAAACCTCATTTCTATTTTCAATGCAGTTTTTCACATTCTCTGTAACATAATGGATGTTTATTCTGTTCTTTCATTCATAACACCCTGTTGACATTTAAGTCCCTTTTAAAGATCTGCTGTGCTTGTTGTGAATCAAGTTGACGTGTATAAATTGTATAATTTTATTATTGTTATTCTTTTTCCACTACTCTCTGACTACTTGGCTATCTTTGGATTGTGCGTTTTTAGGGTCAGAGCCGTGTATTGAGAAACTGTTTAAAGAAATATTATTAATGCATGTTAACAAGAAGTAGTCTGAATGTGTTTACAGAACTCTTTCTCTGATTATTAGTTTGTATCTGTATAAAGATTGTCCTTATCAGGCTCTCTGTTTTTTTCTTATTTGTCCCTTAAACATTTACTATAAATCAGAGTGGGAGATACTTAGGTTTGAATCACATGAGGCTTGTTTATATTTAAAGCTTAAGCAGAGATATTTTATGAACAGTCCTTAGTGAATCCTCCAACTGCAACACTTCACTGTCCTCTGAAGTGGTCTTGAACAGGCTTCAAAGGACTTAAATTTATAGTTTTCCAGAAGATCTGGGGCATATTTGTATTCTTAGGATGCAGAATAAAACCTGAGGATTCCAACTGGGTTTGGAAGGCTGTCTTAAATCTGAAATTGAAATTGAAAATTGTGGAAGGTTGGCATTGACGTAACTCTGCTATTCCTACAAGTCTATTATGCCACAAAAGCACAGTGTTTTCCTTCATTCTGGACCTGAGTAAACAAGCAAGTTCTGTCATGTTTGCTGCTTGCTAGCATGCTTACTTACAGATCAGTATCAAATTTTACCAGAAGTGAAAGCACATGGCTTTCATAATGTATTTTTTGTTCCAAATCTTATTTGGAGCCTATGCCAACAGTACTAGTCACCTTTACGTTATTACTACTCGTTCACTTCTTAAAATCCTGCTGGAGTTTCTATTTTCCTGAGAAAAATTGAAACCACCTCTTTGCCTTCCCTGCTTGCTTTCTCTGTATTTCCGAAAAATTTTCTTCCTCTTCTCTCACAGTGCATAGCGTTGTTTTGTTTCTCCATTTCAGTCCATTTCCTCTAACTTCATCCCCATCTGGCGACCTTTTTATACTTGTTGTTCTTCTGAACATATCTTTCTCATGTATCTCTATATTGAGGTAACCCTTCCTTGTACAAACACAATTTAATTTTTTCTATCTAAAAAGTGTTCTTGGCCTCTTTTCTAGCACTTCTACTCATTGTTTTCCTTCTCTGTCTCTGCTTTAAATTTGTTGAACTACTTTCTGATGATGTTCTCCTCTAAACCAATTTCAGGCTTGGTCATTTGATTCCAGTGAGTCTGTCTTTATAGAATCATAGAACAGTTTGGGTTGGAAGGAACCTTCAAAGGTCATCTAGTCCAACCCCTCTGCAACGAGCAGGGAGGTTGCACTCGCTCTTCGTCTTCATGTGTGTATCCTTTGCTCACACTTTGATATTCTTTCTGCATGTTATCTCTGAGATACATAGATAGTCCAGAAATACAAACTTGACAGCTATCCCTAGTCAGATTCACTCCTCCCTTCTTGGAAGTATAATACTGGCCTGTCACCATCTAATGTTTCTCCATGAATGTTCAATGTATCACAGTTAAAGTAGAGCTTTAAACGTTTGCTGGCAGCTGTTTACAGCAGCCAAACTTCTTTTCAGTTTATCAGTTGTTGACTGCAGTGTCCAACATCCTGATCCTGTCACTTCCTGTCATCATCCCTTAGCCCGATATTTGATGTCCAGGCCATGTCTTGGTCTTGTCGATTGTCATAGAATCATAGAATAATAGATTATTATTTTGGAAAACTATTTCTGAGAGTCTGTCCTGTCCTGTCTGCAGCATAAACTTTTTTCCAGATTCTCATCATCCTCTGTTGCTTATTGCATACTAAACTTTGCTTGAAATATAGTATGGCTTCTCTTGCGCATGAGCGGAAACCTTTCACAAAGCCATTTACCTAGACTATTCCTTTCCTTTCTCCCTTGTTTTTCTTCCATTAGTTCCATTACACTCATAGTAAAATACTTGTTTTCATGTTCACTCTTTCCTTTCCCATTATCTATCATCCTCTTCTCAATATCAAGACATCATATGCCTCACCAATATCGATGAACGATGAGTGACCAGTCTTCACCTCCCACTTGTTGGTTTTTCTAGGAGCATTTTTCTTCTGTTACTCTTCTTATGCTCACAAGGAGCTTGCCATGAACATTTGCAAAGGCAATTCATTGTTGTCTTTCAAAGCCCTGCTAAAATTTCTCTTTGGCTATAGGTCCAAAAATTCACTATCAAGCTCCCAACTTGAAATCTTGGCAAAGTCAAGTTTACTATTTATGAGTATCTTATTTCTTGTCTTTCTCATCAATATTGTTTTGGGTTTTTTTTTTTCCCCTTTTGTACTCTCCAGTCTGTCTGTATCTTTTTTACACTTGGGTGATAAGTTATTCTGGGTGAAGACTGTCTTTTTCAGTGTTTGTACAGTACCAAACACAGTAGCACTGTAGCAATACAAATAATTAAGATAACAATACTACTATTACTACTACTACTACTAAAGGTAACTTCTACACCATAAATAGCTGTGAGACAGTTTTGTGTAATTAATACAGCCGAACTAAACTTGAGGGGAAAAAAAAAAAATTTATTTCTTTTCAAATATTAATTATTTAGGGCATCTAACTTCCACAGTAGACCCTGAGACTTAATACCAATTTCAGATGTGACAACACAAAACACAGCTTCTGGACTGGGCCAGCAATGTGCTTTTTAAGACTGATAAATTATGGAGTTGCATCAATTTTCCAGCTAATGTAGATGAAGTGTAAATACATGATGATGACTGAAATGCATCCCTTTACAGTATTGTAAATGGGGAGGTGGAAAGACCCTCGATATTTTAAGGGCCAAAGAGAATCACGGGAGCAGCTTTAAAGATTAATTCCTTGTGTCTAGTTTAAAACAAGATTAAATTAGCTTGTGTGAGCTGCTGTTAGCAGATGCACTATTACATTATGCATGATTCTTGACTGCTGGTAGCATGAACAAACTGCACAGTGTTCCATTAGTGATTTTCAATGCTGTGCTAAGCTTTAAGTCACATAGACAGGCCATTGTATTGGGTTTACTTTGTGGATGTGTTTTCCAGGCAATTTCACAACCTACCTGATCACTGTTATTGATTGACCGGGTTTGAAATGGATAAAAGAATTAACCTGTGTACGGGTAGCAGAATGGGGTATATACAGTATCCTATATACTTAGGAAAATCAATAGTACTCTAATGTAGAAAATTTAACCAGACAAGGCAAAACTATCTTCCCACCTGCATCAATCCTCATGCTCCCTCAAGTGTAAAACATACTAACACTATATGCATATGCTTACGTGCTTTTAATGTGTTTTTCCCTTTGACGCTTCTTTTCTTACTATCCTCTGTAACCTCGTGGATGTACTCATATGAATACTGTAAAAGAAACAGAACTGGGTAAATTTTTCTCCTCTCACTCCCACTTTTGAAGGGAGAAACACGGGCAGCTACACACATCTAGAAACATATGCTTAGTCTTTCAAGGTGTGGACACATTCCTATTTTCTGTCACTTGCACTCTGACCATCTTGTCCCTCTGCTAGTTCTGTAAATTTCTGCTTTCGCATTCGTTGTCTTGTCCTATGCTATTATCGTTCATTCATGTGTTAGGCCTCAGCAATCTCCATCTCCTGCATACAACATTTTCTCACCCTCTTCTGCTTTATATGAGGAAGAGATGTATGTACACACATTCTTGGTGCCTTTATCTCATCACACCTACTTTTCATGCTCACCAGATAAACAGTACTGCTTTTTGTATTTGAGTTAATCTTCCCAATATTGGCTAATAAAATGTTTGTCACTGAAAACTTAACAATCCCAAGCTTGTAAAACAAATATTTTTGTGGGAAAAACCCAACATTATGGCTATTTGAAATCTTTACCAGAAATACTACTAAAGCTATCATCAGAGTTGTTATTTATCCTTAAAACTCAGATAGTGAGTTTTTATATTTTACTTTTGTCAGATAACTAGTTTCAGGAAATAAGCCTTAGTACAGCTTCAGTTATATTATGCTTGTTTCTCCAGCACCAAGAGAATGTTAAACATACCAAACCTGTGACTTTCTGGGAATTCCTGCCTTCCTGGCCACCTCCTTTTCCTTCTTGGCTAACTTTCCCTATTCACAACCTCCTCTAAGGGCAAAGCCACCCAGAATGGCATTTCTGCCTCTTCTTTCAAGAATCCCAGGAGACTTCAGGAACTAAAAAGTGAGAAGCAAGAGTGCTGCTCAGGTTGTGCTTATCCCACAAGATGGGAAAGAAAAAGATAAAGAAGGGGGCCTGCAATGCCGTTTTAGAATGTGCTTCCACTCTACTACTTCCAGAATGAGATTTTAACAGAATCAATCCATGTTTTTATATGAATTTAAAATGCAAGTGTCTCTTTTTTCTTGTAAAAGTAAGACATCTCAAAATTTTGTACTGTTTTGGAATTAATGTTGCTTTGAATCATTTCCTGGAATATGCAATAAATTAACCAGTAAACTATATTAGGAGGTTGGTTGCAGTGACCACTATATGGTGAGCTGGTACGGTTATTGTCTTTTGTGTAGAGCTGTGACCGAACTCACAGTCTCACTCTTTGCAAATATTCTGTTGTATAATTTTGCAGTGATTTTGCCCACAGCCTATAGATATTTTATTTTCTGTAGCTGTCTGAGCCAGCAGCTTGGAGCTTGGAAATTCTTTACTCATTTCAGCACTGATGGTCACTCCTGCTATGCCCTTATTCTCTGTAGACTTTCCCTGTAAAATGGGTGTTAGAGTGACTGCTCACTGAGCTAATGTCGTGTTAGCTAATGGCTTTAATATGAACTGATAAAATTACACAAAACTTGTAACATTTCTTGGAGGTAAAATTGATTGCAGAAGTTACTACATGACTTCAAAATACTGTTATTATTGTTTAAAGAAACCAATAATTCAAGACCTGTTTTTCACTCAGGCCAAGGGGTGTAGAAATTAGAAAAAATAAATCAATCACATGGCTTTATATATGAACTCTTTCTGCTCACATCTCTGCCCAGACAGGATCAACTTGGGTGGTAAGGTCAGCAGGGTGACAGAGCTGGCTAGCAGTGTCACTGCTTTACCAGTGCACACCGTCCAAGCATTGTGGAATTGTCGCCAAATCCCAGCATGATGACAACAGTGCTAACAGAGGAGTTAGCAATATGCAGAGGAATACTGCTAACAGGAAAAAAAAAAAGGCTTCCCTCAAATGCTAATATTGCTAAAAGGGAAAACAATATTCTAGTTCATGGGCATTTGAGACTTGCAATTTCTAAGCAGTCAATGTAAACAAAGATTCCCACAGAAACCAAGTACTTTGTAAAAAACTAACTATCCACATTAAGCAGTTTCAGACCAATGTAGTAGACACTGAATCAAAGACCACTAAAGTTCTTTATTGCTAGGGGTGGAAAAAGTCCAAATATTGCTTGGCAAATTACTGTTTGCTAGGGGCACTATTACCAGTTGACACAATCATTGGTCAGCAAATTGGTCACATTATTGGTTAGTAAATTCGAGAGTGCAGAATTATTTATTGGTAAATTAGAGATGGCAGAATTATTGGTTGGTAAGAAAAGAATTGCAGTGATTGGTTAACAAATTAGAGATGCTTGGTTTTGTCTGTGGATAAATCAAGGTTGGTCAGATATTGGAGGCCAAATTAAAGATGGCCATATTATTTATGGTTGCTCTAGTGAATTTTGAGATCCTGCTTTTTGTGTTACAACCAAGTAAACAACGTGAGGGTTTGCTTTTTTTTTCTGATTTATATTTACATCTACAGTTCACAGTTGAAGAATTTCTGTGGGTATTAACATGTAAGTAAACATAGACATATTTTTGTTCTCTTAATTTTTAATGGAACTATGTGTTACCTGAATTTGTGCAGAGTTCCAGGGGACTTCTGAAATTGTTTCTATGAAGTAAATATTAAAGAAAGGTGTTAGATTGCCAGAGCTAAAAATTGAAGCCTTTGTAATTCTAGCATTAGGCTGGTACAGTGCAGGCAGCACAAGCCACTCCTCACTGGCCCATAGTCAGCTGGCACCAGGAGGAGCTGGTGACGTGAATCCCTTTCCAGAGAGGCTGCCTTGCTGCTGGTTGAGAGCTGTAGCCCTGCTTCATTTGTCTGAGAACTGAGATCAACAAGGATGTGGGGCTGTAATGCCTTCAAAGCAGTAATTTCTGTGAGATGTGGGGATTTCTGTGGGCAGTGGCCTCCATGTACTCAGCCTCTTGCACGAAAACTAAACTGTCATGACAGTGTCAATATGCAACCACTGTTACTGTGTAGTGATGATTTTTGCTGGAGAACTGTAGCTGAAATCATCGTATTCTCACTAGGCAACTATGAAAGCAGCATTTTTTCATGTCATTGATATCACAAATGATATAAGCTTTCTATTTGAAACAGAATACTGCAGTGGAAACTGTTTTCTGGCATTTTCACGTTCTCAGTCGTCTCCAGTTTTTCTGCTTTCTTTCCCTTTACATGCAGAGTTGCTGCTTAAAAGTAATCCTGCTTTTGTATAGTGTGTTAGAGCAATTCTGAAGAAAAAGTGTGTTTCAGTATCATTCTAGAATATTGTAAGAAAAAGTCTTTCACTTGACAAACTTTGCAAACAATGCACAGAACACAGTGGTTAAACAATTAAATCATTTTAGATTTTAACAATGCTGAAAACAATAATAGAATACTTGTTAAGAAAAGTCTATGGCTGTTTATATAGCTGTTGAATTCTACAATGGAGACTGATGCTAATTAATCAGATTTACTTTTCCAAAGGGACACTTCATAATGCTTTTGACAATAATACAGATGGAGTCAGGATGTATTTTAAAACTTTAGGAAAGTCTTAAATTTTGAAACATTAAAATTTGCTTTTTATATGAACTCCTATAACAACAGTGCCCCTACCTTTCTTGTCTACTAATTCTGCCAAAAATGATGTGTTTATTTGGAAACAGTAAAGTATGTTTGACATTTTTAAGACACAGCTAGGGGGAAATTTTGCAAAAGTGAAGGAGGTGAAAAGAAATTTTTATCCTGCTAAAGTAGCAACACAATCACAAGACATCAGTGTTTTATAAGTCCTCCTGGATTGAGATAACATATACTGCTCATTTTTTTGTTTTCTCATTGAATCAAAAAGTTAGGACTTAGAATACACCAGAGCATTTCAGTAACACAATGATTGTTCACTGTTGAATCCAGCTTGAACTGCTCATCTGGAATGTTTTAGCTGAAACCATCATAATTAATTAGAGATGGTTTAACTAGTTCAGAAAAACATAATTGTAGGGCTCCCCCTTACCCTGGGTAGATGCCTGCATGATCTGCTCTCTGAAAATGAAATAATCCTATTGGTGCCAACCACATTCTGCTCTCAGCTCGCAAGATCAAGTAAGCTCACACTGTAAGGCGTCTCAGCCTAGATTGTTGCATACTTCAGTGTTTTTACAGGGGTGATTTGTTTCAGCCTGTTATGAACCTTTGGATCCACAGTAAGTCTTTCTCAAAATCTGCAGTATTGAACTGGGACAAATTGTCTTCAGTCAGTATTCAAAGGCAGCATGAGATAGGAAAAGCAAACAAAAAACAACAGCAGCAGTAAAATGGAGAAGTGAAGATGGTATGGAAATAAAATAGGACTTGTGAATGGCATTTTTTTCCTCCCAACAGAACCTAATAACTTCTAACAGAAATTAGTTTAATACAGGAAGGTAGAGGCAGGCCATTAACCTTTCATTAGAAAAGACCAGATCTTGGGTCTACCCCTATTTCAAATACAGATGAGCACAGGATTTTACAACAAATCATTGGTTGTAGTTTCAGCTGGTAAAATAAAATTTAGAGGTAAGTTGATTCCTGAAGCCGTTTATCTGATGAGTTCTTTCCAATCTCACTGCAGAAACTGGGATAAATCATTCTACTTGGGTTCAATGGGTGTACCTCTCTTTCCAAATTTTTATAATAGACTTCTAATTAAAAGATCATTATTATTATTAGGTTAATATCAGCAATAGTATGTCTGCCAGTCTTTATTAATACAATCAGTAAAAAGCTTAATAGTGGGAGTCTTTACCAAATGTAAAGCTTAAAATGAAATGTTTGACAACTTGTATGCAGGAAATTTTTGTTCTGACTGTAATGTTCTGAATTTCCATTTTGCTGGTATTCACTGAGCACAGCATAAACTGAGAACTCGGGTTTTAAATGTAAATATTCCTAACCAACTCTGCACCTCTATGATTAGATTAGATATGTCATGTGACATTGTGACATTGCTTGTGTCCTTTGATTAAAGAAATTACATAATTACCTCTGTTTGAAAATTCTCTGTGCTAAATGTCAATTTTTACTTTTACAGTTCTGAATTTGTACATTGTGGACTGATTTACATAATGTGTCTAATAAAACACTGGAAATATAACACTGCATTTATATCACCAACCAACATTGTACAGAATTCTTTCTTTGCAAGCATTTGCCATTTGTAATTACAAATCATTAGCAATTCAAGGATTACATTTCATGTATTTTTAGAAAAAAATTGAGAATTTTCAAAATGATAGTAAGACATTTCAGAAAACAAAAAAGTGGGGTTCACTGAATAATATATTATTCTGAATTTGGTCAAATATTTGTTTGTAGGAGTATGCAAGTAATCTTTAAAAATCTGAGGCAACAAATCAAAGCCTACACTACATTATCGTTGTAATAACAGCCAAGTAGGTGAAGTTTCAAATCCAAGTGCCTGAGGTGATTAAGAAATTTGAACATGTTCATTTGAATGGAATAAGATGAAATGTCTTAGTCTGACATACGTACTGTGATCATAAAATAATTTCTAAAAATAAATGTAAACAGATGCATAGTGCCCCTTTTGCCAATTGCAGATATTTGAAAAGCTAAAGGCTATTCAAATTGTGCTGTGAATAGACTGTTCTCCAGTGTAGGAAGAACAAGTTCTTCCCAGGATTTAAATACGATATTTTTCATCTTCACTGTGAAGAGCTTTTTCCTCTTCTTTTCTTCATAGGAATAAAAGGCCTTTCTGTTCTTTCAGTTGAGCGACCTCTGCCTTTTAGGGGGAAACGGAGTTTCTGCTCCACTCACCCATCACCACCACCCAGCAATTCTGCAGTTTCTGTGCCTGATCTAGGTGAACAATTGGTACAGGGGATGGGAAGAAACAAAAGAGAAGTATGCGAGCACGCTATGCAGCTTTGCAGTTACATGCCAAATGGATACACTTTATGCATTCAAGTATGCAATATACAGTCACAGTAGCCTTCACAGTCCATTTAGGTGATTGTGTCACAATGCAGTGCAGTCACTAAACTGTCTCAGCAGCTCTAGGCAAAGGGGTTTTAGTTGGGTTTTTTGGTTATGTTTTCAAATAGCATTCGTCAGGTGCGTTTTTCAAGCTTTTCTGGACAGACTTTGATGGGTTTGAATTTTGTAGTTAGAGACTTGAGGATCTAAGGTGTAGAAACGGTGTAGTTGAAGGGCTGGTGAAGAGAAGGAGTTCTTGAGCACAAGATCATCCTGGGCAAAATCTGGCCCAGCTGATTGTGGTTCATTGGCAGTTCAAGACTTGAATGGCATATGTGAAATAAAGGGCAAGTGTCCACACTGCTGAGACCATCGACATGGTACACTTGTATTGTCCACGGTAATAGATGTGGATAAACAGACTTTGGAGGGACTAAGGTTTGATGATACTTATATAACGAAGTATTCCTTCAAATCTAAGAAGTTCTTTAATGTTAGTTTGTAGGTACGTCCCGTCTTTCATATACTCTATGGATTTCAGTCATTGCCATTATGAATGCCTATGTATTGTATATGTTGTGTTTTGGTTATTTTCAAATACATCTGTCTACGCTAAGTTTTAAAAAAGTTTTAAGATGCATATGCACCATTTAAAAATATGCCAGTATATTACAATTATCCTTTTTAAAAATTAGCTATTGAATGACTTTAGGCAGTGATATATTTACGTTCCTGTAATCTGTGTGGTTTTGTTGAATTAAATAAAATTACTTTCATTTTGTAAAGTAATAAGTAAATTAAAGGGAAAGCCTTTGTAGGCTACTGTTTTTATGATGTCCTAACCTTAAGTAGAAAGAAAACTGAGCCAAGTAGTTGTTCTTGCTTTTATTAAAGTTCCTGTTGGCAGCGCACTGATGGGACACATTAATCTTAGTATTAATACCGAGGAAAAGGGGTTTAGAAGCCTAGGATGAATAAATCATTCCAGAGCCCATTTGGATGTGTTGGCACCTTCCCTGTTACATTGTTGCCGGATAAAAAGGCTTCTCTAAGTGTTAAAGGGTTGGATAACACAATTGGCTTCTTGCAAAATTGCCCACAGTAATTTGAGTGTTCTGACTGGGGGTAGGAAGCAATGGGGCAGGATGGTGTGAGCACCTGTAGTTGTTCAGAAAATTAACAGCCTCTTGAACATGCGTGGCAAGCCTATGAGTTGGCACTCATAAAACACATACATTTTCTTCTGTCCTACAATACCCTGTGTAGTTTTTGTCACCGAGACCAGCTAGTGGTACTTCCAGTCTAGCTCTGAGGTATTTGTTGACACTAGAGAGGAAGCAGAGTGGTTGAAATGCTTCCTATTTAATGTTACATAGGTCCATCTCCAATCACTTCATTAAAATCTTTGGAGGCTAGGGGATGAGCCACAGTTCGAAAGTGGGTTACTTGTTTATCTTTCCCTTGAAGATTATCTCTGAATATGTTGAAAGATAAAATCATCAGACTCCAGGAGTAACTTCTTGCTTCAGTTCCTTCATAGCCTGCTGTTTTCTGGGCAGCTTTTGTGCTTTATGAGTCTATTTCTTTCTGCAACATGCTGATCCATTTGTGGTAGTCTCAGAAGCCCTTCACTGCTCTGTTTCACCAAACTGCTGTACTCTCAAGACCCTCCTTCGTAACACAGCCTAAGAAATAGTTTTTGGCTAACAGCCTTCTTGGCCCCTTCCAGGTTCAATTCAGATGCAGTTCTGTGCATGTTCAATGTAAGATGCAGCAAAAATGCATCTCTGTGTGGTTACTGTAGTGGCCAAGGTGAAGGAGCAGAGGAAAAGATGGAATGAGCTGTGCTAGGCAGTGCTATGGAACTCAGGTTGACAGCCTTTTCACCACCCATCTCCTGCCCCCAATAAATCAATGACTGGTGTGATTTCTTTTCACTGGCCCCAGGTGGGCTTGCTTGTCCTTTGGAGTACTCTGTGCACTCAAAAATTAATGGGGTGGGATTGCTCTCTGGGTGGGTTTTTCCTGATTCCAACAGCTTTAATTGCTGTTACAGGAAACAGTGGCTGCAGACATTAGAGGAAGATTGTCATACAGTAGTAGCTAAACATTTTCAATGGCAGTCAGTGAACAATTATATGCTACAATTTACACTATCTTCTCTAGTCTTTTCTTTGACTGAAGAAGCACCTATTATTAGCCAGGCAATAATCAAATACTTAAAATAGGCATATAAAAGAAGATTTGGATAATAATGCATGCTACCATCTAATAAGCATTTCACTCCCTCATGAGATGCATTGAAGTGTAGAAATTCATGCTATATCACTGTATTTTTAACTGACAAAATTGCTGCTCAGACAGCTATATTTTCTCAATGTACTTTATTCATAAAACAATCTTGTTTTATAAACACAGATTATCTTTAATGTAATGGATGTAATGTGCAGCAATTATTTCGGATAACTTTTAGTTGTTAGATGGCACAAATCAAAGTTAAAAGAATATTGAAACAGAAGGAAAATGAAAAGCAATGTGAAATGTCTCAATACATTTTATTTTCAATGAAATAATAGAATATCACTTTACCAGTTCTAACATAAATGGGATCATCCAAAAGCTATCAACCTGTATACATGTGCTATAATAGATAGAAACATACTTTTACAAGTCAGCTGGTTGTCAGTGGACTGGGAAGGAAACACCGTTTTTCATATATTTGTGATCTGTGTAAAGCTGTTGGTTAGCAACAGTTTACAATCTAAAGACTCACTCAATAAGCAGTAGTTGGTAATGCAACACTAACAATAGAAGGGAGAGGACAAGAGTGACTGGGTTGTATTTGTTCACATCAGTGTGAATTTCCCAAGAAAGTACTAACAATTTAGCTCATTTCTTGAGCAGGGGAACAAATCCCTGTGTTTGTATCTTGATACAGCATCTTATTTCCTTTATACCTCCTTTCTACTCCCACTGTCTCTGTCCCAGAGCTGCACTTAAGTACAGTGGCTTTTGCAGTGACCTAATGCTTGGCTCAGTTTGTACAGGACAGATTATGAACAACACAGTATATCTAGTTCTCTTCAAATGCTTCCAAACTGAGTGTATATTAAAATTGCTATTTTTAGAAAAACAGTTGAAAACAACAAAAAAGCCCCAACCACCTGTTAGCTTACACTCTTAGAGCATACCTTCACCAGATGCTGAATTTAAACTTCACTTACTAGTATTTTTATAGTCCTCTTATATATTTGGGCTTGTGACTTGGGTATTACAATAAATAAAGTACAGAAAAATATACTGTAATATTTAATATAAAAAGAAAGCTTCTATCAGGTAGAGCACTTGAGCACTTACTGTGTGTTTACTATTTGGAGATCATGAAAACTGGTTGTGGGCAGTGGATAATGTTTGTCATTTGGTACTACAGCTCATGCTAATCACCTGCCCTTTTTTTTTTCTTGGTGTGTAAGCTGTGATTCTCCATTTCAGGAAAACCTACAAGGATGTTCTACTGCAGAGAAGTAAAGACTGCAAGATAGGACATCCCCTTTGAAAACACCCCAGAAGCAGACCCGTTTCACGAAGCCTGAATCTGTACTGCTGTCCCCAGGAAGGTCTGGAGCTACTGAATTGGAAGAAACAGTAAAAAAGCAGAAGTCCATACTAGGAGAAAAGCTGTTCTGTATAGCATGTCAGGCAAAAGAAGACGAAGTCCTGCCTGATCTAAAGCTGTGGAAAACCTTGAACTCACAAGAAAAGGTAAGCTCAAACCACGTAAGAGAAAGTGGCTCAGAACTTTTGATGTTAATAAAAAGAATCTGTAATTCTTAAGTGAATTGCAGGTAAATGTAATTATAATAAAAAAATCCCTTTCTGAATTCCTCACTTTTCTTCTGCATTTTCATGATGGGGTCCTCCCAAAGTGCTAGGGAATATGCATGCAGTGGTCTCAGCACATTGTTTGTCGTGTCAGACAAGGTATATGAGCCCGGGTCTCTGTGGAAGGGCCAAGACAATGTAGGCATCTTTTATCTTAGAAGTATGTGACATCTGGTGCTTGGTTCCACTTGCTACCAATTGGAAAAGCAGAAGACTGGCTTAGTTTGTAATACCAATTATTATTGAATTGCATGGTGGCTCTGAGTCTAATTTTACTCTGATTTTATAGTGCCATTGACTTTAATGGACTTGTTCCAAATTTTTCACTGGCATAACTGTGAGTAGAAGTAGGCCCAATAACTGTCATGTAAAACAAAATCATTCCGTCTTGTAAACCATAATGCGGGTTACATGGTAGTTAAGTGTGGGCCAAATAAATTCATCTTTCAGATGATGTGTTAAATGGCAACCTTGGATACTTGCAGTCAATTAAAATTTCCTGGCACGTTTTCATAGGACAAGGGACGTTTGTTACTAATCACGTCCAAAAGAAATTCTAGCTAGTATAATTGTGTTTTGCTTAGCTAAAATTGCCTTTGTGCATATACTTAGGTAGTTATTCTTCACTCATCTTTTAGAAAACCCAAACAACTGTGTAGTGATTTTAGTGTGGATGACAGCTGTGTTATCACCCAGAAGTGGCATGCAGTAGACTTTCTCTTACCCAGTACCACTGAACTGCAGAGTGTCTTTAAAGTCTAGAATTGGGGAAAAAAAAGGGTCAAGACTGCTGTTTTAATATTTAGGAACAGATCCTCAGCTTATATAAATGACCATAGATGGGTTAAGACATCATCTTAATTGATCTGCCTTTTATCACTTGAAATAATGTACATTTTGATTGGTCATGCGCCTTTGGTTTTATTACTCCTACCGATTTATATAAAATATTTTATGACACTTTGGTCTTAAATAAGAAAACAAGGTACAGGCTATTACATTTTTCTGGTTGTCCTTGTCTTAGTCCTGAATTTGTTGTAACTCCAAAACAGTTCAGGTTAGCTACCATGACAATAAATATTCTTTGAAAATACCTGTTTTTCTGCCTGTCTCTTTGGGCAGTCAAATCTGCATTTAGGACCACCTCATTTAACACTTAGCTGTTGCCACATCCAAGATGATGATGTGGATTTTGCCAGCCATTTGCAAGGTGGAGTAGTGCAACCATGCTAAAGAATTCATGCAGGATTAAAGATGTCTCCAAAGAAGATTCCCCATATAGGCCTCTAACCTATGTGGAGAGCAGTGTGTTCCTTGCATGGCCCATGGGAAAGCCCACCAAAACTGTGGACATGAGAGAAAAGTTGAGAGGGTTTAAGGGAAACCACGATAGTCAACCCCAACAGCTGCAGGGGGGCTTAATGAAGTATGACACTGTTCGTGTGAATAGGTTATGTATTACTTTTACATCATCTATAGTCTGTACAACTTCACTGTTTCTACCTTTCAAAACGGTGTGTGCAGGCAGGGAGTAGTAGCATTTTTGCCTTGGAGCAGCTGATCAGTTTTATGAAAATATGTTGGGAATACCAGGCAAAATGTTTTAGCAAACTCCAGATGTATCCACGGGCAAAAGTCTTCATTACGTTCTAATAAACAAAAAAAAAACCAGAAACTGATTTTGCTGGTAGTAAAGTCTGGTGGTAGTTCTAAAGCATTGCGAACATGTTTGTATGCACTGCAAAAAGCCAAAGAAGGGCCTGTGAAGCAATACCTGTGCATTAAAGTTAAATATATCGGGATACAAGAGTGCCGTGACCAAGTTAGAAAACGGAATGCGAACGGAAATAGTGGTTTCAGCTTACCAGCTACAGGTCTCCTAACTTGAAATACTCGTGTTTTTTGGTTTTCAGTTCCACAATACTATATACTTTGCTTCTCCAGTTCGAGTTCGTAACAAATTACTCGCATTTAGAAACAGCTGCTGTTGGCTTTGTAGCCTGGCTTCAACTGATTCTCAAACTCAGCCAACAAACACAGTCTTCCTTCACTTGTAGAGCTTCTGGTTTGTCTTGGCCCACACAGCCCTTTGTCCTCTGTGAATTTCTCTGGAAACCTCATGCAAATAATGTTTAATCTTTACCAACTCGTCTCAAGGAAGAGAACCTTTGTTTTAGCTTCTCTTCTGTCTTTGCAGTGAGAAAAGGAGCGAGGGAGAAATTTTGTGTAAGGAGTCAACCGCATACAGATCTAGTCTTAAGACTTCCAAGAAGTCTTGGACAAGTGTGACCCTGGGCTTTCCATATGTTCTTCAGTGAGGTATTTGCCAGGATAACCACTGACTGTAATAAGTGTAATGGGGTCTTACTATATTTTCCAGCTATATTTTCCATGCAGTTTACCCAGCACTCTTACCCTCTCCAGAGCGAGAGGACTATGAAAACCTCCTCTTCATTAAGTTCAATGTATTGTCTTGTAGGAGTAGGAGTAGGAGTCAGTGCACATCTATATAGGAAAAAAAAGTAGGGAGCTATGGCATTTACTTTTTGATGACTACCACCCTTGCTGATTAAATTATACATATGTGTGATCAAATATTCTTTCACCCTTTTGGAAATTTGAGTCAAATTCTCTAATTTCTGGCTCCAGAGTGGCCCTGAGACCAAGGAATAGAGGAAATGAATGAAAAAGATTAAAAGGCCAAGAAGACAAGAAGGATTCATACGCTAACACAAGTGTCTCTGACATCAAGATTAACGATGAGACTTGCCCTCCTACCTCTCAGATATACACAGTCCACAATCATCTGCTAAGTTCTGCCTGGAGTCTTAACTGTGTGAAGTAGAACACAGCAGTTTGGCTGATGGCTCGTCTCTTTGCTTTCCTTCTTTTCATCCTGCACCCTTTTCCAACAGACTTGAATTGGCTGCATGACCTCAGGTTACAGTCTTCCCCCTGTATTCAACTTATCCATAAGTATCTACTTTCATTTGCTCTCCACAACATCCTTGTTTTCTCATTATTCTGACTTTTGCTGCTTCCTCGTGCTGAAGTTCTGAATATGCTGGATTAATTACCCTATCCCTAAATCAGAGGAATCTGCATATCTAGTCAATTTCTTTTTTTCTGATATTAAGATGGCAGAGCTATTAAAAAGCAACAAACAAGAAGAGGAGTAGACTGGAAGAGCCATGGAAATTTTTAATAGGAGCATGAGAAAGTGAAGAGTTTGTGATGAAAGTGGTTGTGGCAACTTAACAGTTGCACAGAAGCAACATAAAAAAATGCTTTAGGTATCTTCAACAATAAAATCAGGATGTTATCATGGTTTGTATTTTCTAAAATGTGAGATAATAGCACAATACAGGAACATTCAAAAACCTACTATTAATTATTACTAGAAACAAATAAATATACAGTGAGTTCTAATTGCCAGCTCTATTCTGAATTCATCTTTGTTTGGGTTTTGGAGGGTCTGACTCAGAAACAAAATCATCCTGTTAGTAATTCATGTCTTTTTAAATAACTCAAACTGACTGGCTTCAAAAAGTTGTTTTAAAAATCACTTTGATTTCAGATATCTTTGACTAGATGTGTATACCAGATATCTGAGCTGTGTGGGAAATGTGTATGTTCTAACCTACCCAATATTTTGAAAAGACAACTTGAAACTTAAGAGATGTTTAGGTATTACAACAGTGGCAACCAAAGGAGTATCTGGGGCGAGCTAGTCAAAAATATTCTCTTAGTTCAGGGTCTGGGCTTAAAATTAAAAAAAAACAATTTTCAATTATTGAAGGAAAAATGCCCACATTTGCTTTTTGTTCATCTACCATGGGAAAATGGTTAACCAAAAAAAAAAAAATTAATCAGTGTCCAGTATGCATTTTCAGATAAAATTAATTTCTTGTGTAGACATCTTGGGGAAAGGTGAAATGTTCCTATGAAAGTACTTCAGTCACTGAAGTTGTCTCTTTATTAAAATTTTAAAACCAAACTAATTCGGCAGCTGGGATTCATTCAGACTTGTGGTGTCTATATTAGTTTTTCAGGTTGGAGAAAGAACCAGATACTTACTTCTGTGAATATACTCCTACCATAAGTGCGGGATGGGCAAATGGCAGGGTAGGCTCAGGCAGTAAAGCAAAAACCTTGTAGACCATCTGAACTCTCCTTAAACGGGCTGCTTTCTCTGATTTAAGTGGGTATAAAGTCAGGAATTGTGGGAAAAGAAATGTAGGAGAGAAGCATATGATTTTGGGGCTTGGGCAATCCAATCCGTGGAGGGAAAGTCATCTAACAGTGGTTTCTTCCTTTTGTAAACAAGTTACTTGCTCTTCTGGTATCGTTGCTTATTCATTTCGATTATTAACAGGCTTTTGACAACTATTAAAGCCTTGCCACTCATCTTCAAAACTGCCTCTAGGCATCTTTGATTTGTATGGTTAACATTTACTCCCTAAGGTCTTATCGATCTTGGCAGTGTTAGAAATCATATTTTCACATGCATGAATTGCCCTTGAGTAGTTTCTGCAGTACAGTTTGAACATAAATAACCTTCCTTTGGCAGTTGCATTTTGTACTTTTTGCTTGTTTATTTTTAAGAAACATGGTGTGACTGTGTGTATAGTTGAATACTACAAAGTAAACCTGTATCATGAAGTCTGGTTAAGAATGTGCATTATTGTTTTCCTTGAATACATGGAAGGATTTTTTTTTTCTTTTCTTTTTTATCTTTGTGAGTCTTTTTTTCTAATCTCCCTTTCAGAATCACAGTGACTTTTGATGTTATTCTCCCCCATAGTAGTTATGCGTTTCTAAGAACAGAGTAAAATTAATTTTCTCATTGTGACGTGGGACATGTACTCCATAATAGCCCTCCCTATTTAGTTAGCAAGCATCAAAAAAGATAAAGGTTCAGAAACTTTTGGGTTCTGCAAAATTTGATTTCCAGTAAAAGGCATACCAGAGCTACTGAAAATAATACCAGAGACTTTTAAGTAGGAACATCAGACCACAGCTCAGGAAAGAAATACAAGAACATAACAGAACTCTAGTGGCTTCTAGAACTGGAAAAGGGTGCACCTTTCAGTTTTATCTCCAGTGGTTCTCAGTGTGCTGCACTGCACCCTCCGGAGCAGCCCTCGGGAGTATATGGACCTCAGTGACTTAGCTATCTGAAAGACAAAGTCATCAAAGTGACTTTCTCACAGTGTGTTGAACTAGCACCTATGTAACACTGGAATTCCTCAAACAGATACGGAAGCAATACTTAATGATCTGAGTATTTCAAGTAGAAAAAGATCCCTTGAACTGTGAGCCCTTAAAGAGTTTTCCACTGTTTAGTTTTCATAAGGGGAATCCTCTTTTCACATTGAAGAGTTTTTTACAAACTATTGCTACCTTTTTTTCCTGAATGATATCCTGTGGACTTTCTCCTGGATTCCTGTCAGTCACTAACTATCATTTCTGGTGATATTATCTTTCAGATCTTTTACTTTGTAAAAAGTCTTTTCTGAGACAATCTAATATAAAGAGTAATCTAACAATGAGAGCCTGGAGGCAAAAGTCACCTCTTGTTAATACGCTTGTTACAGAAATAAAACTTTCTATGAAGATTGAAGCCCTAGTTTATGAGATTGGAACCTGGCTGGGCTTCAGCCTAAAGAGAGAAGTCTTCAGCCTAAGAAACAACTGTTCTACTATGATTTTCACTGTTAGTGCTGTATACTAAGTACTCAAAGGTTATGTGCTCCTTAAAGGGCTTAGCTTCAGCTAACATATTATAAACTATCTAGTGTTTGTTATTTGAGTTGAAGACTGCTGAAAACTCTTGAGAGCTTGTTGTATTACCTGTCTGAAGTACTGTCAGTATGGCATACGTTTTGTTCCTTTTAGAAAAGGCAGAGGGCAAAAGACAGTTGGCGGTGGATAGTTTTCTAATTATGTGGCATGCTCACCGTTTCACAGGCTCACTGGCAACTTCAGAGAAACAAGAGGATAAACGTAAAACTGATCTTCCATCCACACAATGACACCTTAGAGGGTCTGAGAGAAAGTTCCAGTCAAATCCACATACATTCAGGTAAGGATCTTATATAACTTTTCATTATAAAACCCTGGTAGAATTAATGTTTTAGATAGAGTAAGCAGCTTTGATCACTCTGCTTTATTGAGCAAAATATTTGTAAAACTTCAAGTTTTAAAGATCAGGTCAGAGTGAGAGCAGAGATGACTGCATCTCTGTCTGAAAAAAAAATGCAATCATTGCAGGGAAACAAAGCCTAAGGGAGGGGGAGCACTAAATATTTTCAGACATAAAGAATTAGATCACTTTAAATAGGTTGCCTCATCAGTGTTTTGATTCAAGCTGATGTTCTGTACTCTTTTCCTCCATTCTGTTGTTATGCCAGACTAATAATTTATTACAGTATTGTCAAGGCAGACAAGGTGGCTTTTTTGTGGTTTTTTATGTTATTTGGATTCACAGGATAAGATTATTACACAGACTTCCTTATATACTCAATGTTAGAACTAATCTCACATTGTTGACATTACTATTGCCTATGCCTATTCCAAAGAATTCCAACAAAAATTACTTGGTACGGTTCAACTACTATACATATCAGTCTCTGTAGATTTGTCTTCATCACATTAAGATAAGAAAATGTAAAAATCTGAAAGAATTTGCAAAATGAAGCCGTATAAAATCTTCACCATATTCTCTCACTTCTATGTTATCACAATGATCCACTGCTATTCATCTGCTCTGTATCACTTAGCATGTTTGTTCCAAAGATGAACTGACCTAGACTCATATTTGGTCAGAATGCCGTAAGTGAAGATCATTCCTAATTGCAGCCAGAATGTAGTAAGTGAAGATCATTCCTAATTGCAGTGCTACCTTAGGATAAACAGTTGAAACTGACTTTTATTTAAAATATTTACTTATGTGGCACTTGACCTAGATCCTGCCAGAGAGTTGCAAATACATACTGTAATTATATACTACTGATCTGAGAATTGCTATGGGCTCATTAAGTCTTACTCACAGGAGTAATACCCTGATTACTCCATTATTTATTCGGAATTATTTGGGCTAATCCAGAAGTTATGTGCTGCCAAACATAAACTGGAATCTGGATTTTTTAAAAAACAAGCTGTCATAACTTAGGGAATACAGTTTCATCAGATTAATTTTGTTAGTTTCATCTCTCCACCTTGGACATTATGCGAGTATGAATTTAGATGCCGACTTTTGGAAGTGACCTGGGAGTACTCAAATAGAGTAATTTATGCTTAGTGATCCTAGCTTTGCTATAGTCAACACAGAAAAGGAGCAAATAAGAAGGTTGCAGAAGCAATTCAGAATAGAGGCCTGAACTAGGTGATCTGAAACACTGTCTGGAGAAGGTACTGACTTCACGAGGTTAAACTTGACCTCTGTCTCATGTTCAGAGGTACTGCAGAAATTCAGATCCTCTCACACAGAACCAGCACTGATGATACTCAGCACTTTGCAGAACTGAGTACAACCTTAGTTGGGCTTCCACAGATGAGACCATCTGAGTATTTCTAGTGACAAGTTTCTGCCTAATAATGCCAAGGAGGCATATGCAAGAATTTTGCAAACATACATATCTACAATACTAGAGACAGAGGTCAAGGTATGTGCTAGCTTTGATTATATTGAACACTTGTGGTATGGTGAGCTCTGTAGTTTGTATACATGGAACTATACTATTACTCTTTCCTATGCTCTCCATCTGAGCATTCTTTATATATATGTCCTTCTAGCCCACATAAGCACGCAGAAGATTACCACTACTTTACAGGTGGAAAATTAAGTCATTTGCCTAGAGCTACATAGGAAGTTACAAGATTCAATAGGCTTCCTATGTCCTGTTCCAGGCTCTAAATCACAGGACCATTTTTCCTCCCAAACTTTTTCTGGTTGTCCAAAGTGAGTCACAAAAACAATGCACTTGATTTCTCGGTGAAGTAGATTTCATAGATATACAATAAAGAGCACGTTAACAGTCTTTCTACAGCTACACCTAATTACTCAGGCTCTTGAATATGCATTGCAGAAGTTTTCTCTACCTGTGAATTCAGCAGTCTCACTGCTCAGACTTAATTACTTTACTTTTTCTTGTTTGATTAATTCGTGTTGTTGTAGCATTGATGTACTCATTGTTCTACTTAAAAGAATTGAATAATGAAACCTTAAAATTCTTTGCATGTGGTGTCTGTAAATTTACACCTAACAGACCTTGGATGTAATGTTTCCAAGCCACCTAAAGAAGAGCAACTCACACATGCCTGTGCAAACACCATTCTCTTGTAGTGTAAAAATAGTGAAATAGTGTTGTAGTGTAAAAATAGTAAAATAGTGTTTTTTTGAATTGGGCTATGTGTTCTGAGCAAGATGCACAAGTGCATAAGGTAGGAGAGCCCGTGACTGTATTTGATCACAAGCTTCACACAATCCGACTGAGTCAATGATTTTTTCCAGACAATTTAGACAATTTTCTCTCTGCAGACAAAATATCTAGAATTCAGAAGCCTCTCTTTTTTTTTTTTTTTTTTTTAATTGTAATATTAGATTTGTACCCACCTCCTTCTGGCACAAAATAAAAACATATTGATACTAATTTAGGACTGATTTACACTTCTACAGATCTATCTTAGCATGTTAAATCAGCATGATCACTACCACTGTATCTTGTGTTAAAGCAATATAGGATTAGCCGTCCAGAAGTATATCTGGACTGTCAAGAGGATGACATGTCATCTCTGCTATATGTATCTCTACACAGAGAGTGGGAATGCAGGATATGCAGGAGAATGGTTGCCAGCACTATCTGCAAACAGCACGGCAAGTGTTTTTGCAGTTGATGGAGTCAAGGTGCTGCAATTAATCCTAGCACCATGACACAGCACTGTTCGAATGGCTATCACTTCTTAAACTCTTTCTAGAAGTTCACCATCACAGTTCTTGATTAATCCCGCTTTATGCTGCTGAAGTGTCGTTTGAACTTAGAACTTTCTAATATTACACTCTTCCATGTTTCTCTGTTTCAGTACTATTTTTTTGAAGTACATAAATCTGGCCAGAATTTTTGTTGAGGGACTTGGCATTTTGGTACGGAACTATTAAATGTAATGAGGTTTGAAGCACAGTTTGGAAGGCAGACCTATTTGCAGGCCTGATCTGTACAGTACATCAATTATTTGTGCATCTGAGTGAAACAGTACTGTGTGTAGAGGTTTTGTGGGGCATGGGGCTATATTATACTGTATTTTCCCTTCTTATTGGAATAGTAATTTTTTAGTTCTGACATTTAGGTTGCAAGGTTTCTGAGCCTGAGCACAAGTAAGGCTTTGTTGTGACATTACTGGATTTAGTTAACAACTTCACAACGCAACTGAAAACAACCAGAAGCCGTTCAACATACAGCTTCATTTGTTGGTAGTGGAGCAATCTACTTAACCTTAGAGTCACTGGCTGTATAGTTCATATGACAAAAAGAGAAGTTGTTAAATTCTTTATGGTATCCATGAAAACTGACAGTGGATTGCTAGAGGCTAAACTTTTTCTGTTCTTAATTTTGGCAGTATTATTTTGTATAGAAAATTATAGCAATTAATTAAAGCATAGTAAAGATCACTGAAAATACTAAATAAAATATTTTTATTTTGTACTTTCAAGTACAGTTGGAAAAGAAGTATTTAAGGATTAAATGTTCAGTCATTTAGTATGTCCATATGCTGATGGATAGTGATGCATTTAATGAACGATAGTAACAGTCTAACAGTTGGAATGTTTATGAGAAAGGGGACAGGATAAGATTTGCACTGGTGACTCTAATACTGTGATTTTGTGCATCTTGAAGAATTTAATTTAGAACCATTATGTTCTTTGAATGGGATGAGAATTTAGTATGCTGTGCATCTTCTCTTAATATTTTTGCTGTTTGTACAAAACAAGGTGGAAAAAAGCAACAAATAAACCTGTGGAACTTGTTTCAGTAGCACTTAGTTTTACATCCCTTTTAGCCCAAAGACAAAGCAAATCAGCCCATAACAGAAGTAGCCAAAAAGAAAATGAATGGACCAACTGAAGCACTAAGCGTGGTATAAATAAGAATTTTACTAGTTTCATAGGAGGGCCTTAGACACAGTCCTTTCCCAACATAGTACTAGACTACTAGGCGTATTTCCCATTAGTACATGATATCCATAACTGAGACACAAGTATTGTAAAGCTGGATAACAGTGACACTGTTGACCACTTGTTCATTGTAAATAATGTATAATAAGGTCATTATTCTTCATTTTTATCACCTTTCTTTGTGATCAAACTCTTCCTTGAAGAAAAGGAAAAAAAAACCAGTGTATTCTGTTTGCTTTAGTTATTTGGCTTCATTAAGATTTAACAAAAAGCAAAAAAAGATAAAAAAATATTGTATTCTCAGCAGAGTCAGAAGACTGTAACAGGGATTTCACTGCATGCCATACAGAAACTAAAATAGATTTCCATGTTTCGACCCAACAATGAGAGCATATCCAGCTCAATGGGTCTTACAGTATACAAGGTGTGATCTGGGCATTTCATCCACACTTTCTGGAATGAGCTACTATTTGTGAAACAAATTCACATGTGAATAGACATGTCGGCAAAAGTGTGCTGAGAAATGCCACCATTGGTTTGTTGAAGGTTTTAAAGGATTGACAAAGAGTTTCAAATATTGTAAGTAGGTAGTAAATGAGTTCAAGGTGCAAAAGCTAAGATGACCATTTCAACAGTCACACAGAGTAATAAAAATCTCTCAGTATCAATATTTGAGAAATACAGGTCAAATGTGCTTGGCAAATATTATTGGAATAGACCAGAAGTTTTGCAGTCAAGTGTTGGTGTATTTCATGATCAGCAGTGAATTTGTTTCCACAGCGTTAGATACCAGGGGTATGTCTCAAGCACAAAACGACATGCCTAAATTAAGGCCAAAATCAGCTTTAACTTCAAATGAGTACCAGTCAAAAATGTAATATGTCTTTCACAGGAAATTCCTGGTTCAAAAAACCCCCGAAGTTCTGATTTTGCAGGTTATTTAGCATTCTCTCTATTTAAATCATGTATAATTTTATTTGGAGCCCTAATGGCTCAGTGCTGCTCAGTAGCAGATTCTGCAGTCTCAAGTCACAGACCCAGAAAAGGGTACACGATTAGTGAGTCACTTCTTGGGAAAATTGTGTTTGGCAAGATTCTGCCTGTCCATTGCTGATATGGGAGGGGAAAAAAAGGAATAATGTTCTTCCAGCACTATAAAAAGATTTTTGTTGAAGGAAGAAAACACAGTTTTCAAAAATAGTCTTCAACTACAATGGCTGAACCGCCGTGTTGAAAATCATGAAATTTTTCTAGCTTGATTCACTGCAGGATTTCTAACCTCCATGTCAAAGAGGGCGGAGGACTTAGTGATACTGTTCTTACTGTGTCAATGAAATTCATCACCAGGCAGGTGTTCCATCTTTAGGGAACAGGGCAGACCCTTGGGGGAGAGAATATGTGACTTTAAAATTCCAGAATTCTTCATTGTGCATTTGAAGAAAGCTGAAAGAATATTTTCATTTAGTATTTTCCATTTCTTATGCCACTCCAGCTGGAGGATTTTCAGTTTATTCAATTTTGGTATTATCTCTTCAGGTTTGCCCTATCCTTCCCTGACTTTCAGTGGCATTCATTTCTATAAAAGTGTCTTGCTATGTTATGCCAAGACAAATACTAGCAGAACTGTGCCCATGCTAGGAAATTGCACCAGTGTAACTATAAACTGAGACAGTTAAATCAGCACTGCGTGTAAACTTAAGTGCTTTGCTGGATTTTAGTCAAAACACTTTAAAAGTAATGTTAAATGTTGGGTTTGTGCCAGCTGTAGGCCAAACTCAGCCACCTGCATTCATAGTGTATGCTTAGCCGTGAGTATGCTGCAAGTATATTCAAAACTTAAGACAAAGGAAAGTATCACTGAAATCATGTAGAACCTAAGGATATGCATCTGTTTAACCTCTTTGCTCAGGAGGAACTTAAGCATATACTTAGAGAGAGTTATACGCTAAAGTTTTATGCTGAATAAGTACCTTCATTTCTTAAAATGGCAATGAAGAAATTCTAATTTTGAATGTAATAGGAAAATTCCTAGAATCAGTCAGCCAAAGATAATTGCTGTTTGGAGAGCTTTCAATGCGCACAGTAAGAAAAGTACATTTTATCCAAGGAAAAACATACCTCTTTAAATCAGTACAACCTAAAAGGCGGTATTATTTTCATTAACACATATGCCATAATGCAAAAAGTTGTTACATGTTTGACTTGACCCAATAATCACACAATGTAAATGATATTCAAACAGGAGTGTATCGCATTGCAAAGATTAATTAACCTGAAGGTTACTTTACACCATTCTTCAGTGTATAAAGTATAATTTACTCTAAGGTTATGGCCCCTTTACTTTGCCAGAGTACTTTCAAATAGTTTTGAAAATTCTTTTCTGAAGAGCAAAGCAATAAATTATTCCACTGGACATATTAGGTAGTGCAAAATTCTGCCAGTAAACCTACTTCAAAAGTTACAAACTACACATTTGACTCTTGTTGGGCCATAAGCACTCCAGTGATTATCTGTTTCAGGTCACTTACACTAGAGACGAATTTTACGTGTGTACTGCTCAGGTGAGCTTCACAGAGCCAAAAAGATTATTGGTCCTCTCTCGAGTCTGAGAGACTTCCATCCAGTGCCATACTCTCAGGAATATCCCTTCTTCATCTCATTTTTTAGTGTTTGAATGTTTCTGCTTGGGAAGTTAATTAAGCCTCTATAATCTGATTTACTGAATATTATTAAAGGTTTTTTACTTTTCTCCATATAACGTATTTGTACCTTTTCTGTGCAAAAAAAAAGTGTCCAAGAATCTTCAGAAGATACAGCTTTTTTTTAAGAAACCAGCTCTTGGGTTAAATTTCAGATGCTTGCGATCAGTCTGTTTTCTAAATTCAGACCGCAAGTTGTTTGCCCTCCTAGCCTCCCTGTCAAATCATTAGGCTTCCTGGTCCAGGTTCTTCGGAAGGCTTTTGGGAGGAATATTTGTGTAGTACCAAAGGGATACGCATTACTGTATGTTTCCTCTCTGTAGTCTGAATGCCTCAAAACTTGCTATTTAGGTGTGTTGGAATTTGATTCATGCTGCAGAACATGCTTACGCAGATGTCTGAGATTTTTGCCTTTCTATACAAAAGGCAAAACACTTCTCTTTCCAATCCCTTTTTCCTTTCCCGCAGCTCTGTTGCCTCTCTTCTTTACAGGGAACATGCTAACGTATTTAAGTGGTGTACAACACGACATGTTAATGTTAATCCTTAATACTATTTTATTGAAATGTGTAAACATATATTTTTCACTCTCATACACCATTATAATTTCTTTTACTCTGTTAAATTCAGATGTAATTTGGGATGGAAAAATACATTTTAGAATTACACCTGGAGCATGTAGTATTAGTATGACTTTTCCATGGCATGACAGTGATGTTTCAACAATCTATACATATTGATTTAGGCTGATAATAAACAATTTGATTAGGCTCTATCTATAGGCTGTCATTTCAATCACTGTCACTGGTCCAATAGAGTGGAAGGCAGCTAGCAGACACATATGGCAAGATTTCTCAAAATAAGAAACTCTGGCCTGATTAGAGCCCTAGGTTCAGTGAATTGGACAAGACAGCTCGGCTGCCAGGTTATTAACTCCCTCAGAAAATACTCTGCCTTTTCCCTGGGGCCAGCCTGAATATTCTGATCTGGATCGATAAGCAATCTCCGGTGTGTACAAAATGCCAGCTAGAATCATTTGTCTCAGTGCAGTCTCCTTACAAAGGATAAAACACCTGCAGTATATGGCCTTCTCTCCCTCCTCCCCCACCTTCCCCTTTTTAACTAATGACCCACAAAGAAGGAAGAAGTAACTGAATCTATTCCATCATCAGGAAGGCTCTCTCAGGTTTGTTTTAATGATCACAATGGCTACCTTTCAATCTTATAAAAATTATATCAGTCATGGTTTCCCTGTGGCATGTTTATGTAAGTAATGTGAACTGCAATGTAATGACAAGTGTACAGATGTCATTGTAAGAGGGCCCCTGGCAAGAAGATATCTCAGAATGTCAGAATTTTAATAAACAGCGGACTGCTGGTAGGGTTCTCTTTGGTGGTTGTCTTTTATATTTGTAATATGTGCTGTGATCTGTTGCTTGGGCCAGAGATTTTTCAAGAGCGTTTAGCAGCAAAGGATACGTTGAAATTGATTGGAACAGAAGAATTATTTTGCAGAGTGGTGGTGTTTGCCCTATCTGGTACATCTGCAGTTTTGTTTGTAGTAGTGGTGGATTGTAGACATGTAACTTGTACTTTCTTTAGCTAAGTGCCATCTAGACAAGTTCATCTGATTGAATTCAGAACCATCCAAAGCTCTTGGACCTTGTTTTCTCAAGAGGGAAAACCACTTCATAAGATGCCTTACCCTTACTACTTTTGGTTAGAAAGTATAGCAGGGTTAAGAGGAAAGCCCCTGCTTTAATACCTCAGCACTGTCCCGTTCTTCTAATCCCAGGCAAAATCCAAATTGTACAAGGGAATGAAAATCACATTAATAAGAACAATCCTTACAAATATGAGAGACATTTAACACTTAGAAGAAAATATGATAGCATGATGATAAAGCTTTTCTCTGTTTTTTTCATCTGGATTATGCAAAAATTAAGAATCACTGGTGTTGATACCTGTTTCAGAGCGTGGTCAGCTATAAAATTAACCCAAAGCAAAGAATTTCCAGGTCTTGATGTGTGACACTTCAGTGTTTGGGTTCTGGTTAATTGAGAACCCTTGTCCTTTTTCAATATTTAGGAAAGGATATGTGCATTCTCTTTCAAAGTTCTGCTTAATGGACATCTTTGGTGAAATTCAGTTCTGCCTTCTTATGTAATGCTTCAGAGTTTGTTCCCTGGCTGTACTCATTATCTTGTATGCTTGAATTTGAATACAGTAAAAAAGAATGTCTTATCTACTAATAAGCACCCTTGACTCAAATTAAAATCAAATAACTGCAAAATTGCAGAAAAGCCCAAACCCCCAAAGTTTCTCTCCTTCAGTGGTCATGTATTAACACCTGGAGGCACAAGACAGAACCTCCTATTGCCCAAAAAGTATATAGCATCATGTGTCCCATGTAGTCAAGAAATAAAAGCTCCTTAGCTATCTACATTGAATATCTACTGAGTAAATTCTTATACTAAATAGCTGTTTCTGAGTATGGATTAAAATTCTTTCAAGAATAGAGACGGTTTTAACTTTTTTTTCCAGGCTATTGAACTAGTTCCTCATCTGGCTGTAAATGACTGCATAATTCTGACCTCAATTTATGTAACTGTTTACCTCTATGTGCCTACAGAAAACTTACTCTGAATTAACGTAAACTGGAGGCCCACAGCCGGTTCAAAAATAAAATGCTTTTTAGTGTCATGTTTCCTCATGACAAATCAGAAAGAAGCGTTTTACATTTGTACTGCCATCACTTGGAAAAGAAAGGAAAGTTTGTATTTACTCTCTGTCCTTCTTTGCTGCATGAGGTGTCTTTGCCCTGATACTGTCAAGAAATTAGAATAGTGCCCTCCAGACAGTTTCTTTCATATTTGCTATCCAAAACTTCAGGAAATAAATGATACTTTAAAAAAAGAGCAATGTAAGGAACAACTTTAATGAACTGATTTCTCAACGTAGAAAACATATTTCCCATCAAGACACCTATTAGAATGTTTATATGAGGGGAAGTGCACACAGCTTATATGAAAAGCTGATGTTATGTTAATTTCCATTATTATATACAGATAATATTGAGGAAGATGGAACAAAGTGCCTTTAAACCAAAGCTGATGACATTTTTTTCTTGTTTGCTACAGTTTTATTCTACTAAAATATGTTCATTTTAGCAGTGGGAAACCACCCTAAACAGACAGCATAAGAGCAATAAGATGTCACATTGCAGAGCACAATTCTAAAATGATGAGCTCTAGAAGTAAGGCTTTTAGGCATTTTGGTTTATGTATTAAAAGTTCCCACAGATTTGATTGAGAATGAGCCTTTGATGGATATTTGCTGCAGTTATGCTGCATTAGACTCGATTTATCCACCACCTCTCATTGTTGCTATTGATTGATTTTTAAATTAGATGAAGGCAATCAGTAAATACCACCCAATCAAGTCCTAAAAACATACAGGAGATTAGACAATTTAGGGTAATCAATGAAAATATTCTGTGATTTGCTAGCACTCAATTTTGACCATAAATTACGACAATAACTTGCAAGTTAGTAAGCCATAAAACAAGTGGATGTGACAAGAAAAACTATAAGAAATGAATTAAGGAGATGAAGAGGAACCACTAGTGTTGTCATTTAATGAGACAAAATTACTCTTTATACATATCTTGCATTTCTAGTTGAGTCTTGCCAACAGTAATGGAGTGCAAGAGCATGAACACTTCTCTCAGATTTTTTAAATTTTTTTTTGTATTATAAAAGCTGTTCTTTTGTGTAAAAAAAAAAAAAGTTTGAAAAATAACTAATCTACATAATTTTATTGCAGCAAATAAATTAATGTAATTTTAGTTTAAAACCTGATGCTTGCTAAAACCCCTCACCTACATTCCAGGCACTTGCAAACACTAATTTTAAAGTCACACTTCTACATGGTGTTATATCCTACAAAGTTTAAAATGTAGCAATAATTGAATGTTATTTTAGACCAACACTTTTAAGAAGCTGTGCTTATACACTATTTTTCTGTGATACGTTTCACCCATTTTCTGTATTCTTACAGCAGTTTCACCAGCAACTAATAATTCACATGCCTTAAAAAAAATCTGTTTTAAAGTTTATTTATTAGTTTTAAATATGTGGTCAGATTCTTTCTATTTATGAACTTCAGTATCTATTTGGAATTTCTAGGCAGTACCTATCCATTACTTCTAGGCTGAAGAGCTGCTTAGCAATATATAATATGAACAACCATTAACAGCTATAGGCTTTATTGGAATGAATTGGTGAAATAAAGCAAATATTTATCATAAGTCTGCTCCCTTCAAAAAGTAGTACCAATATGATACTGCTGAGTAGCATGCAAAAGTCATCTTGGTTAATGCCTTTATGATCCTCCTTAGAATAAGAAGGAACATTTTGAAAAGGTGTACAGAATAATTCTTGGGAGTGTTGATTATAGAGAAGGGTGATAGTAACAAGAAGCCTTTGACAAGAGGAAAAATTCATGTGCCTTTTTCCACAGTAAACAGAAAACTGAGAGGCCTGCAAACTGCACAGTACACCTTGAATGGTGATGATAATTAAACATAAGACAGCACTATAGGAGAAAAGAACACCCTTACTGCAGTCACACACACTAAAATACAATGATATAGAAAGTGCCTTAGTAGACCTTGATGATAGAGCATTTTCTTTGCTAGCACATAAATGCAAAATACATGGATGGAATAAATACTGAAAATATATGCATGTATATTTACCATGATTTAATTAATTCCCAGTAAAGACAGATTTCACATTGCAATGGACAAAAAAAAAACCCAGAGTCGGAAGAAAGCGTTAGTGATGTTGCAAACAAAAGATTAGTCAGCAAATACTGCCTCTGTATCCACAGGTGGACTCTATGTGAGAGAATCCAGAATGAGAACATCAGGAGTATTTCATGCAGAAATTCAAAGCACTTGCTGTCGTAGACAAATGTCTGGCAAGCTAGTTCTTTTTTAGTGTAATTTCCTTCAGTCTAGTATTTTAGAATCAGAACTCACTTTTCCATGCAAGTCTGTGGAACAGAGTAAGTCCATGTAAGTGCTGGGCCCCTTGTGGAAACACATTTCTCTCTGTCAAAGACACTTCCCACCTGAATTCTGAATTTAGCATTAGAAAACTGTCCAGGTCTGATCTTTCAGATTTTCCCTGTTGTCCAGTCCGTCTGTCTAAGGCAATCCAGCTTAAAGGGGAACTATGTGAATGCCTAATAGAATAGAAAAACGCCTCTAGCTTAATAAATCTTGTTGTTGTTGTGGTAAGATCATTGAAATGGACTTGTCATTAACTTATCAATTTCTTCAGGCTCATAAGATGTTAAGAAAGAAGTAAATTCAATACTAACAATAGCTTTTCTTCCTTTCAGGTAAATTTGGTACTAAAGGAAACTTCTGTGTCTTACATGATTGGCATAATTTCTGAAAAGAATGTAAAACGAGACTGGAAGAGACATAGTTCTCAAAAATAATATTCCTTCCTCTGTAGGTACCATTATATTTGAAATTTGAGATTTTTACTTTAATTTGAAAGCTCCTTTGAAAATCCATTTCTAGCTTCTTTCTAAAATATTCTGGATGTGATTGAACTTTTGGAAATCTAGTGGAAATTTGCAAAGTACACAGCTAAGTTGCAAAGGCAGGAAATTAAAAAGCTCAGAATTTGGATGGACTTTGGAGCATTTGCATTCTCATATTTATATATTTGCCTGAATTACATCTTTTAATTATTTACATCTTTTACATTATTTCAATATATCAACATATTGCATTCAAACTCATTTTTCTGTGAGTTAAAAAACATACAAAACAAAAATGCAATAACCTCTAGCAAGGAGAACAGGAAAGGGAGAGAAAAAGAAACCCCCTGTCTTAAAACAAAGAGAAGGACCTACTTTGCAGTTCCTGATGGACTGGTGCAATACAATGAAGCTGGTGTATTCAATATAACTTTTAGAATAATTGCCTGGGAGGTAACCAGAAGAAGTACATTTTACTTTATCATGGTACATAAATAAAAGGGTAGACTAATTAATCATATAACTTACTAAAAGTGCTTTTTATTTTGCCATTTAGTATGCCAGAAAGATAATTTTCTTTAATGTATATACCCAGTATTAACATGATTTAATCCATCATGTTCTGTATTATGAAATTACTTTGTTTTACTCCCTGATCCAGCTGAAGATCATTAACCCACACTATTATCTAAGTCATACATCATTTGAGTGTATTACCTCATATAGCAAAAAAGCTACTTCCCTCGGTTATACACTCCAACTAAGAAATCATTTTTTCTGAGTCTTGCTGACAAGTAGAGCTGTTTTCATTAGAAAGCAGATGGTTCACTATTTCGATTCTGTTTTACCTTCACATTTGCTCCAGCTCCGAGTTCTTTGCTGCCAGTCACGTCATTGTTTGTCTCTCGCAATATCCACATCCTGTATTCTAGACCTATCTATAAAACGTGCTAAACATTCAAGTACTTTGCCTTCCCCAAAACCTCCTCTTTGAACGCCTCATGTACTCTGCATCCTCTCTTGTAAGTCAGTCTTCAAAAAGCAGTGAAAGTGAATCTAGTCATCTGAACAGTTGCTTCAGATCCCACTTCTGCTGGTGTCTGTTAGTTGAGAGTGCGAAAGATGTAATTTACACATTCAGCTTTGAGGTTGGGCCTGAAGTCACACCAGTGGTGAATTTGCCTCAGTAGAGCTTTAGGGCAGAATCTGGCCTTCTACATTTCTTGCAGTTTGCAGTTGCGGTGTTTATAACATTGATATGTCTACCCTCTGAGTCTATATAATGCATGTTCTGCTTGGACTGCCATGGTACCATGGGTGCCTGGTAGGTGTCAATAAGCAGTAGCCTGCAACATAAATTTGTGCGGGATAGAGTAGGTAGCACGGGTCAGTCTGTCCTGAAGACAAGCGTTACTTATGTTGTTATATTCAGCAACATGTGAATGTCATCTTATGGTAGAACTGGGAGAGATGCAGGCCTGATTGTCTAAACAATGTCAATCGAAATGTAAATACTCGCTTGAGATTTCTGAATATTGTGCTTCTGCAACTGTGGTTGCCCTCTCTGCCTCCCTCTTTAAATTCATGTATTTGGATATTTCTTGTGTAACTAGCTATGCCAGCTACCTGGGTAGAAAAGCACTGTTGGTTTCTGGAATACGCCAAAATATATTTCCTAACAGTCAATTTCTGTGCAGTGCTCAGCTTACGTAGGAAGCAGGCATGAAATCTAGTCTGTTCAGTAACAATGAAAAAATACAGGAGTGAGGATATTGCCACACATCTCCCTCAAGGAGCTCATAAATTCAGAGGTTTGTGTTAAAACAGCTGATGTGTGTTTTCCTAGGGCCATAAGTGGATAGAGGCTTTCTGGCATGGTACCTGCACACGTGAGTCACTGTCCATGGCAGAGATGAAGAAAGGAAGGAAAGGCAAGGTGGGAGTTAACATTCTTTTGGTCTTTGTTTTGCATTTCATGTTTCCAGATGCTGACAAGTGGATTAATTTTTTTTAAAAATGCTGCTTTCTTTATGCTGCCTGTTTTGTGGGACCATAGTAAGTACAGTTTGGAAGAAATATCCCAATAATCCAGTGTCATGTTGCTACTATGTGGTTTTATCACTTGAAAAAAAAAGGATCATCCCTTCTCACGAGCTTTATACACATTTTCTTCTACAGAGGAAATATGAGTTGTAAAGATTATTTTTTTTTTTTGCAAGAATGCTTCAGGAAAATCATATTTGTTATGTTAATAGTAAAGCAAAACCTTGTAGTGCTCTTGATAGTCTGAGGAGACTTTTTTTCATTCTCTCGGGATTTGCAAACAACAGAAATTACCTGCTCCTGTTTGCTTTCCACAGGTATATAAGAGAATGGCAAACTCAAAAATTCTTTGTAGAAATGCTAGGCTATTCTAATGAGTTACCATAGGTTCTGGTTTAAAATCCTTTATGAAAATTCTAGCATAAACATCCAGTTAAGCCATATAGATTGTTTTGAGTCAAAATGAAGACTGGTTAGTTCCTGAAAGTATTTCTTGGTATTTTTATAATAAAAAAGAATAAATGATGTTTTGAAATCGTTGCACTTCAAGTAGTGGAAGTAACACCTGTTACATTTCAGACTGGTTTTAGTTATCTCTTAAGCATTTCACTTGAGGAGTAGACTCTCATTCTAGTTAAGTGGGGAGACTAAATGCTCTCACTGCTTAAATAGGAAGCCACATTAAAGATTAAATCCTTAGAGGTAAACCATCATTACATAATTTAAGTTTTCCTTAGTACAGAATCATAGAATTGTCTAGGTTGGAAGGGCCCTTGAAGATCATCAGATCCAACCATCAACCTAACACTGCCAAAACCAGCACTAAATCATATCCCTAAGCACCATGTCTACCTGTCTTAAATACCTCCAGGATGGCGACTCCACCACTTCCATAGGCAGCCTGTTCCAATGCTTAACAACCCTTTCTGTGAATAACTCTTTCCTAGTATATGGATATTTCCTAATATACGGATATCCTAAACCTACCCTGGTGTAACTTGAGGCCATTTCCTCTTGTTCTGTGGCTTGTTACTAGCGAGAAGAGGTTGACCCCTACCTCTCTACAACCTCCTTTAGGGTAGTTGTAGGGAGAAATAAGGTCTTCCCTCAGCTGAACAACCAGGCTGAACAACCCCAGTTCCCTCAGCCACTCCTCAGAAGACTTGTTCTCCAGACCCCTCACCACCTCTGTTGCCCTTCTCTGGACGCGCTCCAGCACCTCTATGTCTTTCTTATAGTGAGGGGCCCAAAACTGAACACAATACTCGAGGTGGGGCCGTACCAGTGCAGAGTACAGGGGAGCGATCACTTCCTTAGTCCTGCTCACCACACTAGTCCTGATGTAGGCCAGGATGTCATTGGCTTTCTTGGCCACCTGGGCACACTGCTGGCTCATTTTCAGCTGGCTGTCAACCAAGACCCCCAGGTCCTTCTCCGCCAGGCGGCTTTCCAACCATTCCTCTCCAAGCCTGTAGCGCTGCATGGGGTTGTTATGACCCAAGTGCAGGACCCGGCACTTGACCTTGTTGAACTTCATACCGTTGGCCGCAGCCCATCAATCCAACCTGTCCAGATCTCTCTGTAGAGCTATCCTACCCTCAAGCAGATCGACATTCCTGCCTAACTTAGTGTCATCTGCAAACTTACTAAGGGTGCACTTGATCCCCTCATCCAGGTCATTGATAAAAATACTCAAGAGAACCGGCCCCACTACCAAGCCCTGTGGAACACCACTTGTGATCAGCTGCCAACTGGATTTAGCTCCATTCACAGCCACTCTCTGGGCCCAGCCATCCAGCCAGTTTTTTACCCAGTGAAGAGTATACCCATCCAAGCCATGAGCCATCAGTTTTTTTCATGAGAATGCTGTGGGAAAACGTGTCAAAGGCTTTACTCTAAAGTCCAAGTAAACAACATCCACAGCCCTTCCCTCATCCACTAAGCAAGTCACCTTGTCATAGAAGGAGATCAGGTTTGTCAAGTGGGACCTGCCTTTCATGAACCCATGCTGACTGTGCCTGGTCACCTGGTTGTCCTGCATGTGCCATGTAATGACACTCAGGATAACCTTCCCAGGCATTATGTTTTGATTTTGATCATTCTATACTGAAGATGACAATCAAAGATTTTAGTAATATATTCAGACCTGCTTTGTGTAGTTTCTTCTGATTTCTGCCATGCCCATCACAAGCTCTGTTTTTCTTATAGCTTCAGGAAGTTTGGTTTGGTTTTTTTTTCACATACCTTCCTAACTCATGTCAAATTTACCATTTAATATTACCTTCTTACATTTGCCATGTGTAAAGATGTTCTCTTCTTTATTCACACTGAAAACTAATATAGAGCTTGGCAGGAGTAAGGGTACAGTGTTGGGATGGGTATTTTATTTTGTTAATCTTAAGGACAGCCTGTTCACTGATCTTAAAGTGCATCGTAGGTGGGATGTGATTTAAAACAACGATACTAAATAAACAATTACTTTTTTTCTTGTACAGTTTTCACTGAAATTGTAGGAAGAATAAAGGCCAGTAATGAACATGCTTGCAACTTCAAAGGAAAGATAATAGATTTGCGTTTGTTCCAAAGATCGTCATCTAGATGAACACCAAGGACAAAGTTTAGTTATAGATTAATAATCCATGGTACATAGAGTTCTGAACAAACTGGGGGAAAACATAAAGCTACAATATTAAGCAAAGCCAAGGCTGAAGGGCAGCCTGCAGTTACTAACCGTGCTCAGTTATATTATTTTTAGTGATGACACAACATTTCAGCTATTGAACTTGGCACCACAAACAGCCATGCATATTGTACAGGGTGAAGAAGTATGCAGTTGGTTGGGGTTGGTTTTTACATTTCTGTTTATAAAGTCCATGGACTCTGGTCTACTGTCAGTCAAATGTAGCCTCAGCGTCCAACCTGAATGAACCTCACAGCCATAATCCCACTGCAGTAAGACAGGGCAAAAGGAGCTGGGTGCAGCCGTCACTGGGGTTTTAGAGGTAATGCCTTTACACAGAGAAGTCTCTGTTGCAGAACTTTAAACTCCACTTGTTTGTGTGGACAAGGCTGCCGAAGTGAGGAGAGAAGAGCAAACCGCACAGTCTTCTGGAGGGACTGGATTAGCCCACACTGAAGTATGTGGAGCTCCAGCTGCAGTGCCAGAAATCACCAAACTGTCCAGTTTAAAGTTAACCCGGGCACGTCTATACAATCTGGAGTGTAGCCCGATCCATAAACAGCCTCACAGGCCATTGCTCTGTAGACGGCACAGACCCTGTTTTTGCATAGTTGGAGAGGTGAGCGCTCTCCAAAAGGAGATTTCTGTGCCACTGCCAAGGTACCCAGGGCAGCTTGCTGGCTATGATAGTGACTCTGTTGAACAGAGTTGCCCTGAGCTTCTCTAGATACCATAATCTATTCCTCAAGCTATCAGTTTATCACAGATGTTTTCTTATAGTTGGTAATGGTCATCTTCTGACAGTGATGCCCAAGTGTTTTAAGAATTTACCTCCAGTAAACTGAGAGAAAAGATGGACTTTTTGGTTTATGTCTTTGAGCGTTCCACAGAATGGGGTTTAGCATTGATGTCACCCACGCCAGTTTTTTTCTGCTCAAGACAGTATTTTGCAACTAGCGAATTCTGTAGTTGAACGTAATTATCAAAACAGAAAAAGGATATAACAACAAAACTAAAAAAGTAGTACTGTGAACTGTTTGTATGAAACTGGTTTTGGTATAAATAAGTTAGTGTTTTTGCTTTAACAATTGTGAGCTTAATATACCCAAAACTTCTACCAATTTTTCTAGCCTAGGTTTTGTTCCTACCTGAATGTTAACAGTATAATCACATAACATCATAAAGTATCAAACCCTGATAAAATAATTCCAAGCAAAACAAATGAGAAGCCATGGGAAATTATAGCATAGGACCTTGACAAGTTAAAATAGAGAACAGTTAAATACACCATGTGCTATTCTAGGGTTTGTGTGTGAGGCTGTATAGGGAGTGCACAAACACTCCTGATGTTCATATAAAACACATGCAGAAATTTCACCAGTTAATCTGTGGGAATGAGTTATGTACGTTCTTCAAAATTTTAACAAAAGAAGTTAGAAAATATGAACTATTAAAATGAGATATAATACTGGGTAATAGCAATTTATTTATAAAAGTATGTCATTTGCATTTATGAACATTGTTCATCTTGCGTGCATGTTTTACTGTTTTCAAATAACAAATTGACCTTTTCAAATTCATAATAAGGTATGAAATAAATGAGAGTACTGAAGGTGAGTCATTCATTAATCATAAGCAAAACAGGGCCGAAATCAAGGACACAGGAGCACAAACTGTAAAAGTAATAGTTGCATAATCATTGTATTTAATATTAACTACATTATGTTTTTCATGTGAGTTCTGAGAAGTTGATTTTTTATGTTTACATGAAACTAATCCAAGGTAAATTTTATTTCTCAATATTATTTTATCCTAGTGGTTGCCCTCTTTTTAATAAAGTAGAAGACATGAATTCTAGCTTGTCATGTTATTATGAAGATTTAATAGAGAGGCTTAGAAGGAACCTTTAAGCCTACTGAAACTTTTGATTTAAGATATTCTACTTTTGACTAGAATGTACCGAATTGTATAGCTACAACTCCTCCTTGTTTGTCATGGCAGATCTCCCATTAAGGACATAAATTCACCTGGAATTCATTGTTTTGGCCAAAGTAAATTGTTATTCATATTTGGCTGCCAGTGAAAGACAGACCAAGAGCTATTACTTGAACGATTCTGGGCCTTTATCCTTCAAGAGTTCAATCCACAGCGATACACAATGTGCGACAAGGTTGTTCACAATTTACAGGTGACTGAGTATTTAAATAGTTGGGATAGCTCAAATGGATACAATAATAATAATAATAGTAATAATAATAATAACGTTTCCCCATGTGAGATTTCAACTAAAAACATAAGAATAAACTAGGCTAGAGGAAGATAAGGTGGACTGGTGATACAGCCAGGAGTCAACTAATTTAAAAATCACTTAACAGATGCATCTCCCTGTTCCATACACAGTTGTTCTCTCATTGGGGTGGAGCTAGTAAGGATGCTACTCTTACTTGTTATTTCAGAATTTGCTGGGCTGAGAAGGTGAAAAAGAGAGGAGGAAAGTGCACAATAAGGACTATGCACATAACTTACAGGAAGATACCATTGTGTTTTGCAGCCCCCAACATGATACTTATTCACACCCTTGTCAGCTTTGTGTGTCCGTAACTCTGTCTGCGTAGACAAGCAGTGATCAGGGTGACCAGCTTTCCTGTTAGCTGTGAGCTGAAATTCCAGCATGGCTGAGAGCTGTGGGCCACGTGCCACCTCCCTGGGGAGCACAGGGAGGCTCTGGGCAGCTGTCTACAGGGGCCTCTGTGTTCCCAAACAGCATGGGTCACGCTGGGTCTGTGCAACCCAGCTATGCTGGCCTTGGTGGTCCATACTAGTTCATCTTTCTTATGAGGAGAGGCTGAGGGACTTGGGTCTTTTTAGTCTAGAGAAAAGGAGACTGAGGGGGCATCTTATCAATGCTTACAAATACTTAAAGGGAGGATGCCAGGTAGATGGGACCAGTCTTCTTTCAGTGGTGCCCAGTGATAGAGCAAGAGGTAATGGGCACAAACTTGAGTATAGGAAGTTCCATCTTAACATGAGGAGGAACTTCTTTACTTTGAGGGTGGCAGAGCACTGGCACAGGCTGCCCAGAGAGGCTGTGGAGTCTCCCACTCTGGAGAGATTCAAAACCTGCCTGGACGCCGTCCTGTGCAACCTGCTGTAGGTGACCCTGCTCTGGCAGGGGGGTTGGACTAGATGGTCTCCAGCGGTCCCTTCCAACTTTGACCATTCTGTGATTCTGTGATCTTTCTGCAGACAAAAATTGGAGTCACCCAGCAGGTCTTGCCTCTCCGCATTCCAGTTAGTGGTCACAGGGGCTGTTTCCATGTGGTGCTCTGTGCCCAGGCACATGGACTTATTGGAATGCACTGAAACCAGGTTGCAGGTGAACTGATGTGCCCTGGGATCTTGTCCTTCTGTGAACTCTGGGGGTAGACTATGTTTGCACCAGTGTCTGGAAGAAGTGTTCCTGGGTCCTCCCATCAAATGAACTCGTGATGTAATCCTGATGTAGGAGCTGCACTTGAACTGCTTATTAGTCCCATGTGGTTGTCCTCCCTGTCATACGCAGTCTCTGTGACTTGCACCCTTTGGCATGGTGCAGCCCACGCCATGAAATGCTGTAAACCATGTTAGAAAGGCTGTAACATCCATGGGTCAGAGCAGCTGTCCTGAGTGCTTTGTGACTTGGAATCTGCTTCAGAGCAGTCTTTGCTCACACTCTTAGCTATAGTTAATGCATGTTGTTTTGGTGCATAGCAATGTCTGAATAAACACTTGCCTACATTTAGACTATAAAACAGACATTAATAGGCCAGTGTTTAATATGTAGATGGAAATCATGATTTCTCAATATTTTCCTTAACAACCTTTGCAACTTGAAACAAAGTTCTCTCTGCAATTCTGTATTCAGAGAAAAAAAAAAAAATCTGTTGATTAAAAGTATCTCTGTCTCCTTCATATGTTTTCCATAACCCTTGATAAGGAAAGTGTCTTATTTTTAAAGCTCCCATTTAACTAATTTCCTACCTTCTCTACTCCAGCCTTTCTACATTTTGTAGATTATATTGATGTTAGATTCACACAGTGCTTAAGATGTTTCTTCCTTATATGAGAAACGATATGTAAGCTGCAAGGTGTTAAAACCAATAATTGTTCGTGATGTTTTTCTTTCTAAAGAAATATAAAGGATAGGATGTTCAATGGCTAGATCTAAATGAGCTTTTAGGATTGGATGGTTTTAGGGAGGAAAAAAAAAATCACCAAATTTTGTTGTGAGTTGAATGGTATACTATTATGACTAAGGAATTTGCCCAGGTCTGTTAAAAATCATACATTCCACTCAGGCCTATGTAAGTGGGGAGATCCCTTTTACCTTCATTTTAGATGCAGGTGGTTTAAATGCGGCCCTCTGGTTTAGATTCCAGAGCAAATAGGTTACCTATGATATTATCATTCCCAGGAATATGTTGCCAAGCACTGCTTTTCTCAGGCAATATGGTTAAAGGGTTCACCCTGTCCCCAGTGGTCGTCTGCTTGACTGCTTTTCCCAAGCTCTAGATCAATCTTTAACTCCTCGCTTTTAAATTAGGATTAAATATCATGGAGAAGAAAGGGAACATAAATACTTCCAAAACTCAAGCAAATAGGATTTCTCACTCTTCCCTCTCCTAAACAAGACACTTAAATTACGAAGCCCATGAAGTCTTCTCTGTGCTGGACCAATTATTTCTAAATGTTTTGAACCAATCTCTAACCTTCCAGCAGAATATGTTTTTTTCCAAGTAATCTTCTAATGTTGTTGCAGAGACTTCAACTCAGTACCAGAAACATTTTGCTATGGGCCTGAGAAGTCTGTCTTCTCAGTAGAAAATTTGGAAAAAAATCAGGACTATATCAGAATATTTTGCTTTTATAGGTACCTCTGCCCTGCTCTTTGCATGGTGTCTTGCACAAATAAGCTCTCTGAATCTGAGCTGGGCTTCCTCTGTACCTCCTAGAATCCAACATGGCAGAGCTTTTCTTGTTCTGCTTTCAGAGGCTGTTCTGGAACCAGAGATGGATGGTAACTTTATATCCAAAAGTTAAAAGGTGAAAAAGAGTTTGGCTTTTGAGGGGACTTGGACTTGTTTAGGTCTTCAACATATTTTAAATTGTTAAAATATCCACAAATGCATTCATGAAACATACAAAAGTTGAAGCAATGCATTTTAAGCTAATGCCCTCTCCTACATTAATGATTAATACTGTAAGAACCCAGCTTGGTATTTATTGTATCATGACACAAGTAAATTGAACTCCAAGCAAGTCGTTATTTTTTTTTTTTTTTTAAGTATGCAATGCCAAGTGATTAACTTCTTTGGTAGAAGGACAGTAAAAGCACAGGGCAGGCAGTACTTCTTGAGAGTCTTTGTTTAGACTCCTTTGTCCACGCTCTGTGTGGTGTGTAAAGGTCATAGTTCTTATAGAAGAAGGCTTCATGTTTCCAATGCAAAATCTAAATCACTAACTACATTCTACAAAAAAATATACATTTCTGTTTTCATCATTGTATTAAAAAAATAATCCTTGCATTCTACATCTGTTCCTCACTCGTTGTCATAGTAAACTGCACCTTCTTTTATCTACATGTATACAATGCTGTGTATTTCCTGTGGGAATGGATTTTTAAATTATTTTAAACAGAGAAGGACTGGAAGTTTTCCATATCTTAAGTGCTCAGAAACTTTAAGGTCAGTTTTGCCTCACGCTGAGGCTTATCAGATAGTGTTGTGTTCATTTATTTGAGTTTTGCATGTTCAGTTTTAGATTTTGCTCTGCTCCTTCTCTTTGTTATGTATTGAATGAACTTTTTTTAGAAATTGAAAGGGAGTTTTATTATATGGTAATAATTTAAGTCATTCCATCATAAATAGTAACTATTAAATACTTCTCCCTTGGAAAACAGGTGGAATTATAAAACTGATCTAGGTAGAGTTCAGCAGAAAGAGAAAATAAGTAAACCTTGTTTTAAAATTTGGGAAATTTGGTTTTGGTGTTTCTGACATAAACGACTGACAAAGATCTTGGAAAAACAGCCTAACCGTTCATTTGAGTTTTAGGACTATGCTAATACAAAGAAAAAATTTTGCTGAGTCTTGATATTTAAAAAAGACAAAAAGGCAAGTAGAGAACATGCTGTAAAAGCATGTATTAGTCGGGAGAGAAGATCACTGGAAAATTTGGCCATTGTTGAAGATCTTTGAAATTCTTCTTTGTATCAATAAACATGGCTAATAGAAAATTGTTTTTCAGAGGACCAATCAAAGGCACTTTATTCATCTTTTTTCCTGCTAGATTTCAGTTTGATCACAAAACATGTCAGCACTGTAGCTATTCCAAAATCAAAATTTTCAACCTTCTTAATTCTGTGGGGAGAGTGTTTTACTTCACTAGAAAAATAGTTATCTTTCTTGAAATGTAAATATTAGCTTTCAGGAAAGATACTGCCTGGAAAATTCTGCCTGAAATGCAAAAGCTTCGGAAAATTACAAACACCTAAAATTTTTAGAATTTAGATATAAATATNTTAGAATAAAAATACTTGGACAATATTAACTACCCCATTGTTAAAACCTGCAACTAGACTTCCCTGTCTGCAAAGACTTTAAGGTTCCAATTCTATTTTGCAATTCCCAGTTTTTTCATGGTAAGCTAGTCACTGTTTAGAGCCTCAAAGGTGTTTCACCTAATTTTCCTTATATCACCACATAGTACACGGCCAAGTTATTTAGATACAAATAAGCCTTGAGAATATGATCAAATTCATTCTAATTTCATTCATGCCTTGGAGATAATAATTTAAGGAGTTAGTCACTGCTTGCAATTAAGCATGGAGAAAATAGATCTGTCCTATAATTTATGTCTGCAAAGGTTGGGCTGGATTTGTAATTAATGTTTGCTCCTTTTAATGAAATACTCCAAAGGTCTGCACTTCTGTCATTCATGGAGGTAATTTTTCAATTGATTAGTAAAATAATACTTGAAAAGTAAATGCACCTGCTTTAGCACAGAAATGTCTTAGTCAAGTAGAGACAATGATTGGAGTGCTAAAAAAATATCATTTCAATACAGTAGAGACTGGAGTTTTACTCCTCCAGAATTCAGAACTCCCACTAAAGTGAAAAAGGAAAAGGTAATTAAACCTCCAACAACTTCTTCAGCATGCTTTCATCCAGTTTAATTCCTGGCTGGTTTTCAGCATAGCTAAATACTTTTAGGAACACATGCCTGAACTGTGCCTTTGTATAAGTGAAATATCTCTGGAAAGCACATGTTAGAGCAGGAGGTAATTTTTATATTTGTGTACCTTGGTATTTTTGGAGGGCTTGAAGAAATAATTTAATATTGGGAATTTGTTTCCATTTTGAATAAACTCTCAAAATCTGGGAGTTCATTTGGATTATATTCTTATTTCCTTTTCAGAATCAAAGCTTTTCAAGCCTGCAAAATTGCAACAATTGAGAGTTAGCATCATGCAACTGCTGGTTTAAAATGGCTTGTAATGTCCTATCGATAAAACAACCACTACTAAACCAAATGAAATAAAATAACAAGCTACCTCTGCCTGCTTTCAGGGAATTTATAAGGATTTTGTTTGAATTAATTTCTCCAGAAAGGATGTTTGATGACTTCTCCTGTTTTGTTAATTTAGTCATTTTGACACAAAGGATTACTATTCCTGTTCTACAGAGACCCCACATTCTTTAGCAGTGAACTTTCTGGGAACCGACTGTAAATCGTACTAGACAGAATGCAGAGTAGAAGTCACAATCTGTGCTAAATTTCTTGAGGGCCAGAAACACCTAGTCCAAGAGGTTTTGAACCTCCTTTCACCTGGGTCAAGGATTTTGCTTTCAGAGAAAAAAGCAAGAGATGTGAATAAATCTGGTGAAAGCAGCCCTTATCCAGTGCTCAGCCTAGTGGAGCAGAGTAATCCAGACAGTGGAGCAGGAGGACGTGTGTCATCTGATAAAGGATGGCAAAAGAGTCAGTGTCTCATACTTCCTCTGGCCAATATAATCGCTAGAGAAAAAGATACCTTTGCACCACATTTGGCAGAGTACTTGCCAACAAATTCTCCAGTCACAGTTTTAAAATTTGAGCTGTGCTCTGTTCCTGAAAATATCTTGTACTATGTCTTCCACATGGTTGACTCTTTTTTTTGCTGCTGAAAAGAACTTTATTTTAAGGCTTGTTTCTTTCCTCAGCATTTCCTCGCCGATGTGCTTTAGGCAGTAATGTTTGGACCTTTGCTGACCCTGTCTGGGTCAGCAAACAGCTGCGTGAATCACCTCTGAGGCGCTCGGCCCTGCCTGTATACTGAGAGGGAGCCCAGGTTGGGCCATGTATGACTTACATTCTGGGTGGGCAACACCATTTAACAGCTCACCTATAGGACTGCTTCCCCGTCACAGCCCTCTGAGAAGCCTGCTTGGCATTTTCCTGGCCAGAGTGGAAAACACTCGGGTAGTGGTCGCTGCATAGCTGTAGCAGAGAAGTCTTCAGGACTTAGATCTTCTCCCAGATCTTAGAAGAGGAAAGAGAACTGGTTGGAAGTGGGGTGGGCCACAGGAGTGATGGCAGGACACACAGTCAGCATATGGATGTTGTTTTGATCCTGTGTATGTTTAGCATTGCTATATTATCTTGCCCATCAGAACATTTCACTGTAAAGAAAAAAGCTTATAGTTTTAACACTACGGTTTTAAGTGTTTGAATTATCTGAAGGATCCAGCTCTTACGCTCAAAGCAAAGCAGCACCTAAGGACTTTTAAAAATCTGGACCTTGAACTTAGTATAACTCCCATTAAAGTCAATGGATGTTGAGTCAGACTTTAATTCTTTTTGCACACTAGAGACTCAAAAGGTGAAAATCCTGGCACCACTGATGTTTTGCCATTGACCTCACAGGGTCAGGGCTTCATGCTAAAAGCCATAAAATGACACCAGCATTTTGTCACTGCTATCTTGGATCAGATTCTTAAAAGTGACCCAGGAGAGAAAAATCTGCATAATCCATTACTACTGTGCATCTACCCAGCAATGTCTCACTACCTTCCACCTTGTTTAAAGAAAGGGAATAATCTATAATTTTGAGTTGCCTTTATTTTAGCCAGAATGATGAAGAATGGAAAAATCCTGGGATTCATTTTTCAATCACCTTATTTAAACCCTCTAAGCAAATTCCCAATTATTTTAAATTAATGTAATTGGAAAATTCTCTTTTGGAAATGCAGGAAGTTTTTTGTTTTGTTTTGATTTGGGTTTTGTTTTGTGTTTTTTTTTTAAATACCTATTCTAAAAAGGCTGTGTAGTAAAACTGGAAGGCAAAATTCAAATTTATAGCTGTTTCTGAATGAAGTGCTTATGATTAACAAAGAGAACTCTGAAGAATTTATATATAATTCTTTAATGATCCTTAATGAAATGTTTAATTAAAGACCAGCTGGAAAGATAATCTTAGTTAATAAAAGGAAATCAGGGGATGAAGCAATTTCTGTAGTGTAGGATTACATGCAGTGTGTGATGCTACATACTGTCAGCACTTAGATACAATAAACTGATAAAATACAAAAATATTCTACTTCCCCCTATTAAATTTTTTTCAAGATTGCAAATGCAAAGTACTGGCTATATATTCTAGATGCTAAAAATAGGTTCCTAATTCATGGACATAAGTGTACAGAAAAATATGATTTAAAACTTGTGCAGGAAATAATATTATATACAACATGGCAACTGTTACCTTAGCAGATTTTTGATGCTGTAGAAGAATCTGTTGCCAGTTAGAATGAAAAAGATCTGGAATAACTTTACTGAATTCAGTGCAGTTCCTTGAATTTGCTGAAATAGATAAGCTTTTCCATTGCCTGTGTATTTGTCTAAAAACACAGAGATGAACCAAATGAGAATCACGTTCACAGAAATAGAGAATCACTGAAAAACAAAAACATTCTCATCTTATTAAAGAAGAAATTAAGCTCAGCAAAAATTAAGTAAATTATAATTGCATGAGGCTTTGCCTCAGATTTGTTGGACCACTGGCATGGTAATTTCTCTGCAATTTCTAGATAAGCAAATAGAAAATTTGTCATCTCTGTCCTTTCTGCTGGCCCCTGTTAAACTTTGCCCTACATTGCAACTTTTATGTGGTTTTAACTTTGCAAACAGAATTATCTTATCCATCACATAATAATGAGTTACATCATGGACTGACAGCATTTTTGGTCGTAAGCTGCATATTTTCCTTTAGTACTGCACACAACTGACAGTGAATAATATTGAAAACATATACACAAATTTGTTAGTTGGTATCTCATGATAACTACTTGATAGGAAAAGAAATTCATGATTTTGGTAAAGCCCATCTAGGACAAATTGTGCAGGAATTTTGTCTCGGCTGCTGCTTGTTATACACTGAGAGGACTGCAGTCAATGTAATGCTCTGGAAGCAGGTGTGAAACCCTGGAAAAGAACTGTGAAAACATGAACATAAGAGAAACTATCCAACAGTGAAGGCAATTGCAGTAGAGTTAAAGCAGTGCTATTAAATAATAAGTAAGTAATAGGTGACTGTCTGCTCTAAGTTGCCCTATAAAGCATCTGTTACCTGCTGCAGGCTACGGAATTAATTCTGAAACACGTAATTTAGCAAAGGAGCGAGGCTTCAGTCTATTCAGTCTTCAGCAGCAAATAAGTTGGTGGCAAATGCTTTGGCATAGGTTGTTGCATTACTTTGCTTTGAATTATAATTCTGTTTCTTCCTTTTGGTAAAGCTTGGCACTCTCTATTCCTCAACCCAACTTATTTTATTAATTGAAACTTTTAGGAGGGGTATTAATTTTTTTATGTCTATTTCTTGTTTCTAGGCTTGTCTTGAAATACACATATTTTTGAACCCCACACTTTTCATAGGTAAGCAATTCTGTTCATGGACTGTCTGGTCAGGTGAATAACTTCTTGTCCTTGTCGTTCAAAGTCTGCATCCTTACTTTTAAACTTATCAATTTTGCTCATGATATTTGTAATAGAGTCAGATTTTTAAAAATGTATTGTCTGTAGAGGGGGAAGGTAATACAGAATCACACTCCTCTGCTGGGTATATATTAAACAGGCAATTGTTTGCCCACAAGGCCTTTAACTTCTGCAACTGCTAATTGCACTTATCCATGCGTGCAGTTACCCAATTTACACTGCAGCTATGCTAGTTAAGGCACTTGGCTCCTTGTGTGATTTTAACACATATTTGTAAATCTAGAAAGCTTTGAAGAACAGCCCTATGCTGCATCTTCTTCAGGGCTAATATTGGAAAGCAAATCACCTGCTAGCACTATTAGTAACATTCAACTGAGAACAATGCATAGATTAAGGTTGTAAGGATAGAGACTTAGGAAGTGTAAGCAGAAGGTGTCACATGAGATAGAGCTGTTATTCTGGAAAAGGCTGTGTTCCAAAATAAAATCAACCGAATATTTTGCAGAGCTACAACAGACAGGTATCACTGTGAAGCTAAACAAGATGCATGGGACAAACTGTATCAAATTCTCAGTTCTGATCACAGGCATTGTAATAACTTTTCTATTTACAAATCTTCGATTATTATAACCCCTATTAACTTGTTTTTTATAACTTTCATCCTAGTGATAGACTTGCAGCCACTGCATGTATTTAGGTACAGGCATAGGTTGAGCTGGAGTTGATCTGCTTATTAAAGCAGTAGATATTTACATTTGGAACTAAAAAAAGCTTACTTGTGAGTTTTGTGCAAACTTTGGTTTTCCTTCATTAAGACTTCTGTTTGTTGAATAACTGCAGAACTTGAGACATTAGGGGTACTTATATTGCTTAACTTTGTTTCTCTGACCTCTTTCTGAAGGAGTCTATGGAGACTAATTTAGAAACCTCCCTTATATTCCTAGAGGAAAGTAGTGTGAACATTCCTGTTTGTGTCAAACTGCACTCCCAGTGCATGTATGGACTTTACTGGAGTAGCTTGGGCTTTCCACGACTCAGTGAGACCTTGGTGTCCTATGAGTTTTATGCAGTTGAACATCCAAGTTAGGAGTGGTATAATATTTCCAAGGAATGTGTATTTTAAACACTTAATAATAATATTTTAACCATTTGTTTCCCTGTTAACATTAACGAAAGCATATATTTATGTGCTGAACCCTTTCAAATTAATTTCCTGGACTTCTGTAGGGGATGTAAGGATAGTGTACAATGCATAGTTTTTCCTTGTATTATGTATAAACACACTGGTATTATCTAGTAGCAACTCCCTTTGTGCACAAATTTTTAAGCTCCTAAAGTCAGTTTGGTTGCACTAAACTATAAGATAAGAATCAAACCCTCTCTCTCTTTGCTGGGAGTTTTTCTTAGAATGTGAAACATGTTTCCTTCCAGAATATTGTGTAAATTTTTCTAAAAGAGGTGCTTTGCAAATAAGCTATTATGGTACTAAAGAAAACATTGATTAGTTTTAAATGGCAGTAACAATTCAAGTGCATGTAAAGACAAGTGCACTTGCTTTTGAGGTTAAGCCTCTAAATTTAATAATTGAATGAAAAAGTACAATAAGGTGCAATAGAAGATGCTTCTGTGAAATGCATTATGCAATTACAACTACCATAACTACAACTGCCTTACCAGATCATATCATGTTTTCCTCTCAGACTGTTTTTTTAAAACAAAATACTTCTTTATGACTTTGTTATTTGAAAAACATGTATTACTTAGAAGAGGTTGTATGCTCTGTGTGTTGATTCAGGAAATCTGAAAACTCAAGACACCATTCAAGTGAATATGATAACCAGAATTATTAGAAAACAGATTTTGGCTATGTATTGTGCAGCTTAACTTTAAAGATTCATGACACCTTTCTTACCTGGTGAACTGCTTAAGTCATTAACTGTCTCGATCCGAGCCTGATTGTACTATTCACACAGCCTGTGTGCTGGAAGGAAGCTGTATGATGTAAAAAGACCTCAAACTGCGCAACCTGGAGCAACAGCAGCTTTATACCCATTTGACAGGATGAGGGTTTGATTTCTCTGAAGTTGCAGAAGACTTTGGATAGCGATAGGAATCTTCACTTCGTGTGAATACCGTAAGCCATTCTTCTTGTCTGTAATGCTATTCCAGATCTGGGAGCACTTTTGGGGAAAACACAATGTAGCAGAAAGAGTGGGTTGGAATTACACTGTGATGACTGTGTTTACATAGTCAAATCTGTAGCAAAAGGGAATATTATAACCTATTCTCCATCACATAAAATAGGCCAAGAAGTGGGACTTAAGTTGTAGTAGCAAAGATTCAGATTAGACTTCAAAAAAAAAACAAAACCAAACCAACCTTTATAATAGTAAGATGATGATAAAGCACTGAAATATATTGCCTGGGAAATTTTGAAGTCTCTGTCTTTGGAGATCTGCAGGAACAGGTTAAACAACAGCTGTCTGGAATTATACAGATACACTTGTCCCAAATCCCAGTGGTTCTTTTTCTGTTATCCAAACAAAACTTCTGTGTTGCCAATCAAAGTTTGGATTCTAGGGTTTGGCCCATGTTGTTTTGGCTTTATTCAGCTTCATGAGTAGCCAGCAGTTACATGATTTATATAATGTGTAACTCTGTGAAAATATAAAGGCCACGCTGGCAGGCAGTAGACCATATGTTATATTTCAAATCATATAGTCATGGATACATTCTGGCTTTTTGTTCAGTTTCCATTTTGTGCATGCAAATACATTATTTTTGCATCACTTCTGCATATTTTATTCTTTGGTTACGTGTTTAAAATCCTGTTAAACAAAAGATAGAAGTAACATTTTGTGTGAAAATACTTGTTTTTACATTTACATCCCCAATGAATCCTTCTAGTTCATGGAATTTCTTGCAAGCATTAAAGTAAAAGCAAGTATTCAGAGAAGCTGTGAAATCTGAAAAGGTAGCAAGCTTCCAAACTGATTTAGGAAGGTCAAGCCATATCAAATAAGCAGGGGAAAATCAGAAATGGCATACAGAAAGCAAGGAGAATGGTATGGCATGCTGAGGAGGTATTGTTTGCTGAATGAAGTGGATATATAGGGGGAGGTGGGAGACTAATGAGGAGATAAGCAGGACAAGGGAAGATATATGAAGAACTGTAAAGGATAGGCAGGATGAATTTAAAGCAGTGAATTATTACCCAAATCAGTATTCTAGGGACTGAAATTCAATGTTGCACCTTCAAAATGGAAGAAGCAACAAAGCTTGGACTTAGCCTGGATGACAGAGAAAGTAGGTATGTTAACCAAGAAGTTGTACTGGATTAGGCCCAAAACTGTAATGAGGAGAAGGTGGTGGGAAGATGTTTGGCTAATGAAACATTTCTTCTGTTAGTGAAAACCACATTCTGATCCAAAGTTCAGGAGTTTGGTGTAGTTCCAATAAGAAGCACATTTTAATTGTGATTGAGCTAAGGTGCCCTCATATGGATAAAGTGTCATGGTTGAAGTATAAAAGTGAAGTGTAAGTGTTAAGAGTAACTTTCCACAAAGAAAGAGTTCCCAAGAATTCCTTGTTGTTCCTTATTAAAAATGTGAGTTGTAGATTAGAAAAGAGAGTGATACAGTTTGATACAGCCATTTAGTTAGTGTGGGTCTTGGTTGCTCACATCATAGCTGTAACTCCTCTGTGTGTTGCAGCTCTTCATATTTTATATCAAATTACCTAAGGCCACACAATCTATTTTCTAGATATGCTAGTATGTGCATACAGACATGTACACACTCATTTGCTGTGATTTCTGATCTAGCATAGTTTTGTGAAGACCTCCAGCTCAATAGCATTAAAGATGATAAATGAATATATAAATCTAAGGGGAAAGTACCGAAGTTAATAGTGAACTTCTTTGCATAAAATAACCATGGTTTCCAACATTTTACAAAGAGGTCCCTTCTCAGATTAATGTGTGCTGATAAAGATCATTTCTATAAAACGTTTCCCTCTCATCTCACCACCCCATATCTGCAGTTTTTCCTTATTATGTCCATTCCCCTTAAAATCCAATTTTCTAGTTATACTAGTGTTTATTAAAAGCTTGACTGTAAGGTCTTTGTTTACCCAAAGATCTATTTTTATCATAACTGTTTATAATGGTTAAACCTCAACAACTTAAACACTTTACACAAAATAATGTATTTTCAATAAATTGAAATATTAACCAATCATATGTAATGGTTCAGTTCTAGCAAATGGATTGCATGAAATCCTTAGGGTTTCATATAAATTGAAAACTGTATTGACTGACCAGGCTGCACTCGAATTACATTGCATTTGGATCAAAAAGCATAGAAAAAGTTCTCATTATAGTTCCCTGACATTAATTTGAGCATTTTTATATGTGTGTCCTATTAAGTACTTTAAGTGCTTTTTGATAATTGTGCTTTGTAGTTTTTACAGCACTTCAGCCTATTCCCAGTTCAATTTCCTCTTTTATCCGATGTTTGAAATATTGATTTCTGACAGATAAAAGCAAACCTTATAATCTCAGCAGCATGCAATAAGTGAGTAAGACGGGGCTACAGAATGCATCAGGGAATGGTCATATTTGAAACCGTCTTTGTTTTATTACATTTCGTCAACAGAATTTACTTACTGCTTGCTGATATTTATGTAAAAGCAGGACTCCTGATAGTCCAGTGATATTACCAGTTCCTGGTATACTTTTGCATTTAGTAAGATAAAAGAAGAAACTCCCTTGGTGGTTGATGATTGCAGCTGCTTAAACTGCTGTCAGCTGGCTTGAAGTAACTGTGATTTATCTTCTTCAGATTGTGCAGTGTTGTGTCCGTGAACTTCTAGAGTTTGCATTAAAAACTGACAGAACATCAGAGTGCCAGAAGCTTCTCATATTGTGGCTCTGAAGGTAAAAGCAAGAGACACCGTGCTTGTTCTGTGTTTGGAAACACTGTCCAAGCCCTCTGGAAAGCTTCTGTGACACAAAAGAGATCTTAAACAAACGGGTTGGAATTCTGAACAGGGACTAAATACAATGAAAAGATACTAAGGAATATAGACTTGATGCTTTGTCTTACCTATTTTCATGATGTCTCTTCTGCAGTTTCTAGAAAGTAGAAAGCAGACTGAAGAATTTAGTCCAATTTCTAGTTGAGTAGTTAATGGTATGTTAAGAATTCAGTTTGTCTATATCATCTTTTCGTTATCCAGTGTAAGCCCTTTTGTGTTTCACAAGTAACATTGCATTAAACATCTCCACTCAGCTCCACTAGAGCTGAATATATAATCCACAGGGAATTAGCTGCTTCATTTCTGGCAGTATTTCCTCTGAAGGTGTGAAAATTAAGATCAGAATACTGGTTTAGAAGGTGAGAAATGTTCCTCGGGTTACACAATAGCTTTGGCAATCAATGGTAAATCTATCAATGTGAGAACACAACAGAGTCTCCATCCCGAAGACCAGGTCAGGACTAAACTGGGTATCTTTCTCTTGAAGCATACATTTTCAAGAGGAATCAATTTACCTGAGAACACAGGCAGGTGAAATAAAGGGAGGAAATGTTTTTTAATAATTTAGACATTTCTAAGGTAAACACTGAGATTTTATTTATTCCCAAATTAGCCATTGCTAATTCAGCCACATTTTTTTGTCAATCCTGGAAATACTTGGAACAACCATCTTGCATTTAGGCCTTCACACGCTTGGGTATAGAATAGTTTTCATACAAGGGCATTTAAAAATGTTATATTAGTGAATTTTGGTTGTTATGGAATGGAACTCCGCCAGCCACTTAGCAGTTAAAGGTTTAATTTCCCAGCAATTAAAGTTTTCATTACTAAGCAATTAGCACTTAAAGTTTTAAGTGATAAGCACTTAACCGCATTCTGGGCTGGTGATAGCAAAGCCAGACAGGGTTCTGAGAAATGGCAAGCCTGGAAGAGTGATTTGGTTAAGGCTGTTAGGGAGAAAAGAGCCTCTGAGCTCTACAAGGTTTGATCGTAGCTTATAGAATAAAGGCTGATGGAGCAGAGCTTGCTCAGTAGTAGAATGTACTGGAGATGGAGCCTGTAAGGAATAAGAGAAAACAGTGGAGTAATTAGGAAGGCTCGGTGGCTTAGGAGTTGAGTTTAATACAAAGTCAGAGCTAGATGTCTAAACTCACAGGTCAAGGTGCATGGCCCAGTCAGTCCTAGCTCTGTTTGGACTCGGCTGCTGACATCAAGGCATGCCGTAATATTTACATGCCATATCATTTAAGCATAGGCAGAAAGTGCTGTTGCTGGCAGAAAATGAGGGCTGGCTGGAGTTAAGCTTTTCAGCAAGGTTTCTTCAGTTATGATTTGGGAGTTGGGAAGCCTGAACCAGCAAGACTACAGAACTGAAATAATTAAAGATTTGCCAATAAGAAAAGAGGCAGGGAGGCTGTTGGTTGAATTACATTTAACACCAAATATGTCATTGAATATACAAGTAAAAATCTATAAACCCCAAATATAGCAAAATAATCTCTTTTATGTTTTGGAATCCAATTTTCATGTTAGCTGCACCCAACTCAAATTTCTGTGTTCCAGCAGACTGACACAGAAATATGCATACATATGCAGGTTACATTCCTATACATTCCACGTATGCAGGTAGGGCACCAAGAGAAAGACGCTGCAGTGGGTGATATAACCGTAGACAATCTCCATTAGAACTTCAGAGGAGCTATTTAGCATTTTTCGTATAGGATTGGTTATTTACAGTTCCCTATTTAAAAAGAAAAAGCATTGGAAAAGGTTTATCTTCTACTAAATCAAGACCATTGTGACATCAAGTCCCAAAGCCTAAAGATATAAAGGCAGTTGCAGAAACTTTCTCTTATAAAATATTATGTATACTATATTATACTGGATAGCTGAACAGAAAGTGCTTCTATAAGAACTGGAAACAATTAGAAATGGAAAAGTACAATGTGGAAAAAATAGGACTGATGATTTTTGGTTGAGGTTCTTGTGGGCATTAAGTTGGGAAACAAGCCATTGTATATACCATCTGACATTTTCTAATGGCCTGTTTGAATCTGACATTGTATATAATGCTGTATGCATGCACACTCCAGTGTTATAGCTGGTAGAATCCTAATATTTTTATCTATGAAATTTCATCTTTAAATTTAAATCTCTATGTTTCAACTGATAGCATTGGACACACCAAACTAATGCTGTTAAACCTACAAGCTGTGGAACAGCTTCAGAAGACTGAAGTATAATATCCCTAGCTCTGTATATGGAAGGATTGTGTTGGCCTCAGTGGAATTACCACTTGCTCAAACACTTACTTAGTTGCTGTGTTTGATAGGGGACAATGGTCTTTGTGTAAAACAAAGAAAATTAAACAAAGATAAATCATCAAGCAAGCTCAGAGCAAGTTCAGGTGTGCAAGTGCCTGTGATTTAAGCGGACAGGTAGCTAGCTATGTGGATAACTACTTGACCTTAAATATCTGTAAAGGAAATCTGTCTTCACTTTCCAGGACTCTTTAAAGAATAAAATTGCTTCCAGCAATAAAGAAGTGTGACAGTGAAATGCTTCACCAGCTTCGGTTTTGGTGCTAAATAAATTAAAAAAACAAAACCTAAAAAAAGTTCAGTTACAGGCAATGGGATCAAGAAGTTGAAATGCAGGTTGTTTTGTTGTTCCCACCTTGTTGTTTGTGCCCTGAAATTTTGGAAGCACTGCAGAAAATTTGGAAGAATGTTTTGGAGAGTTTCAGTGAAAATGATTGGAATTTCTCTGTGTAACATCTAGTCAGTTCAAAAGGCCTAATTTGGGTATTTTGCACATATGTTTGAAAGTTAGGCAATATGTACCATTCTTTCACTGCTTACCCATATATTGACCATTTAAAACTGAATTTCAACACTAATCTGGTATCCTACAGTCATTACGTCTTTCAATAAAAGTGCTTATTACATGTTACAACATTCCTAATAACTTGTGTCCTCTGTTACAAAGCTGAAAGAAACTACTGCATTTTGTGCCACTCTAAAACATACACTACAGACATAAACGAGCATATTTTTTTCTATTTTTTTTCTATTTTAGGTCAGCTCTGTACAGGGTCAGATTAAAAATCAAGTCACCTTAATAGATGCTTTCTCTCATCTTGGCCACTCTGAGCAGCTGTGATTTCTATTTCCGTCTACACAGTATAAGAAAACTAAAACATCGTAATGACAGTAAATACAGCTCATAGTAAGTTTGCTTGCCCTGATGATTTCTACTTACCTGAGGAAAGTAACTTTACAATTTTACTTGAGATTTTTGGACCATCTTTTTCAATAGAACCTAGTATTTTTTATGGCATTAACCCTCTGGGACTCCAGTAGGATGCCTGAGGAATTAGTGCTCCGTGTTTGCAAGTGTGTTTAGTATTTCTTTTTAAAAGTTAGGCAAACTGAGAATATGTTAATATAATATTTAAAAGTAACTCATCTACTTTATAAAAACAGTGTAGATTGAATTCCTTTTTTACCTCAGTCTTTCCACCTTCCTCTTTCTCTTTTACTCTTTTTGATGTCTCCAGCTGTTGTCTGCCAGATAAGGCCAGCAGCTGCATGCAGTGCTGCTGTTTTACCAGCTGCTAAAGGTCTACCATTCACCAGGCAGCCAGTTCTCTCCTCGCACTGTGCTACAGAGAGCGTGTGTTTATCAGCTTGGTGGCACGCACACAGCCTTCGAGCTGAGAATCCAATCTTGTCACAAACTCTCAACCTGGAAGTACTCAGCAGCTAGTGGGCTCGTGTTAATTTCCTTGTTAAACAAAGTGTCCAAAGTGTCAGAAAAATGATATCGAGCACGTTACACTACATAACCAAATGACAATATTGCTCTTTATTTTATCTCCTTAATACCATCGTGAGCTGAGTGGGAATGAACACAGATTGCATGACCCTGGGGAACCTTGTTTAATTTATTATTGGAAAAAATATATGGCTTTCAAAAGATAAAATGTATTTCAAATACCAAATATCTCCCTATGCTGAGCTAAATGCTGCCTCGATGCATGCCTTGTACACTCTGTTGACAGATGTGAAGTTAAAGTAAGAGCAGAATTTGACCAGCTAAATTTAACATCATGGCATGATGCATACTACAAGGGCAAAGGATTTTCTAAACATTAAATGATACAGTGTTCCTGAATTCTGTTTGCAGATTTAGTCCCAGAAAGGTCTGGTTGTAGGGCTATACAGTAACAAACCAGCAAAGGAATATCTTTATTTTGTCTCAAATGTACAATGTTTAGACAGCTACTCAGTAATGTACTGTGAGGGTTTTATGTAAGTTTACCTTAATATTTTTAGCCTTTTTTTCTTCTTTTTTCCTTCCTTCCTTTCAAATATTTGGAAAACATTTATCTTAGAGTACATTCAGGAATGTGTTCAAGTTCCTTGTATTCTTTAAAGTAGTAATAGGACTTTGAAATTCTGCGTAACAACACACATCAGTTTTCTGCTGTATTCTGGGGAGGTTTTATTGATGTTAATGAAAACTTTTTTTAACAGTGTTTGCAAATGCAGAGCACATTGATCAACTGCGACTTTTGCCAGTGACTGGGACAAGGCTTTACGATAGTGACCCACTGTCATGGCCTTGTGTTTACTGCTCTTACTGTAGAACAATCACAGAAGGAATTGCCCCACAAGATTTTGTACACCAAATTTTTTTCAGCACCTCCATGGAGCAAAATAACTTTCTGTACAAAACAGTCACTCACAGAGGAGCAGATGAGGAATCTTCCATTGACACAGGCTCCTATGAAACTTTCCTCAGTTTTGCTAATGGTGGAACTTCCAGCAAGAATGACAGCAAAAGACCTCCTTTGCCACAAAATAGATCACTAGTTAGTGCTTATCATGTTGAAACCCTGAGGTATTCAATCAGATAACAGATTTTTTTCAGAGAGGTTACTGTGGTTTAACTCAGTTAGCACTGGTTAACAGAGTATGTTCCCAGATGATGCATCCTTTATTCTTAACTTTTGGGTTCACCTTCCCTTGCAAGTGGTTTGTGGAAAAACAAAATTCAATGGATATTTTCATCACATATTTTGTAAAGGGTCTAAAAAGGAACATCAAGATAGATTTGCCCAAACTCAACAGTTCTTGGGTGGGCCAGGCAGTCAGCTGGGATATGAGCAATGCAGACTGTTGACATATTTTACCAGAGCAAGAAATTGAACTTTGGTTTCTTCCATTACCAACTGAATGAGCAAATTACTGGGATGTTGGATCCTCTGCGTAGTTGTGAAGGTCATTCCTCATCATCTTTTCTAAAGATTCCTTTCTCATTTAAATAAAAAACTGACTTTCCAGAAGTCTTTTCTATCAAGCTCTAATTATCAAGTTCTGTTCATAGTTCAAACCATTCTTTTTGTATCCTGCAATTTGAAAATAATAGGTAATATATAGCCAAAAATAGTCTTCTCTAAATCATCACTGTAACCCTGCACTACTGACAGGGCACTGTTAGGGGCACGTGTGCCTCAATTGTGCATCCAAGAGGCCAAATTTAAAATTTATTTGTAAGTACCACAATTTCAGTGGCATTTGACCATTTATCTAAAGGGTAAATGTGGCTTTAAAATTGTTCCCTTGCAGCAAACCTTGCTGATGGTCAGAATTTAGGGAGATATTTTCCTGAAAGGGACTGTTGTTTAAAGAGTTGGATTTGGGGATTTTATTTTTTTTTTTGTGTCAAAGATAAATTCAAAGTTTAGTAGAGCTCTTATTACTAAGGAGAGAAACCAACTACAACTTAATTCCTCGAATTAAACCAAATCTTTCTGGAAGATTGTAAAAGCTGACTGAAGGAGACCGTCCACATTTCCCCTTTCCTAGTGATGGCATTAGCTCAGTCTGTGTGATCTTTTTGCCAGTTTCCCACAGGTCTTTTACTTCCTGACTTGGTTTCTTTCCTGACAGCTGCCATATCCCCCCTCCATCTTTGTCCAGTGACTTCTGTTCCCCATCATGTCCAGCCCTAGAGTCATAATCTCTTGGGAAATCGATTTTAGGGCTAATGTAGCTAAAAGTAGCTGGTTCTTTATTTATATATTTTGTTGTAGGTGAATATGTTTGTGGGTTTTTTTCTTTATCTGTCTTTTTAGAGGTGAACAGATACTGGTCTAGCATCACACTAGTGATCATTTACCATCAGGCTTCCTAGCTGTCCTCCACTCCCACCAGAGCCTGTTTATGCAACTCACTCAGAAATGTATTACCCAAACCCCTGTTTGTCAAAGAAGGCGAAGACTGTTGTCAAAATCAAAAGGCTTCACAAAATCAGTTACTTTCCCTAGAGCATTTTCTTTATAGGGAAGAAATGAAAGAAAATAACTGCTTTTTTCAATATATGCAGGGTAGAAAGTTTTGATTTTTCGTTCCTAGATGACTTCTTTTCAGAATTTGGTTTTTTGTGTTTACACAACTATGGTGGAATTGATTCCCTAACAGCACTGGCAGGAAAGTAGTAACAACAGCCTGGGAGCATGTGCCCTGGGAACACCTGGGAGCTGTGCACCTCGTTACCTTAATGAGAGAGAGCTGTGAAGTAAGACAACAGGAATTTGACTGAAAGAAGGTGCCATTTTTGAGTGTGGTCTGAAAGAAAAGGTTGCTGACTGCATGCAGCTCAGGGCCCAAGAGCCGTNAGGGGGGGGAAGGAGGGAGGGGGGGAGGAGCTGCACCCACCTGTCCCACAGATCTTGCACTACAGAGTGGGCCACTGCTTGCTGGCACCAGGTGCACTCTCAAACTTCAGATTAAAACATAAAGGTTTTATCTTTTTGTTAAGAGAAAGAATTCTGGGGTAAAGGAAACACTGCCTAGGATCAGGAAGGTGTGAAACTTGTGTTGTGTGTTCTTAATGAAATGAAACCTCTGCCTACACAGCCCTTTAGGGAATAACTCTTGGACAGTGCAGGGCGTGGTCTTAATTGTAGCCTCTTAATTCATGCAGAAAGTACCTGTATGCTAAAAAGAAGTCAGATTCTTCTTCTATAGGGATATTTTACGTAGGGACCATGCTGCCCAGGGTGCAGAGAGGGCTTGGTAGAACATTGCTGAGCACTGTATATTCAGGATCCGAGTGTTTAGTATAATGCAAAGAGATTGAATAGGAAATGCTTTGAGTTTTTTTTCCCCACTGTCTTTACATATTGCTTATTATATAACCACCACCACCTCTTGTGAGGAAGGGCGCACTGTGGTTTCACCCCTGATTGCATGGGCACTGTACATCCAGTGGGATAACCTGTAAGAGTAATCCTGGTTTTGCCATTGACTTACAGCATGGAGCCTTTACTTATGCAAGTGTCTTCCCTTTTCTGATCAGTTAGGGAACTAACTGTAAAGCGCTGTTTACAGTGGGTATTGCTGCCTAACACAAACTCACCCTGCCTTTTCAGGAGGGTCTATTATCTCTGCTTTAGGCCTCTGTTAATGTCATTATTTGGCTTTTTTCAGCTCTGAGCACTGAGTTGGTCAAGCTCCCTTTTATCTGCAACATATAGCATAAAAAATACCTTTATGGTAAGGCACTGTACAGTCCTGTCTTGTGCTTTGTGGTGATACTGAAATATGAGTAAGAGTTAATCACTAGCAGAACTCACTAACAAGAAAATATTAGTCTTGTACCTTGAGGAAGAGAAGAACAGATATTCCTGATAACAAATACTGTATTTGATTATTGACACCCTTAATTAAAAAAAAAAAAAAAAGGAGGTAGGGGCATGGAGGAAAAAGTTGTAAAATAGGGTTGTCCCTGTAGTAAGACCAGACGTTCAGCTGTTATAAATTGGCAATGATCCACTGGCTTCAACACAGCTATGCTGATCATGCCAGCTGAAGAACTGACCCTGAGTATTATCAAAGTTTTCTTAGAGGTGACAGGAAAAGAAATCCTTTACAATTTCCTCTTTAAGAACTCAGGATTTCCGCTTTTATAACTGCAAACTTCTGAACAATTCAGAATGAAATGTGGAACACAGAGACAGGCAACACCACACTGACTGTATTTGATTAGGGTAATCCTTTTTTTCCTTCTATGTGGTTACTACAGCCAAGCAATTATTTATCATACTATCAATTGCTTGAAGCACTGTAGACTACAGGTTAAATATTCTCATGTCAGTGTGAGCTTCTGCTCCAGGTTCTCATTGAAATCTGATGACTTTCATCTTCAAAAGAAATTTTAATGAGTTCAAAGTATCTACTCTTCTGTTTTAATTGTTGTACTTCATACACTTCACATTCTGCAGATCAAAACCACGTATTTTTCATTTTCTTTTCACCTGAAAATACTGTCGACAAGCTCTTTCCGGAGCTCTCTTCGTCTGTTTATTTTTTTATTAGTCATATTCATGTAAGATATAAATCCAGAAATGTGTGACACACGCACATTTAAAACCCATAACAGATCTGATACTTACCACTGAAGAAGTTAACGTGCCAGCCACTGTTACTTTAATTGGCCTGAAATCAGAGATGTCTCAGATGCCGGTGTCTGTAACAGTCAAATTAACCCATTAAATAAGTGGTGGTAAATGTATTCAGTACAAGTACCAAGACTTCTCCTGGACTGCATGTGGAACAAAGCACAAAAAAGGTATTTCTGTGCTTGTATGTGTAGGCAGCTACATACATACTGTTGTTCTGTCCTTTTCTCCCTTCCATGTGCCTGCTGCATGTGTGTCCCAGGTGCCGTTCCTTCAGTCCCATCAGCATCTTCACACATTCTTGTGTTTTCGTAATCCCCTTTTGCTATGAGCATCCTTCTTTCACTCGTCCTCATAAATATTAATTACTGTGGCCTGGTTGAAATAAATATAGATAGACAGCTTTGCAAGTGGAAGCGTATCAGGGTTTTTCTAAGAAGCTGTAGTCTTGAATTCAAAGTTCCAGTCAATATTTAGAAAGTAGATGAAACATGGATGTGACCTGTGATTGGGTGCCTCTGAAGTGTCTGGCCTTAATAGTTAAGTTTCCAGTATTCTTAGCAGGCAGCGCTTGATTTGTTCTGTTCCAGGAGCCCTTTAGAGACAATTATTTCCCTTTTGATGTCTTTTAAAATTGTATAATATATAGCATTTTAGTATCTCGCATCGAAGTGTGAAATGTTGCTATGCTGGGGAGAGTGAGCCTGATAAGTCATTGGCATTGCATGATATTCAGGATGGACATAGGTGGAGTGATTCTTTGATCAGTTCTACAGATCTATAATTTTTTTCTATTGCGCGTATCTGGTAATGCAAAGAGCTGTACGATACTGCTCCAATAACAATGGCTAGCAGACTATTAAAATGTTGGCCTCCACTCATTGCTAAAGGCAGGCCAGATCATTTAAATCCTCAAGTGCCATGTGTGATAAGCCAGGACTGGAACCATCTCCTTACTATGGTTGGTTTATTTTATTTTATTTTATTTTATTTTATTTTATTTTATTTTATTTTATTTTATTCAGTTTTGACTGTAAAGAATATTAAGACCCTCCATGGTTCACTAGACCAAGCTTTACGCCAGTACCTAGAGAGGGACCAAACGCAAGCATCAAATCTAGGTATAAGCTGTTCATATATATTAGCAAAAGTTCAACGTTTATGTTTCTATACAGTTTTGGTTACTGCATGAAACCTTCTTGGGAGAATGCTATGGAAGAGCACAGTTTAGTATGTGCTTTATCATGGAAAATGAGGAATGCAAAAAAAAAATGTACTGCTTATGTTCTAAAAAGGTATAAAGTGCATCCATTGTGGAAGATCCAGTTGGATGTGCATTGCATTCAAGAATGGTTCAGACCCTTGAAGCTCTTCAAAGTGTGTGGTGTTTAGAATAAGGATTAAATGTGTTTTCAGGATTCGTTCAGTAGAGCAGTGAGATACAGATCTCTAGATCTGGCCTGACTCTTTGGGTATGATTTATTATTTTTAGAAAATAAATTACAAGCAACTACTTGTGCTCATCTCTTTATATGATGGTCCAGCTTGAGAGCTCAGTTACTAGTTATTAAGGAATTTTTTAAATTGTTCTTTTTTAGCTACTAATTTACTATCAGCCATCCAAAGACAGATAGGTAGGATATAAATGAAATGGTATAATTATACAAGGGAGTGGGTCACTGACCTTTGGATTGCAATATCTTGTCTCTTTTGTCCTTTCCGTATACCACCTAGTCTACAGGATGAAATTGCATCTTTTTCTTTGGTTGTCTCGAGAATGAGGTGGTATTGGAAACTAGTGAGGCATGGCACAATGTAGGTGTTCATAGCTTGCAATAATTTACCCATTTTCATTTTGTTTGATTTTATTAACACCTGTGTCTCCGGGGCACACAGGGAGGAGGGGAGGAAAGGAGAGAATATTTCAGCAATAATCTAATGATCAGCACTTATGCTCCCCCCCCCTCCCCCTGCCAGCCCTGCTGTTATGTCAAATGTCAACACACCTCACAGCCAAGCAATTTATAATACAAAATGCATATATATAAAGGAAGAGGTGCAGATGGTAGAAAGCTGTATGTCATGACATACACACATACATGGAGGACAGCAAGGGAGTCATTAAAAATATGGATTTTTTTTTTTTCGTAATGCAGTGGCTCTTTGTCAGCTGGTGTAATTGGCATACATGAATGGAACCACTCAGAAATATACCATCTGAGGGACTAGTCACTTAAGGAATTTTGATTAACTTCCATTATAGGAGAGGAGCAAAAATTCCTGGACAGCATTTAGAGACAAAGAAAAACACATAAGAAAATATGGGATGGCAATCTGCTGATGTTTCATCTGGGTATTAGTTTCTGGAGAATTTCTGAAGATATTGGTGTTCTAGGCAGTAGAACACAAAGATTTGCTGTCAATTTAACCAAAGTATTCTGAGATTTAAGAAATTACAGTAGGGTTTAGTTACAGACCTGATTTAAACATAACCAAATAAATTCAACAGCAAACTTTCAATGTCAGAAACAAAGAAGAGTTTTGTTAGTGTAATTTCCTTTTCTCCTCCTCTTTAATTGGTAGAAAACTTTTTCAGTGCAGCATAGATGTAGCATTATATCTGCCTAACTCAGTATTATTGTGATTTTTTTAAATTATAAAATGAAATAAATCTGTGTAGAGTACTATGAGACTATCCCTATTTTGCTTATAAGTGTGATTAACTGATCTTGTTTTTTAACAAAGCTACTTCTTTCTTTGCTGCTAAATAAATCATATGTGAATTCTCCATATTCAGGCAAATGCTATACACTTAACAGAGCTTTTCTTAAAAATCTTATTTGCATTTCATTTCTGAATGTGGTTCCCTGTGTATTGCATTCATAAGACCTGGTATCAATACCCATCTGGAAAACTTCTGCTAGATTTTTTTTTTTTTTTAAAAAGGGATAAAATAGCTCAGTTTTACAGTCTTTTTCCATAGGGACTTAGTATCTACAATATCTGACTGTGGTAATAGAAATAATAGAATTATTGTGGTTATATACTCTGATCCTTCAGATTTGAATTCTGTGTCTGCAATCTCAATGGCAGATTTTGTTCTTTTCTTTGTTTTCATGTGATTCATGTATGTGGGAATCTGTTGAAGAGAAGGATTTGAAAGAGCGAATAGGAAGGGTAGGAAGGCTAAAGTCCAAAAAATTACACAGGTAATCCCTTACCATCACCTGTCTTGTCCTATGAGAAATTGAAAGTAACACAGTTTTTAAGATAATGGTATTTCATGACTTTAAAGTGTGAAGAGAACAAATTAAGGCTACTGCCTAGTTCTTCTTTCTGACTCTATAAATATCCTTATTAATTTTTTTCTCTTTGGGTACAGGAGCAGAAAAGGTAACAGTATCAAGTTTGGCATTTAGCACTTAAATACTTAAATTGCAGGTATAGAGTGAGGCCTAAAATAGTGGGTTACACTCTAAGAGAAAGCAGACTTTAAAAAATATATGTAAATTGAAGAGTCCATATTCTCTTTTGAATGTCTTGGGTTTTGAGGCCTTAGGACTTTAAGAACAGTCTTCAGCAAAGCATATAAGGGTGTGCTGCACTGCCTGGCATGGTGATCTCTGAGCTAACACAGAATAACTCACCTCTGCAGTCAGAAGCAGGGTAGCAAGATGATACTGCACTTTTATTGTATTCGCTATGAGGAGCTTTCTGGTGCCTGAGTGTTTCTGAATACACACCTGCAGTGTAGAGGTGGCAGCTCATTTAGAGTTACCGCAAGTATTTATATACTGTGGCAATACATCAGAGTAATCGGCCTTATCAAGCCTGTGGTTTAACCTGTCTGTGAATCGTTGGTTTTGCTCAGTTGATTTTTTTTTTTATAATCAGGCTTTTTAATTATAACTGAACATAACCAAGGTTTTGAACAAAACATGATATAAAACCGAAAAGATCAAATGATTTTTTTTCCCTGAAAATATTGCCTGGTCAAAAAAAAACCAAAAAAACAGCTGCAATTATTTGTGGGATTAAATTCAAACTTCAATTTTCTTGGTTGAGTGAGGGGGAGTATGAATAGAGCAGAAGACAAAAGGTTGTGCAGCAGTAAAAAAAAAAAAAAAAAAACACAAAAAAAACNTAAAAAAACACAAAAAAAACCCAAAACAAACAAACAAAAAAAAAACAAACAACAAAACACCCGAAAATGAAAGCTGAAGGCATACTCAAATGGTTACTTGGATTTGCCATGATTGTCAGTGCTCTCAAACACAGGTTTTGTATCTCGTAATTTACTAGATTTGTAGCAGGCAGTGGGAGCCTACAGACTGTGGCAGTACTGTATTGCTTACTATTCATGCTTTAGTGCTGTAGGGGCAAACTTCTGGGAGAAACAAAAGGTGGTCAGCAGCTGTATGAACAGGCAAACTCTGATGTTATCTTCCTTCTCTGTCTTGATCTCAGTCTTATCATCTGTCACATGTTGTTGCTATATAAATGTGCGACAATGAAATGAAGTCAGTGGAGAGAAGCATGGTCCACTGTTCACCAGAGAGCCTGAGCCACATGGTCTGCAGGTGGACAATAGTTGCCCTGGCAATGTAGGAGGGAGGGGAGCATATTAATAGATTTAAGAATTTCCATCCACTTGTGTATGTGGCCATGCTATTACTTTCCGCGTGTTGTTAACTGTCTATTTTGTGTTTCTTAATTCCATCACCTACAGACAGTGAAGCTGTCTGCCCTTCCTGCAAGTGAAATGACTAACACCACAGGTTGTGACTGTCTTTGGATGCTAGTTTGAAAAATATTTCATACACAGTGTTCTGGCCATCTGTGTGCTAGATCTGTTTGGAGAGAGAGCAGTTTAAACCCTCATGGAACTATGCCTCTGTCCATTCTAGGGATATGGACTTGTTGGAGTGAGGCCAGAGGAGGGCCATGAAGATGATCAGAGGGCTGGGGCATCTCTCCTGTGAAGACGGGTTGAGTCAGTTGGGGTTGTTCAGCCTGGAGAAGAGAAGGCTCCAGGGAGACCTTATAGCAGCCTTCCAGTACCTAAAGGGGGACTACAGGAAAGATGGGGAGGAAATCTGCAATCTGCCTTTGGTGAGGAACTGTGTGTAATAAAATGTTACACTTCTGGGTTTTGTCTTTTCCCTATTGCATATTTCTTTGGAACAAATCCAAGACCCCTAATGAACTTTGAACAGAGGATTATTGGGAGTTTTCAGAGGCTAGCAATTGCTGTGCAGCACTAGGAAACAAACTGAGGTTGTAAATGGAAAGTCAGCAATGGTACTCCTCTGACCCAAACTGCATTTTGCTGGGCGAGGTACCATGACAGTCAACGGTTGGACTTGATGATCCTAAAGGTATTTTCCAACCTAAATGATTCTATAATTCTATGCTGAACAGCGTCTCCTTCCCTAGGGATAAAGGTGAAATAATCCTGCACTCGTCTTCTTGGACAATGCTTCTACTTACTGTTACATGAGAGTCCTCAGGACACTGAAAAAAATGTAAAGCAAGAAACCTTACCAGAGCCATAAGCCTCTCCTCACCCCTCTTGTCCATTGTAACTGTACATTGTAATTGAACATCAGATCCAGCTGGTTTATCTGGTAGTGTTTGGGAGATACTGGCAATGAGGCTCCAAGGGATCAAAACTATTTACTTCTGTATGACAGCTTTCTTTTGTTATTCGTTAAAAACTTCCTGATGGGAGAAACAAAGAAATGGGAGACTTTGAATTCAATGAATTGTTGCAAGAAACAAATAGGTGAGTGTTGCCCAGACTGCCACTGCTGATGGCTTGTGGTGCCTTTTATCCCCACACTGTCATCAGTAATACTATGACTAAGCATGTTTATGTCTACCTGATAACCTTTATTATGGCAGCCTGTGCCAGGACTGGTAACAGATGATGGGACTTCACAGTAACTAGTCTGGAAATAAGGATAGACTCTTATTTGGATGGCTTGACAGTAACATTCAAGATGCTGTAGTTGTTCAGTATCTGTTCCTTATTTCTGTCTATAGGTACCACAATCACTTCTTCTTTCCAAATCCTGACTCTTTCATTTTAAGAAAGGCAGCTTTGGTGACTACCACGTGTCTCTGGCATGTCGTAGTATGTCAGTGAAGTAACCACAGGATAATTTTAAAGGTCTAATTTAGAGATTAAAATAGCAGGAAAACTGGAACTTACATGAAAAGGACTGTCTTGGTAGTGCTCAGTGCTTTCTGAAGGTGTTGCTTAGAAGAGTCAATAACTAGTCTCTTGATCTGGTATGTAAGGAAACTTCCTCAGTCATCTGTGCATTAGACATTATGCAAGATTTCCAATAGTATATTGAGATTTTTTTCATCTCTGCAAGCATACCATGATTGGAGGCAGGGGGGTATGATTCCTCAGCATTAGTGGTTAATTTCCTGTATGCTCAGTATCAAATTCTTTGCTTAAATCTCTCTTCTTGCCCCCCACCCTTTCCTTATACAACTCACTCTACCACTTTGATCTACTCCGAAACACATAGGTTATGTCAAATACCTCACATTCAGTTCACTAACCTGTGCAACCACAGCAAACGTTTGCCCAAATAATCATTTAGCTTTCCAACTAGACCCAGGTAGGCATTTTTGCAATATCATATGCAAATTATTTAGCTGTGACTTTTCCTGTGCTTCTGCATGGAAGTAATAATGGTAATTTTTGCCCAAGATGGACCCTCTTTTAACAGTATCATATATTATATAATATTTAACATATTGTCACCTTAAACATAAATTTTTGCCTATGCTGTCTTACCTCTCACTATGATAGAAGTTATTAATAAACCACTAAAACTAGTAAATTGTCACCTGTTACTTTAGTTTTCTCTTACTTTCCAGCCCCCCACATGTCCATTCATCTTTGTAAACTCCTTTTCCTTCCAAGAGCTTTGGTAAATGCTGTGTTGATCAGAAGCAGCACGATAAGGCTCAAGCTAACATGAATGACATGCCAAACTAAACATAAACTTTCCCCTCCTTCCACACCTGTGCAACTTGTGCATCAGCAACATGATGTCAGTATTTTAACCAGTAATTCTCACTGTATCTTCCTCTTGGTTGTGATAAACTGCATTTCCCAGCATTATGTCTGTTGTGGGATAACCCCATTGTTTCCCTCAGACAAAGAATTATATGACGAAATCTGTTCAGATTGACTTCAGCCAAGCATCTGAATTAAAAGCTTCCTTATTAGGAAGGGCAGAGAAGCATCCCTTGAGTTTACCTTCATTGGGGGTACTTCACTCTAAAAGTTTACAGTTTGTTCTTTAAAGATACACAGAGTTTGGTCCTAAAGTAGGGCAGTGTCCAACTCGTATACAAATCCAGTAGAAAGGTTTAGGCTATCCTCTTCCTGGGAATGATGACTTTTTCTATATCCTCCACAAATCTGAACATCACACAGCTACTTGATATTGCAGTTTAAAACACGATGGAAACAATTTAGTCAAACAGAATGCAATTATCCGAGTCTTGTATTTGATTAGGATACAAGAATTAGCAGCTTGATAAATAGACTGTGGTCAACTGGGCCAGTAGAGGCTATAGAAATTCAAACCTCTAATTTTATATCTTATTTGAATGCATTTATTTCAGCAGAAAAATATCCTCCTGCTGCATAGGGAAAATCCTTCTGTTCAAAACCTGAGGGAGAAACTCACTGTACCACATCTTCTGTGCCAGTTTCTCAAAAAGGCTTCTTTTCTGAATATACCTTAACCTTACCTGAACACATGAGATCTGATGCACCTTGGTATACATCCAAACTAAAATACTAATTTCAATAGGGCAGTTAATTTCTTGCAAGATTTTAGGCCTAGTGGTCACTCTTATGTTGCAAGGGACATCATTAAAACATTGTATAGAAACTCTACAATTTCAGTCCATGAAAGAACTAAGAAAAAACTTTTAAACTACGTTAACCTGTTTCTCAGAAACTGATAGGTAACATATTCCAAGGAGTTTAATTGGATGCTGTTTATAAACTGACTGTACTTAATCTGAATTGATTCCAAGATTGCTATTGTTATGCTAAACTGAACAATGAGAACTCAGTTTTATTGGCAATTATGATGATAATGTATGTGATGCATAGATAGTTCTTTTGTATAAGTTTCTTATCTGATGCACCACGAGAGGCACAGTCATGTGGATAACCTAAGTTACCACTTATCCTACTGTAGTGCTATAAAAATAACGTGTCCTTTGATAGCTGATGACAATAACTATGCAATATACTGCTGCTGAGAACCCCTTAACTGACTTCGAGTGCTGGTTAATTTAACCTCTCACTTTTTTAGAAGTTCAGTGCTATGAACTCTGTACTTCAAGTGAAAATACTGTGGTAATTACTCACTGGGGATGAGTAGAAAGTTTCACTATGCAGTCAACAAGCACCTATCTCCAGCTGGAGCAAGATTCAGTTGGCTGCCTAGCTGATCTGCTGAATTTGGTGAGCACCGTGCTTACCTCTTTCTCTTTTGAGGCATGGACTGCAAGCTCTACTCAGAGCTTATGCAAAGGGTTACTTTCTGAATTCCCTTTAGAAGGTATTTACAAGTCCTCCTTACATTGCCCTTCCTACCACAGACCACCTTGTAGTCTAGGTTTTCAGTCTAGGTTGAGTATTCGCGTGGGTAACTGCCATCCCTTTTTAGGTGCCTGTAGTAGGCAAACCTAAATGTGAAAAACATGTAGGTGAGGGACAGTCTGTTTGGATGTAACACCCATGCAGTTAAAGGGATACACTATTAAATTCTGACTTCCAAAGTTATTAAAGAACTATCCTGAGTATAAGAGTCAACTAGAACTGTCCTTAATGAACCAAACTGTTCCAGGAGGGAAGAAGGAGGTGAAGCCTCTGTTATACTGATAAATTAAAACAATCACGACAGACTCTGTTGGGCTTCAGTTAATGCATGGAAGGGACTAAAAGCACAAATACAAAATAATAAATATTTTCTGTTGTTAATAAACTGGAATCCAGTTAAAACTTACCTGTACATGAGTTTGCTGTCAGGATATTTTTTTATATGCAATAGTACAATGAGTAATCTGCAAAATAATACCTCAAATGATGAAAGTAAGCAAAATTGAGACTCAGGTTTTTTAGCTGTAAGACAAGAGTACATACCTAGCATTTGAGTTATTTTTTTTTTTCCCCCGCACTGTGCTGGAAATGCAATGAAAACCAGCATGAAAAGCCAAAACAGACCTTTGAAGTCACAAGTCTAAAAGCTGACATTCAAATTAGCCTTAGTTCTGAGTCATAAGAAATGTAAGGATTTCCTCTAATACACACTGTAAATGCTTTCATATGAAACATTTGTTTATCCAACTTTGTGGTGCTCTGCTAGATTAAAATCCTTGTCCTTAAATAGATCTTCATATAAAACTACAGGTTTCTTCTCTAAAGATTCTGTGTAATAAAGCTGCTTGTTTTTTCCTTTTCCTCTAGCTAGTTAACCAGAAAACTGTTCAATATATACAGGCTAAGAGTTTCAAAAAGTAAAGAAACTCAGTGCTGATGAGGAAGCAACATGTGTGTTCATTAAAAAAAAAAGTATCTTTTTTTAATGAACATGTATATTAACTGCAAAACTTGATTATTATTATTATTATTTCAAATTTCAGAAGCAGTTTGTTCTCAATCACAATGAATTGACAAGCATAGATAGTATCAAAGTCTTCTTGGGAAATTATTACTGTTTTTTGAAAATGTAGGTCATATCCATGTAGCAAATTGAAATAATCCTCCGAAACATAGGCTTATGATAAAAATCCATTTATTTCCTGATTCTATCTGAATACATAAATCTACACAAATCCAAATTGATTTAATAATTTCTTCTGAGGGAGATTTAACAAACAATTATGTTTTCAATCCATGCAGAGTCAGGAGAAGATACTTGAAAGGCTTACTCCAATATGATGTTTAATGTTTTCATGACTGCAGGAAATCCAGATGAGACAAACTAAACATACATTAGTCCATGCCACTCATTATGAGGGCCTAGTGCTGATAACTGTTTCATAATGTTCACTATATTTTTTTCAATTTCTTTTTTATTAATCATTTTTTTAATTTCTCTTTTTTTTTTTTTTTTTTTGCATTCACCAGAAATGAATGCAAAGATGGAGAAATTTCCTCACATTCTTTAGCGTCTTTGCTGGGTTTGGAGACAACAAAGGAAGCTTCTCAATATCACAGAGTGAATCAGTGAGATGGTAAGGGTCTCTGTAAAAACAGTGAATACACATATGCTCAAGACTACAATATATGAAGTTACTTATTTTCTGTAGTTTTAGGAACTTATCTGGCTTTATCACTTCCTTGCATCTTAAAAGCTGAATATCTTTGAGATGCCCTCAGTCAGCAAGTTTCTTGAAGAACTGGGCATTGAAAAGATGGAAAAAAACTGCTTTGAGCTGAATAATGTTTCAAGAACAACCCACATCTCTTTCAACTGCTGTCAAGATTGGCCTTTAAACAGAGGAAGTTAGTTGTTAGGCCTCTTTTAAGGAGAAACTTCACGAAAAGATTTATAACAAAATAATCTGTAGACAATATTAACAACAAAAAAAAAAAAAGCTAAGTTGATGCTCTTCCCTCTGCTGAGTTGCTATGCAAGGACAAACAAATCATTTCCTGGTAGCAGATTTGTTCTGATTGCAATATTTTTTTTATTGTGTTCAGTAGAAGCCTTCCAGTGCAGGAAAATAAAGGAATGAGAGAGAAAAAAAAAAAAAAAAGACAAGATTATAGTCAACTTTGGAAGTCTATTTGCAGAAAAGTGATTTCTGGTAGATTAAACATCATAAATTTCAACACTTCATGTAGTGACAAACCTTCCTTCTCATAGAAACATCTCTTTCTAGGCATAATGGCAGTATTTCAATTTTAGCATGCTATAATTAAATGGTGATCTTTACCCTGAGCAGCATAGTACATAACTGAGGCACAAGAGTTACAAGGCTTATTTCCCTATGTAGCACCTACATAGGTGTGCCAATTACACAGAAAACTGTCAAATGTATAGAAAGCTTTGAGACAGAAGCTCCCAAATTTAGCTTCCCGATACTGTGCACTGGACTTCCTCCTTGAGGAGGAGGCTCTTAGGGGGATGTGCAATAAATACGAGCAAGCTCTAGTTACCGGAACAAATTTGCAGTCTCATCCAGTTAACTGATACTACTGGAGCCAGATTTTGAAATGAACTAGCAAAGATCTCTGCAAGAGATCTTTTCAACTGAGATGCTGCAACCTGATCTTTCAAGAGCTCAGTGGCCAGTGCCATGAAATCCACCCTGGTGAGCATTGACCCACTGCCATGGCACAAAGCTTTTCATCAACCAATTTGCATACAAGTGATCACTAACTCGGCCAGCTGTACTGCCTACATGCATGCCCCAGCCCTGTTTTAGCATGCTAAGTTCCTTATGGTATCATTCTTTCTCAAAGCAAAACAGTTTCTATTCCTCACTTCACGCTGATGTTCTGCGTAGCCTCTGATCTACTTAAATAGCCCAGTAGAGCCATGACTAACAAACCATTTGCATTCACAGCATCAGCTTCAGGGGAAAGACACATGGTGGCTTTCCAGGGATTTGAACACAGAACAAAACACAAACACTCAACCTGTTTTAAATAAATAATTTTTCTTGCTTTAAAGAAGTTTGAAGCACCGAGCTGTGGCCTGTTCTGAAAGGCCATTCTCTGACAGACTGAGTTGTTTCTTTCAGTGTAAGCAACTACCTCCTTCCTAGATACTAGAGTAATCAATAAACTGGATCCAGATTACTGAAAGTGCTGATTTAAGAGGGTGAGAGAAAGAGAGAGAGGAGTGGGTTTAGTTCTGTAGCATTCATAGCTTGCATGTATATTTTGTATTTATAAACTGGGATGAGCTTTGCAATTGTTACTGATACTTTGAATCCTGTTTTTCCATTTGAGTATTCAACTTGCTATCTGTCCAATCAAATCCATATTTTTGGGCATATTTTGGCTTGTTTTGCAGGTCAGTCGTATAAAACACACACATTGACACCAGTTCAGCTTCCCTTGTTCACCTGCATACCTCTTGAAATCATACATATGTAAAAAGCAAGTGGGTTTTGTCCTCTTTTGTAGACTGTATTATTCACTGAGTAAAGGGTTACTCTTTAAGCCCGTTGACCTCCCGTGTATTCCTGCTGCCAGAACCTAACCCAAGTTGTTGGCTATGCGTACCAAAAACTCCTGTTAAAGCCAATGGAAAGTTAAGGAGAGTGGGGTTTTGGGGTTTTTATTGTTTGGGTTTTTTTTTAATGAGGAAAATGTTAGTTCTCTTGAGTCAAAATTTTTACTGATATCAGTGAAAAAACGGGGTTTGTAATTTCAAATGCAATTTGTTAGAGCTCTCTTAACCTGTATGCAACAGGCTGCTTTTTGTTGCTTTAACGTTCTGTTAAGCTGTATCTTTTAAGGCATGGAATTCACCTAAGAAAAATTGATTGACAGAATATTAGATAAATAAATTTTAGATAAGATAAAAACACAAGTACAATACTTAACTTCACACATAGCATTGCCAACAAAGTAGTCTGTAGACACTGAGCCTGAAACGTGTGTGGAAGTTCTTCACATGAGCTGGGTGTTGAAGGTTGTGTTTTATGAGTACAGTACATTAATTGATAGATATGAGGTAGCAATCAAAATGTAAATAGAACTCGGTTTGCATTAGTGCCTAAGTTTGCTGTGTAGATATATTATATATGCTTTTAGGAAGCTGGACTCAATTTCAAAGCATATCTTTAATTCATGAATTGTTAAAATTAATTCCATTTGTGGCTTAAAAATATTGTGATTAAAAAATTATGCTTTTTCTGAGCTGAATCAACTTCATAATTTCACATTATTCCTGTATTGAAAGCTGAATCAGAAGGGAGTCCTCTATTTATTCCAAATATGGTAAAATAATGTTTAGTCAACCGATTACTTTCACTGTGACAGCTGCACCTTCAGTAGATTCTAATAAACCTAACTTAGGTTAAAGGCAATATTTCATTATTGTTATTGGTATATGCTTCATATATTTAAAGGGGACCGTATTCTGAGGCACATGCTGTAACGTACTGTTTCTAGTTATGCATTATGGCTTGCATATGATAGCTATACAGTGGGATAAAACTTCTAAGCTGCTCTACTTCTACTAATAGCAAATAGAGGAAAGGGCACATATATCGATAGGGATGATTTTTACCCTTATCCTTCTGTTCAACTGTCCTAGAGGTCTCATCCTTTTGGGTGTACAAAATTAAGTAATTCGCGGAATCTGAGATAAATTTTCTCCTTCCCAGAAGACCTGATAATGCCAATGCCTGTTGTATGTGATAGAGAAGTGTAACAATGTGCTCATTCTCACAGCAATGGTAGTTTAACATGAGCAGTCTCAACACAGGGATGAGTGAGTGAGTGGCCAATTCTCATCTCTGATGGAAGGTTCCCTTGGGGATATCTTTTATGTGACGACCCACAAACCTCCAATTCTGGAGGCAATTAGGTGACTATCTGGATTATGCCCTTTTATTCTAGGACAGCAATGAGTGGTTAATCCATCTACTAATACGTGAGAGATACATACCCTTTCCCCTCATTTGCAGCCTGTATAACGTGTTATTCAAAAACAAATATTTACACTCAAATCAATGCGTGAGCCTTAAACACATCACTGGACTATTTACTACAGGGTGGTATCTTTTGCTTTCTTGAACCTAACTGACCACTACCAAAATAATTTTAAAATGTTAAACTTATCTCAAAAGTGAGGTGGGAAAACTTTAAATAACAAAATGCTTAATTATTTTGTAGCTAGGCATGCTGTTACTAATGGCTACATTTAGTGATGGAGACTATAAACTGTAAATCATACCAGTGTTTCTCATGGCAGAGCAAGCTGCAATCGTGATCTGACAGTGCCCTTTGACCTCTCTAAGGAAGGCATAGTGGGAATTATGTGAGGACATTACGCTTGATTAGTCTCTCTGTAGTTTGCCTGGGTGGGAAGATAATTGAAAACACAATGGACTTTGGAAATTGAAGGTTCTGAAATGCACTTTGCAAACACATGCAATTTTAAATCTATAATGTGTCATCTATATCAGCAGTGGACATTGTCTTCATTACATAAATACAATTCTTCTGCTAATACAGTGCAAATAGGGGTTAGGCAGCATCTGCAGCTATTATAATCCACACTTCAAACAGCAGTATCCATTTTATATTCTTAAATTCTAAGAATTAAATAGAAGCTTGGAACAGAAGAACTGATTGTCTGGTTGATTTCACCTTCTCTGATTTATAGCATTCAATAAATAAAGAAGTTGAATTTTGTCCACTACGTGATCTTATAAAAAACTAACAGTATAGCTTATACTTGAGGACAATTGGGAACTGGGGAAAGAAGGAATTTGGTTTAGCTATTTTAATACACTGCATCTATAAGCTAGCACCAAGACTATTATTCTGGATGTTTTCTGGTCTGTTGAGTCCTAATGTAGCTAATCTCCAACAGATAGTGCTGCCCAGGGTTCCTGTAAAACAATCATCTGCAAACATATTTATTAACCTTTGTTATGTAGTTTTCTGCAAAGTGCAGGCCACCCTGCTGAACAGTCTACAGCATTTATTTACAACGCTGACTCCTATTAGATATCATTAGGTACATAATAATTATAATAATTATGTGCATTGCTTAGGCTACCCTGCTAAATAACAACCACTTTTATTCAGAAGTCATAATTGCAGCAGCTAGACTTAAAATGAAATCTAATTAGATTTCAGTTCACCCCCATTCACACATAATCTATATCCGCTGTATAGCTATGAAATCTGTCCAGCAAAGATTAATTCCTTTAGCCTGAAAAAGTATTATCTCTATGGTCTGTCAGGTAAAAGTTATAAAACAATGAACACTTTGTAGAAACAAACAGAATTGTTGCAGCAGAAATTCAGGGGGGTTGTACAACTTCTTGAAGAATGCATAATGCTTTTTTGCAGAGCTATTTCAGTGGTAAACACATTGGGGTTTTGCAGCCATAGCTGCATTAATGAACATAATTCTGTAAAATTAACTGTTACAAGTTTCCCTGAGTTTTGCAGATTTGAATCCGATTTTAATGTGAAGCTATAGTCCTCTTTGTGTGAAATTAAGAAAATCTGCAATCTTTTGAGCAAGGAAAGGTGGAAACAAATTGTAACAAGCTGTTCAGTGGCTGCTTTTTGCCAGGTAGTCTAAATGTAACTGGAAACAGTTATTAGTGCATTAAAAACTCTGCTTGTGTATTTGAGAACTGCAGACTCTAGCGCTTAGTAGAAGTTACGCTAATTGGGGCATTAAGTAGATGGTCCAGTGTGGGAAGGGGGGTAGGTGTATTCATACCAGTCCTGAGGATGTTTTCAGCCTGAAATCTATTTAAGGTGTTCTGCTGGGGCAGGAGGCTAGCCCGTGGCGACTTCAGTCTCTCCTGGAGTTCCTCAGTCCCCCCTTCTTATTCCAGTCCCACTCTAAAGCCACCTGATACTTCCCAAACACTAAGCTGCTTTCACACAGCCACGTCCAATTCCAAAGCCATTTTTTCCTCTTTCCACAAAGCCTCTGTGCTCCTTTCAGCTCATTCTACCTTTCTGCCATGGATTTCCACTCACTTCAAATAACTAAGTTTGAGGTTTTGAACTTTAAATCCTCTCTTTGGAGACTGTTTGTATTTGGCAGCCTCCAGACTCTGCAGGTGCTGTGGTGACATTTTGTAAGTGCCAAGGTTTTAACTGGCCATCTTTGATTGCTCTGCTGTGTTCTGTGCCTTGTGTGTCATCTTCAGGGTCATCTTCAGGTAGCTCCTGCTCAGTAGAGGGAAGTTGCAGTTTTCCACTTTTGTATGCAAACCTCCTAAGAGGCCGTGGTTTTCTTAGTTGCCTTACAGAGTGTTGACCTCTGTGTTATAACAGTTAGACTACTACTAGTTTAATTCTAGCTTGTAACCATTAATTCTGGGCTGTGATGTCTATACTAGCCTGATCTGGGGTTAATAACCTATCCTTCCTTACCCCTCAAAAAGAGGTGCCGAAAAGGTTGCAGTTGGTCACTCTGTGGGCAGTGTTGAGTACGTACCTCCTGAGAAACCATTTCAGTCTATGTTTTTGCTTAACACATCTGACTTAAAACTACATTGTTTGATTCTTGATAAGAATCCTATTGCAGTTATAGCAATGTCAGTATGGCTGATCTAAAAGAAAACTACTTTATTTCTATATCTGCAATGGAAACAAAGGGCCGTGTGAACACACAGAAACACATACGTGTATACAGACGTTCTCTGAGAGACTGCCTTCTAAAGTTTTCAGCTAGAATTTTAGAAACCTTCCCCATGGAATATCACTGAAACAATGACATCAATCCTTCATGTAAGATTTCCATTTCTCTGCTTTATTCTGGTTGGCCCATTCTCTCATCCCTTAGCGATTTTGAGCATGTATACCTATTTAATGCATGTGTATATCCACAGGCATTTCATTTATCTCAGTTGTACTGACGGAGAAGTATTTATCCAGAAAAAGATGGGTGACAGGTATTGACAGGCACAAGATATTAGGAAGGGTGAAAAAGTAAATCTGCTTCAGGAGTTTTGGAATAGTTAACCGATGCACTTTGAATTCCTCAAAATGAATTATTACTCTGCAGTGCAATGCTGTGCGCTGATACCTTTGTTATTGTGGCACCAGCAATACCTTCTTTTTTATCCTCTCAGCTGATGAATTAGAAGTTACGTGCATCTGAAGTTACCTGAAAACTTTGTATGGACTGTGAGATAAATTAATATTGTAGGTTGACACGGACCAAACTCTTGCGATAGCTGTAACTGTCAGATTTACACATCTATAACTAAATAAGGCAGACATTTGGCTTTCAAAACCAGCTGAAAACCTCTGACGTTCATGGATCTGGAAAGACATTGTTCTGAGTCTTTAGGTATTTTATCATGGGGAATGATGTTCTTGAATATTGCTACATGACTGCAACAGTTTACCCAGATATGTTATGGAATCTGTCTCTGCAGGTTTTCAAGAGTCAACTACAGAAAGACATGGCTGTTCTAGTGCTAACAGCAGTCCTTACCTGATGGGAAGGTTGGACTAACTGACCTTCAGGGTTTCTTTCCAAATGACACACCTATGACTGTGATTATCTGGAAAATAATCTGTTTTGCATGGAGTGTAACTCCTATAAATTGACCTGAAAGCTTCAAATCTGCATACCGTTGTTTTGGTGTTCGTCTTGAGTTTTGTGAGATAAGTTAAAACCAGAATACTGAAAAGATCTGAATTTTGGCCATGAAGTGTCAGAAAGAGAGTTCCCGAATGATGGAAAATTTGCACTAATCAACCTTAATTGGCTTTCAACTTCAGTGCTAGCCTTTCTGGCTTGTATTTTGGGATTACTTGTTTGCTTGGTTTGGGAACTCCCAGTCAAGAAAGGATCAGGACTATATTGATTTTAAAAGTATAGAGGGATAGCCTTGACACAAGGCAAATGATTTAGATAGAAATACATTTGAAACAAGCAGTATCGTGTTACATGGTCATTCTTAAATTACGTTAAAATGAATACGCTTGTCAGCAGGGAGACTGATTAAGTATCATATATACATTATTATGAAATATCAAATACACAGATAAGTAACAATTTTGAATTTCTAATAAACAATTAAGGATTATAATTGCTTGCTAATAATAAATTTGACCACAGTTGCTACTGAACCCTAGTGGGAAGACTTGCACGACTGGGATATTAGAATAGCAGATAATAACTTTAGGAGAGACTGAATGGATGAAAAGGAAGAGGACTGCAGTCTACTCTTACTTTAATGGGTTTACTTGTTTCAGTGTCATTCATGATTTGGAAATGTATGGTCTCATATAGAAAAGGATCAGTGTTATTGCAGACAAATCTTGTGATAGGTGACTCATATAAACAGGAGAACTGAGCAGATAATCAAGCACCTGATTAGAATATGTAGTCAAAATAAATATATTGTCAAGATTAGAATCTTACATGGTGTCCATATATAATAATAATGCTACTAATAAAGATGTAAATTAGGTAAAGGTTTTCTGTTTTTAATAGAAACATTCATAGTTTGAGAATGCTTGGACTCTTTTGTTAAATATTTAGAAATCATGGGTAAGGAAGCAATAGGATTTTAGGTGTGGCTTGTTGCTGTTTTTTGGAGAGAAAGTGAAAATAATTACTCAAAGATATATAGAGATATGTAACAAAGGCGTTGTATACAGAAATAAAACCAGAGAAAGGATAGATTTCTGTTGATGACTATTGATGACTATAAACTGGGAACTGTAAGAACAGTTTGAAGTTTTTATTTTTAAAATGCTAAGAACAAAAGAATCTCAGTGAGTGGTTTCACCGTGCTATGTGGATATCATAAAATTGGGTATAATTATAAATAATGGTACCAATGTTCAGTAAACTTCTGTCTCTGGGAAAAGCTGTGCCACGCTTTTGTATCATGTGATAAATTATTGTTACTATAGTTTACCTAACAGAAATTTAGAGGGTTATTTTATGTATCTGCATTGATAAAGGAAGCTTCAATCTAGAAAGAAATAAAAATGAAATTCAGTAACTGGAATCTGAAATTAGACAAGTTCAGGTAATACCAAATGCAGGTTTCCAAAAGGGAGAAAATGAGCACTAATTACAGGACTGTCTAGCACTGAAAACATTGTGAGCAGCATGTGAATATTTAAAAATGTCCTAGTTCAACCCAAGCTAAGGGCATTCTCATACAGCATCTGGCCTGTGTTGTGCAAGTGATCGAAATGTTTTGTGAAGGCTGCAGGTTTAAGACTATGCATTTGTGCTCAAAAAGAGTTGAGAAGGGATCTGAAAGCAAAGACTTGGTTTGTGGAGAGCCACACGTGCAGGACAGATTTTCTAAGTGCCTTAGTACCATTTTCCCGAGGGTAATTGTGCCATTACCTTGCTAGAGGGAAGGAGCTGTCTGTGTGAAGGCCCAATGATTTCAGTATAAGCCTATGCAGACTCAGGGATGCGTCTGAAAGTATTGAGGAACAGTGCCTGCCATTGCAGATGCCAGCGTTCCGTAGCTGGCAGTCCTACAAAGGGACTTTAATGCCTTTGTACAGTCAAATCCATAGACTCCCACAAACCCGATGTGGTTTTATTTTTTATTTACTGTTGGGATTTTTTCTGGGCACGGATACCCTTCTTCACCTCCCCCAAATTTTCAAGGTCCCTTGACATTTTGATCTCTTATCTTTTTGAATCACAGGGTTTCTCTGTATGGTTTAAGACTCATAGGTGGTTGCACAGAACAGGGTGAACCTAGCTGGCATCGTTACAATCAGCATGAGAGGCTGCTGATTCAGCAGGAGACAGTTACAAAAATGCTTCTGAGGGAAACCACAGCATTAGGCAATGATGTCGAAAACAAGAAAAAGGAAGGATGGAAACCATCACTTAAAGTGCCTGACACTCGTCTTGCTGGAAACTGGAGTAAGGCTGCTGAAGTAAGGAGTGATGATAGTGTAAATAAGGCCAGAATTGGGTCCAACATCTGACTTGTAAGGTGTCAGTGAGACCCTTGAGACAGTTTTCACTCCTTTCACAACCAGCATAATTTAAGGTGACTACATTCAGTGGCAATTTTGACTAGAAAAAATGTCTGGGTAAATCCCTGCTGTATGTTGCTGTGTGCAGAAAGAGTGCTGCTTCCTGAACTTCAGCCACATTCTGGTAGCTTTATCTGTTAAATATTGTGCAGCTTAGCTTAAGTAAGCAGCAACAGAACATGGCACTTTCTGGAGAGGAGTGCTGCACAAGCAGTCCTGTGTGCTTCCACTGACAAATGTTGAAATGGGAATAATTGCAAGACTGAATATGGGTTTTTGTACTTTTTGTTATGCTGTTTCTGTATTATGAAACTCTGACCGTGATTGGTATACAACTCAAAATAATGCAATTTTAATAAAGGAAAGTTGAGGCAAACTATCTCAGGAATGCAAAATGTCATTAACAGGATGTGAATAAATACATGATAAGCCTGGGAGCTCAGAGGGGCAGCATTCACTCTTTCATCTTGTTTCTATGTCTTTGTCTATATAAAAGAGTCAGGACTTAAGCATTCCCATTTTAGAACTTTTAAATAAGTATGTTAAGAGTAGAAACCCAGGAATAATATTTTTAGAAATCTACTAAACGTGGAGTTTGAGGGGGGGTGGGGTGTTGTGTGTCTGTGTGTTCATTTTTTAAATCAACATAAGGTTTTGTAGTTCACTTGCTTATGGAGGCAACTTAAATACCGGAACAGGCCCTGTCACAAGGACCTTAATCTTGATTTTTGTGGCAGTAGAATCTGCTTGGAGTAAACAACTTGTAGTCCTACATGTTACGTTGCCCCAGACCTGCATCAGTCCAGGAAACTTATTTTGAACTATGTCTGGAAATTATTGAATATATTTTTGAATACTCCTTCATTTAATTATATGCTTCTTCTGTGGAATGGATAGTGAAAAGGCAGAATATTTATCCCTCTGTATCTGTATTAATTGGATGTGTAGCTTGATGGCTTACAGAATGTCTTTTTCCACAAATACGGTTAAAATAGTTGTGTTAAAAAGGCAGAGGCAAGGCATGAGTCAAACTGGGTTAAATACTAGAGTTAATATCAACACTACACCATACTCCATTTTATACAAGTCAGTGAAGTACATTGAAAATGGGAAAATGATCTTGTTTTGTAGAATCGGTCCCTGACATCTGGCACCCCTGTGTTTCACATCAGTGAAGTACATACCTTGCTCACAGTATTCGTAAGATCTCTGACAAGATATTTTTCCTTCAGCAGAATAATTGTGGAGGAATACTCTGGTCACTACATAAATATTGGGATTGTGAATTGTAAAACTAAAATCCTACCAAACGAAATAAAAGTCTTAGCTTCTGTTATTTTCTGTTCACCTCTGTATATGTTACAGCAACAATAGAAGCAACTTGCATTGACATTTAGTACTTGCTCAAACAGTTATAAGTTACAGTGCACCTAATAAAAAAACACGGGGAAAAAAACATGTTAATTTTTATGCCTGCACTGTGACAATTCCGTTCCTCCTCATATTATTAATTAAAAGTGGCCTGAGATTTTTACTTCTTTTCTTTAGAGTGGTGTGACCGTAGGTGGGTAGTGATGCCTACAGGAACACATGCATTCTGCAAATCCATCTATTTTTGCTAGTGTAGGCACATAATATCTTATGTGCTTAAGATTGCGAACATTTTTTGAAGTTGGTATAAATCATCCCACAGCAGACATTCTGAGATATATGTCCCTCACTTAAAACCCTTGGTGATCCACAAACCACACGTGCTTTAGAAGTGAACAATTATAGCAGTTGGGAAATTGGATGCTTTTTCTCTTTTAGAGGTATGTAACTGATCAGTATCATTGTTTCCCACAACAGTGACTCAGAGCAGATGAAATATATCCACCTTCTTTCCTCTGTTATACACACTCAGGCCTCAAGATACCACAATATTTACAAGCTCACGCTCTTGTTAAGTGGACCATGCTGCCACATAGTGGAAGTCTGATACACTCTGTCTTCACCCATTTTATTAAGTTGCACAAATATAAAGATGAAATAATGGGGCTTGTTCATTTATGTAATAATTAACGGTGCATTTGCACTCCTAGCGTATCACTGTTGATGTTTACTATTTGATCAAGTATGATGGATGCCTTGTGGTTGCAGATTCAGATTAGCATAATTTCATCACCAAGGGACCCATGAAAAGGTTCAATTATAGAGCAATCTCATTAATACCAGGGCTTGTTAAACTAATAGAAATAGACATCCCAACAGCTCTGATATGTATACATGTGCTTGGAATGTAATTAATGGAAAAGTAACCCATACCTGAAACAAGCTTGAATGATATGTTTACATGAAGTCCTAGACTGACTGAGACAAACACTGTTACAATATAGAGAATGTTTCATTAGATCTGCTCAGAGGAAAAATGTCAGCAAAAATATAGCCAACCTTTCTTCCAAAATATTAAGAAAAGATTTATTCTTTAAGTATACACAGTAACTTTTTTTTTCATTTTCTTTCATGCAAAACTGTTTAACTCATGCTGTCCCTTGGTAGGGTAGCATGAAAAACAGCACCCCACCCCTTCCCCCTTCTTAGCCTCTTAATTTTTAAGCAGCTGTTTTTCTAAAACTTGAAATAGGAGAATTTACCTCCAAACAAGAACTGTGCTAAGGAAGTTTGTAGAAGTCCTGCTTACTGTAGCTGTGAATGTGGGTGGGCAGCCAGCTCTTTCTTTAGAGGAACACAATTCAAATTTTCCAGCAAGGAGAATAGAAAACTACTGCAACTGGCACCTGTCATTCATGCATGACAGGAAGGAGTTTGAAGTCCAAGCAATAATCTTACTCTTGCAGATTTTCTAGTGACAGACAAACCCTTTCCCTCAGTTTGCTCATCAGTTCAATGCAATAGTACTGAAGCTGTGTGGGAAACTTTTTTTCCCAAAGAAAATTTTTCTGTGGCAAGACAATTAGAGCTCTTACAACACTTTTAATGAAAAAAAAAAAATAGTTTGCATAATGATTGCCACGTTACCATTTACTTACAAATACACCCCATTTGCATTGTGTGATATACCACCATATCAGACCAATGATAATGCAGAGACATTCTACTTTGAATGGCTCAATACACTGAACACCTTCCTTTGCCAGTTGACAACTTACCCCTAGCCCTCTTCCTCTCATTTGAACTGAGGACCTATTCTGAACATTCAATATAAAACATTTCTTTGACTTTGACAAATTATAGTATTCTGACCAAATATTTTATAAAAGATGCCTAGTGCTAATAATACCTGTCGTCTTAGGAGAGTTGTGCACTAAAAGCTGAATGACCAGTCTCATGAGTTCTGTACTCAGCAGGGCTTTAGTCTGTATGCAGCAAACTACTAACTGTATGGGACGAGAGGTCCATCACATGCACGGGCTCTTCAGCAGCAGCAGATTTGGTGATATGCAATAGGAAAGGGTATTAAAATCATTTGCGACAGGCTGGATGTAAGTTACTGTCTTTTTCATAGTATCACATTAGAAAATGCAGATCCCTCATCTCCTAATCACTCAGACAGCATAACAGTAAAGGACATTTGGAACCAGTTTGATAGTTATCTCTTGCTCCTCTCACAGGGAGCAAGATGGGATGTCCATCCATGTGATATCCAAATGACCAAGCTTTAATTTGAGAAATGGCAAACTTCTCACTGGCTAAGACCTTGTGTACTCAGGGAAGACTTGTTCAGAATTCAGTAAAGTGTAAATTCGTTAGTTCCATCCAAAGAAGCCCCATGAGCCCATTCTTATTTGACTTAGTTTATACTGCTTCGTAAGGGGTTTAAAAAAAAAAAACGTGAAAAGCCACTCTCAAGCAAGAATAAGAGTATCAACACAGTCATGCAACTAAGAAAACTTTCTCTTTCAGGCAAAGTCTTGTGACACAAGAACTTTGGCTCTCAATAGAGGAAAGACTTCCAGATTTTGACACAATCCTTCCCGTTATTTCTCCAATCCAAATGGCTTTAGTTCAGCCTTGCTAGGAAGCCAAAACTGATCTCTGCTCAAGAGAACCATGACTAAATGTCATTTAGTTTGAACCTGTGTGAAAAGCAGTGTTGGATGGTCATAATAAACACAAGGTTGTGAGTTCTGAGCTCTGCCGTTGCTCTTCATGTGCTTTGTGTAAAGTTTTTCCTCTGCCTTCCAGTGATGATGATGATTCAGGTCCTTATGCTGAAGCCGTTGCTTATGATATATAGTGGCTTTAGGCACTATTAAAAAAAAAAAAAGAAAAAGAACAAACCCCCGTATAAATCTAGGAATAATCACTCTTTAGCACTAGGAATAGTTCTCTGTATCCTAGACTATAGTAGGACTGACTGTTTTCAATGGGAGCTTTTTCTTCGCTGACTTCACCAACTGAAAGTCTCTTTGGATCATCCACTCTGTATGGTATCGGATGTTCCTACAATCAAGCTCTTAGTCAGTTAGTGTTCGGAAAAATCTTGCATGTCTGCAGAATGCTGTAGAAATGGTAAACTGCAGCAGAGTATGGAAATAAGTATTGTGAGCACGGACAGCATCTGAGGCAAGAACTTTTTGGCAACCATAACTAGCTCCAGTAAAATGGGTCCTGTTCAGAATACAATAACTCTCTAACAATTCATTGTTGAATCCCTTGTTTCCTTTGTAGACCTAATTTTTGCTTAAATTAATTTTTTATGCTGATGTGTATATGCTCTGATTCCATCACATGATCTTATTACATCTACAATGCTGCATTTTTTATCACTTCTGCTGGTCGATTTTTCTGCAATTTTAAGCAAAATAACACAATTCCAAAAATACTTGAAAGCTGATGAATGACTCATACTGTAGTTCATTGAACACCATAAAATATTCGATGACTCAGAGTCCTAGCACAAACTAAAGGTCCAAAAAAGACTGTATTGTTTGCAATGCAGAGGTACAAAATCTGAAGACTTCTAAATCAGGCATTAGAAGCTATTCCTGCTTTTGCGGTTGTCACTTGTCAAAATGCCAGCTAATCCTTATGTGGATTTTTAAAACAGTGTAATGGAACCTAATAATTTTATAATGAGAAACAGTGTGTTTGCTAGATTAATTTCTATTTGTAATGTTGATTAGTTTCACCAAGAGTGTAATGATCTGGAGTGGAGAAATATATGACACTGGAACACTGGAAACGGTTTTCAAAGCGTAAGGCAGCTGTGTTACATAGTTCTTCTACTTAGAATTACAACAGCAGCGTAGCTCACTTTCTGAATGATTCAGCTTTCATGTTTTGAACACCAAAAGCTTTTATTCTCTAGGGCAAACTGATCCTTGCATAGTCCAATGATCATGTCTCTGGTTGAGTGGATTAAGTAGGAAATAACTTAGAATACCCCGATCAAGAACTAAGAATATTTGAGGAACAAAGTTTGCTCGGGTTTATTTCCCATCTAAAAATGGTACTTCTCTATGGCTCGTGCACACTAATGTCAATTACACATACAGGTATCTTTATTAAATTTCATTATTCCTGATCTGCTTTTAATCTAATATCTCTTTGCACTGACATACATCTACTGATGTTACTAGACCAACATCTATGTAATGATGCCATAAAGGAAAGAAGAACCAGTCTGTCATCTTTAAAAATTGTGTATTTACTTTAGGATACAATGGCCTTTTGAGGTGTGGCTGTTCATACACGCAGCTTTGATGGATAACGTCCTTTCTGAGATAACGTTATCACACTGCTTAGTAAGTCCAGAGACAATTCAGCTGGTGTTTAGGTGGTGATAACATTTGGTTTGGGCTGAGATTTTGGTAATAAAACTGAAAGGGTATTGAGAATCCTGTGGCTGCTTGTTCTGCCTTGGAAGCACCTTTAGAGAAGAACAGGTGCATCAAAATACCTTTTTAAGAGAAGCGAGCATAACTGGGTTTTGAGGATTTCATTGGAGGACTGGGTTTCTGTTTAAATATAGTCTCTGGAGCAGATAGAAAATGGTAGATAGGAGACTAAGTAGTTATCACAGGAAACAGTAGAACTATAATACTTTATTACTGCACCCAGTAGACTTAGAAATGTCAGTCTAATAGAGCAAGCATATTTCTTATGTGTAGATTTTTTTTTTAAATAAAAAATCAGTAGCCTTGTGCAGATGACTTTTAAATGAATCCATAAGCATTGATACATTCCCTGCCAAGGTGCAATATCATTGATCACAACTGGGGCTCATTGTTATTAAGGTTTCAACAACATTTGTATTAACAAGTCACCTTTGTATCGTAAAAAGGCAGAAGGTTGATAGGCATTAAGAAAACAGCTGCATCATAGTGAGCAGCCAACAGCACAATGGGTGTCAATAGGAGGTAAAACTACTCCCGCTGAGACAAGTGAAGAAGAAAAATGAAACAGGAGGATTTGTTCCAGCAGCCCTAATTGTTTATTCCCTTCTCATTCCATCCTAGTCACTTAATGGCTATGGCTTCTGTCATGTAAAAGAAAAAAAAAAAAAACAACAAAGCTTGGGCTGCTTGGGGTTTCTTTCACTGGAAATGAGTGGAATTAGGGTGCTGGGAAGCTGTGGGCAGGGTGATGGTGTGTTACCTTTTCCTGATTAGCTACAAGGCATTTACTTCAGATAAGTGCTGTGTGAGCGTATGACCTCATAAGTGGCCACAACCAACACTAATAGTCTACTTTAGAGAGGAGATTAGGTTCCACTAATGGTGTCANAATGGAAAAGGGCAGCTTAAAAGTACAAAAGAGCCCAGTGATAGCATAGGATATCTGTAAGTCCTGAACATAATTGGATTTTGCAGGCTTCTTGTGTGGAAATAGACAATTTAAAACAGTATGGGTACTGAATTTCCTTCACTGAGGGGCTGTAACTGGCACCCAAAAGCTTGGCTGTCTGGGGTGTGCTTGACCAGTGCAGAAAAACCACTGCACACCTCTGTTGTAGCTGAGCTGCAGTGAGAGCTGCCTCCAGCAGCCAGTCTCTGACAGCTCTGCGTTCCCCCAGTTTATCTCTAGGTGCTGTGGGCAGTAGTGCCTTACTGGATTCGTTATATTGGTTCTAATAGCAGAAAACTACAACGTTTTAACTGGGAAGTTTCATTCAAATGCAAACTGACTTGGGCCTTCTTCCCTCAAAGGCTTCTGTCTCTCCTTCATGATTACATGACAAGCTGTAAAAATGTAAATTTTTTCATCACTGGTAGCACTGAAGCTACTGTGCTTCCTGGGAAGAACAAATCGGGTGTTTCCCATAATCTGCAGTAGGATCTCTTATAACTATAAGATGCCTTTCATAAATAGAGCAAATGAAACAGCTGAAGTCAAAAGCTTGCTGTCAGGTGAAATATACCTGATAAATTATATTATCACTGTTATTTTATCCTGGAGGAACCGGAGCAACATGTAACAAATTAGTCAACAATGTTTTGTTCAAATATTCTTTCTTGATTCTAAAACTAGTAAAATCTGGCAGCAGAATTTCTGCTCTACTTCATAGGATTTCTTAATTTTTGGAGCTCACCACATTTGTGCTGGCCATGTTTCCCAGTGGGATGAGGTTAGATGGCTGGCTTATGCATGTGAAAAATACTTTGGCCCGTATCATTTCTCAGATTTGCCATACTTATCGAATGGGTCTAGCAAATGAACACATTGAAAAAATACTGCTCTGATACCTATTCATGTATAGGTATCCATGCTCACTTTCAAGTCTGTGATACTCCCATGAGAATCCAGATTTACATGCTAGGAATCAGGCAACAAACTACACATTGCATATTCTATTTGCCAGATGTCTTAACCTTACATGCAAAAACAGTGGGTAAGTAAATACTTGAATTAAAATCTGATTTATTAAAACGAAATCTTGAAACACTGCAAGGAATTTTTCAACTTACGTAATGTAGTTTTGCAGTCTAAGCACAAATTAAAGTCCAGAAGTAGTACAATAGGCTAGCATGAGAGAATCTTTTTCTGAAGGCTGTCTACTGATTTTACTGTTGTTTAAAAGCTGAGAGAATGTGATTAACAGCATGCTGGCTTTGAATAATAGGGCACTGGACTTCTCATGAGAGGACATGTTCATCTGCTTTTGAAGCACTGAGGTGTAATGGTGCAGTGTTGCTGCTGATCTGGGGAGAGATCCAAGAGTGATCTGCCCTTTCAGCAACTTGTATTTTTGGGGAGGTAAAAAGTATAGGTGGTGGACTAAAGCACAGATGCTGATTTCTGTTCCCTTTTCCCACATGTATATATATACACATGTATATAGGCATATGTATGAAACTGTAAAGTGACAAATAATCACATAACAGATTTTTTTGAAAGAACACATTAAGAGCACTGACGAATTTCAGGGTTGGGTCTGAGACAGAGCAGATGGCCTAAATGCATCCCATACTCACATGCATCTGATAAAACATTCGCCTGTTCAGAAAGATGAATAGTTGAATCTTTGGTTGTTCTTTGCATAGTGGCAGAAGAAAGTGGAATATACCCTCTTTGGAGATGGTACCAGTCAGTCAGACTCCTTAGACCAGAGAATTCATTTTTGTCTGCACATAAAAATTGAAGTTAGCAGACTTCTCATTAGAAAAATGCCTCCTGCTGCAGCATGATGCACCCATTCATTTCCACCTCAGTTAAAGAAACTGTGGTTTTCTGTAGCCAATACTATTGAGAAGTTGGGTGTATTTAACGATATACTTAGTTGTTGCTAATGCAACACAGGACATGCCTACAAGAGCTGCCATCTCAGCTGATCTGTGTGCTTTAATGTATCTTATACGTAGGCTTGATAGGATTCATGGACCTGACATCCATAGGCTCAGATTCCCTGAGGGGCACGTTGGCAGCTGTACTCGGAGGGCAGAAATGAATGCAGGGCTTCAGTTCCTTTTGTCCTGTCACGTGATTCAGAAAGTGTGAGCAAGAAGGAGAATGATCCCAGCTCGGTGATGTTTGCATGCAGGGAGCTTTAGACTTGCATAATCTAGTCCTGCTACCTAGGCACTTTATCCACCGGCCCTTGGTGGAGGGGGGCAGGGAGGGAGAGGGAAGCAGGATTGGTTCCTGTGGCAGAACCAGATCTAGAATCCAAAGAGCACTCTGCAGAGTGGCACCTCTGCCCACCTATCTCCTGCTGTCTAGTAGCCAGCCTACCTCCAAGGGACATTGAACACCCCCGGGCTGAGGTATTGATTGGATTTTGCCACTTCATGGGTAAATGCTCCAGCTACTGGACTGTAGTATAAAACAGAGGGAGCACAATGTACTCTGGCAGCTGTCATTGCAGAAATTATATTCTACTCTAATCATAATGTTGAGTTCACGAGAGAGAGGGGCTTTCACACGTCTTGTCTTCAGCCTGTCCCCGAGTGGTTTGGTGGCCCATAGCTTAGGGCAATTGGTGCACTGTGTTCAAAGCACTGAAGTGTGGCATAGCAGTCAGGCTCTTGGGGCAGTTTTAGAAGGCATCTGCCACTCAGCACTATTTTCTCCTCATAAGTTTTGGTTGGTTGGTTGTTTTTTTATGGTGGTTCTGGATGCTTTTATAGGAAAGGATGCTTCTTGAAGTTCTCTGCTAATTTCAATAGAGATGCATTGCAGTCTGAAGGCAACGAATATGGTTGTCTCCACAGGTACTGTACCAGTGTTCGTGTACTAGTTTTTTTAACGAGGTAGCAGTGCATAGCTAGAGCTGGGGCTGGGGCTGGGGGTCCCACCTTTCTCTGATTTGCTGTGTGACCTTGAGCAGCACATTTAAATTCTGTGGTTCACTGCCTACTTTGCTAAATTGGGATGATGTTCCACAGTTCCTGTACAAAATCCAATTTCATATGAGACAAATCAACTCATATTTTATGATACGAAGTACAGCATAGACGGCACATTTTCCCCATAACTTTCAGTCTCAGGAAAACGTTGCAAGGGCAGTGTGTGGAAGCCCACAGTTACTCCTACTGCTGTAGGTTTTTGTCACTTTTCCCTTTCTTTGGGCGACTGGAAAACTCAGTCTTGCTATAGTTAAAATACTGATTTCGTTGTCTTCTAATTTTCTTCTTGGCAATGCTATTGAACAAGTAAATAAATGAGAAGCAAGAGATCTGCTGTTCTAACTTCTGTGCCAGATGAAGACAGAAAGCTCTCTACGTGCAATTCGTAAGCTTCACCTATTTCTATGTTTGTACTCAAATTTCATAAGGTAACAGGATTAGAATATCGTTTCTGCAGGATACAACACCATTCCTTATTGAAACTCCATTCGATATATCTGCTGCAGGTTAAGAACTGATCACTGCTCCCATGACTATTTGAAACACTCTGGCCACTGACCTCAGTTGTTGCCACCCTCATTTCCCAATATGCCACAGATTTGTACTTACACTCTCTCTGGGAGCTGTTGAAGCTGCAGGAGGCTGGACGTGACATTGGCTCTGATCCCAGTGCCCTCACACATGACCCCAATCAGCTTTGCTACAATTCTCATGATACCCACAGGGTTTCCAGATGGAAAGAGAAAAATAAATGTTATCAGCACAGTCCAAATGGAAGAGGGTTATTTTTTTCCATAGACAGTCTCTACTTTGATGCTGATACACAGGAGTTATTAATTCATCTTTTTGTATCGCAATAGTTTAATTTATTAGAGCAAGGGAAATAACAGGCTTACTTTGATTGTCAGATTCCTTTTTTCCTTTTTAAATGGGAAATAATGCTAAAAGGAATTATCCTTTATTTTCATGCAACTTGTTCTCCTCATCAAAACTCACAGTCTATGATATGGAAGGAACTGGTCATTAAATCTATAGCTAACCTGTGCCTAATAGTGATTATTAGTTTCAGGTAAGCTAAAATGACAGTTGTATTTAGAAGTGACTCCAAGTCACAAGTCAAGTACTAATGAACAGTATTTTCTCCCTAAAACCAGCTAGATGAGGAAATAGAGGCACCTTTTAATAACATTGCATAGCACTTTTAACTATTTCACAACATATTTTTATGTACTTTGATTTCTGCAGAGGGATTTATTTTCAATCAGACAGGGTGCAGATATGCCTGGATTTATCCTGTAGTCTGACATGACTAAGAGAAAGTTTTTGAATAAATCTATAAAAAATAACATCTTTGACTGGTTTCCCATGAAATGTAATGGTAACTTTTAGAGCTCTTAGAGCTTTTGAAGAATTTTTATATCAATTTTTTTTTTTATTTTTAAAGACAGAAGAGAACAAAAGGAAAATATAATTTATTCCCTATAATCCAATTTTTCTGTATCTTTCGATGAGGAAATACTCATCATTGTAGTCCTAATAAAATATGCTTTTAAAATCGGTATTTGAAATACCCTGAAATAATATCGTGTGGGGTGTCTAGATATTGCTCACCTGCAATCGCTAGCTTTTTCCATGTCTTCATCTCATGAAAACTTCAAATGAATTAATTTATGCAGATTGAGAAGTTATTTTTCCCTGTCTCTCTTTCCCTCATGGAACACCTAAGTTTTGTGGTATCTTGTTAAAAGATGAGCACTGCTTTATATCCAACAGGCAGGGGAAAATAAAACCAATGTAACCTCATGTTGTGAGGAATAAGTTAACAGAGTTAAACTTCACACCTTCGCTCTGCAAAAATATTTCTTTATGTCATGATAGACTGGAAACTTTGGAGAGTGATATGTTGCACTGGTAGCCTCTATGCCTATGTACACCAGCCTGGTCATTAGCAAAACAGTTTTCTCATCAGCACAGGTCTCATCACTGATGCGATGGGACTCCTTCGAGGGCTTGATCAGGATGTGTTTTCTCCATACCAATTCAATCTTTGTCTGCTAGGATTACAAAGAGTGTCTTGAACTAGTAAAAACAGTGACAAATTGTTAATCTAATTAACTACAATTTTTAATCAGCTGAGCTAACATCAAACATGTTTTGTAAATATACTAGCAGCACCTTCAGAACAAATTTGTTTTATAGGTAGTAAAAATAAATATTTAATCTGTCATTGCACAAATAGTGGCTGGCTGAGCATGGTATAACTGTGTTAATCATCTCAAAACCATGATGTAAGTAACTAATGAGCTCAAAAAGTAAAGCTGCTTTGACTTCCCTATAAATTATGCAGTAGCAGTCTCACTGACATCTTCCCAGGTGCTCTTTTCCCTCCTTACTGTCTTAGTGAATGTTGTGGACACAATGAGAGTGTTTCTTCAGGATACTGATGAGAGCAGATACAGGTGAAGAATTTCTTAGATTTGCTGGTTTCAAAGTTCCATTAGAGATTGCAGTTACCAGAGCTGTTAAAGGAGCAGAGCTTCTTGATGGTCCCTCAGTTTGTTGTGTTCAGTCTTGGTAGGATAAACAAATAAGGTGGGCAGCAACTGAAAAAAAAAGCAGTTGTATATCTTCCTTGGCACAGCCCAGGACCTTTAGTTACAAGTATTTGTTCACTTGTACAAAGGCAAAGGCTTCTTGTTATATAAGTGTATTTGTGTCAGATCTTGAAGTTTTGGCCTGTTGCTTCCTTAAAATAATCTCTGCTAAGGAATATTTCTTGATTATATGAATTGTCAGTTCAGTTTACAGCTGTAACTATGCTATACTGAGTCAAAGCTGTATGCCAGCTAGACAGTTGACTGAGTAAATATTTAGTGCGTGAGTTCACACATAGCTGTGCACATGTGTAATTCATACATACGCGTCCTTCTGTTCAATAAGCCTAAGGTTTAAAAGTTTTCAGAATCAGGGCCTGAAATGAAAATTTCTGCCTTGCTCCTACTCTTCCCAGCCCCAAACCACTGATCCATGAAACATACAATGTGCTGAACTATAGAAAACTAGCATCATCACTTCACTTTTTATTTAATAACAACCGGGTATCTTTTTCTGCCAGATACAAGCTGAGATTTTGATGACATTTATGTGACATACAAGGGCCAGTAAGATTAATCACAGATCTGTATTCTTTAAAGACACCCATGACGATAGACTTCTGTGCCTGCTTTCGGTATAAAGATGGCTTTCCAAACTGCAACTCACCTCACTGCATGTTCTTGCAAGCCTTTCACTTTTAACGTATCTGCTTAGTAAAAAAGCTTTTGCTGACAGTGAAAAATTGAACCTATCAATGTGTTACCAGCCCACATTTCCATTGCTACCATCTAGACTTCAGGAAGCCACTACACTCAGTGAGAGCCAATGATGCTATTACAGCCTGACAAGGGCATATTGAGATACTTGGACATAGATTGCACAAATTTTCTTATAATTTTATCTTTCAGAATGGGCCTCACAGTAGAGATAATTAGAAAGTGCTGGCTAACACATTGACGGGGCATTGACAGGGATCAGTCTGAGAGCTCAGAGAGAGTGCAGAAATTATGAGTGACCCAAAGATAAATGTGTGTGTTCCCATTAAGGATAAAGGAAGCAACAAGTAAATCCACCACCAAACCCAAACAGATTACAGTTCAGGTGATGTTTCTAAAAGATGGAGAAAAGTAAATTAATCTTACCCCCAGATGTGGCAATTTTTAATAGCTCTGCCAGGGATGTCAGCAGTGCTACCATCTGGCAGCGTTATAGTTACATGGTTCATTTCAAACGCTGTAAGCTGGGTACTGTCCTAACAAAAAAGCAACAATCGGAATGGTAAAAGTCCTAAGTCCTAAAGAATGGACAAATAATTTTCTGCACAGTGTCTTGCTTAAGTAGGAGCTATCTGGTCACTCCCGCAGAAGGAAACAGTGCTCTTACAAGCACGCTTTTGCACACTTTTACGAGGAAGCGTCCCAGGCTCCTTCGTGCCTGTTCAGTAGAGATTAACTTGATTGTGTTAAGATCTCACTACAGATACTTGCATGGAGAGCTAGATGGAAACACTGGATATAGACTCTAGGCATCAGCAGAAGCCACAGTAAGACAAAGGTATCTTCTTGTCTTGCTCCCTCAAAGATGATATTACTTTATTGCAGTCTGAATCTCAAGCATTCAATTTTGGTAAATACTTTGGAGGAATGATGCTTTTGTCTCAGTGCAGAATGGGATGGGGAGCAGGGAAATCAGAACAGTGGTAAGTCATGAGGACCTACCGCTGATAGTCATCCTCTGAACTGCCACTCATCTGGGTACATGCTTGGCATACAGAAGATGCAAATTCAGAATTGAGCAATACAGAGAACTGCAGTTGGATCGCCAAATCCCTGAACGTTTTTTTAAATCACCAGCGTCTTGGCAGTTGCAGTGTTAGCCTGACTTTTGCTGTGCCCCAGGAATCAGAATTTCCATCCTTGGTCAGCAGCAGCTTACAGCCCTGGCTTCGCTGCACAGACCAGGTGCGTGGGGGTTGGTACCCGTCCTCTGCACAGGCCCGTCTGTGCGCTCCAGGGTTCAAAAGCTCCATGGTCTGGAGCACCTGGTCCCAGCACAAAGTCACCTCTGTAATGGCATCATAGGGAAAGTTTGTGTCCTAGTCTCACTGCATAGCCTAAATTATCATCTAACCCACAGTAACGTATAATATAGGAGTGACATATTCAGAGCTGGCTTGGCCTTTTGAAATGCAAATTAATAACTAGGTGCATTTGACCTTGTGTGAGAATAGCCAAATGTTGAGTCTGTTTTTCTAGAGCTGAAGATCTGCTGTGTACATTACGGTCCTGTTTAATAGTGCACACACAATAGTTGCACAGCTTAGCCAGGCACCAGTGCTGAGTCAAGTGTGTGCCGTAAGGCCTCGCTTCCTTTCTCATGGCTCTCTTGCCTTTGAAGTTAAGCTGCAGCAGGCTCAGCTGTGCTCAGCAGGAGGGCCAAAGGTTTGAATATTCAGATTTCATCTCTGTTTATAGAGTGGGCTTTTGAGATGTAGGAATTCTGTTACATTGTCCAGCGTCTGGGGGAAGGGTTGCTGAGGTTGTTAATGGGTCCCGAGGAGCTTCGGCCGTTACACTAACCACTGTAGGCCCCTTCTGCTCATGCCAGACATTAATGGCCACATGGACCTAGATGCACATTTAACAGACCTTTTTAATTGCCTCTCTGATTTTACTTCTGGTTGCATGATGCAGCAGGCAATATTTAGTCTATTCTATTTAATTAGCGTTGGTTTAAAGTTGATTTTGGTGCACTATGGTTTTCTGCAGTAGCTGACTCACACGCACATGAAGTCTTCTCAGTTTCCATAAGGACAAAAGTATGAAACCCAGTAATATAACGTGAAAGCCGTGGATTTTCTAAGCCCTGTGCGCTTCTTAACCACATGCAATACTCTAATGTAGATGTGTGTAATAGCCCAATTAGTGAGTGCCCAGGAAGGGAAAGCAGAGGAGTATGTGCTTGGCCTGTCCTTTCATTCCAGCTGCAGACAGGCAGAAGAGAATGTTTATATTTCTACCAAATGACTTGGGAAGAACGCATTTAAGTCTTACAAAGCAGAAGTCTGGAAACTCCTGTAATCCAGAAGGCTGCTGCAAAACTCCACGAGGTGTGCAAAGGTAGGTAGGACTGGGATTGAGGCTGCTACTTCTGATAGAAGTGTTGTGCAGTTGTATTACAACAAAGTATGCTGTGATAAAGGAGTGCATCCCTGTCCTGTTTGTCTCATGAAGGGCCCCTTTTTCCAATTACAGAAAAATTAGTAGCTTTTAGGCAGTGTGTGGCAGTTAGTGCAGAGCTATGTGCACAGCCAGGGATGAGTCAGGCTTGCCAAGCTGTTTGTTGCCTGTCAACAGAGAATGACGCTTGCTAGACCGTAGCTGGGTGGACCTGCAACTCCTTTGTGCCTCTGAGCCCTATCACAAACCATAGTCTTCTCCACAGTTATTTCTGCCCCTTTCCTTCTCTTGTGGGCAGTTGTTTCCCATTCTTTATCAAGCATTGATAAATGAGTGAGTAGGAACAGAAATATTGAACTGGACGAGCTGTTTTAGCACTAGATAATTCTAGGGTCCGTGCAGCATAATTAGCAAGGAGCACATTGACCCTTATTTAAGGTCACTCAGTATCTGAAGTTGCACCTTAGACTTCCCCTGCTCAGGAGGAAGTGAAGTGTTATAAATGAGTGAACTGACCTATTCTACCTCTTCCTACACCTCTGTAAACCCACTTTTTTTTGTGTAAATTGTGGGCAATACCTATTAGGAAATGCTGCACAGGGCTGAATACAGTCACAGTATGACACAGAGCAATTTAGTATATTTGCATAGGGTATATGCTAGTCTGTTTTATCCTGTACAAAATAACTAAGCAGCCTAATGGAGAAGCCACAAGACAGGTGTCATTTACTAAACATTACAGTAATGTAGCTTCAGTGTCTGGCAGAGGGGGCTCATATTGAGCCAAGTATGATTCAAGCACCTGCTATTAAAAGTAACACCTTAAAGCCAAATTCTAGCCATTTGCTATTGGGTTCTTTTAATATTGATAAAAATACATTTCTTGAGGCAGCAGGGATAGCAATGAAAAGAAGGACAACTAACATCCGCATCTTCTTCATGTGATTAGAGTATTTGCATCAAATACTTTATTATGAAGGCTGGAGAACAAGAAAAGCACATTCAGCGTCATATGTTATGGCACAATCCCTCTCTGGTGGAGCAAACAATGGGACCATTATACAAGCTGACATATTTTTTGTTTCTAATATATTCTGCTTCTTTGTGTGTGTGTGCTTAAATAGCAGGCACAGATGTACTGTTTCCAAAGGTCTTTGACTTGTCATGAGAATACTGTCTTTACTAGTAAAATAAATTGATTACTAGTGACAATGTTAACTATTATACAAAGAACACAGCTCTGGTGGGCTTTGTTAGATTTTAAAGAAAAGGTGATTATTTCTTCCTTATGACAGTTTGAAAGGTTTGCCATGTGGATATGGAAAGATTTTACTCATGAATATGCAGAGGTACGGCAACAGGCCGGGTAGCCAGATCTTAAAATTGACCGTTAGCTGTGATTGAGTTAGGAGAAGAAGAAAAACATGATACAAACACAAAATGTACAAAACCAGCATAGGAGGTGGCTGTTAAAATATTCAATTGTGAGAATATTGTGAAATATCAGCTCTGGGGAATGATATCAGATTGATAACATAATTACAGGCAAACAGTGCCAACTGGGACGATGCACAGTGCATCGGGTTCATGGTAAGGCCGCTAAATTCTTTAATAATACTTATGTCTATGGATTATGCCTTTGTGCTGTACTCTTTAGCCCTCTGAGCAGTGACATCAGTAAACTGACCTATGATACAAGGCAATATACCTTTCTTATCAAGATGTGTTGCAGTTTTTCTGGGAAGCATTATAGTTTGCTGAAAAAAAAACAACAATCCATGAAGGTGTTGCAGCATCTTATAGGGCAGAGAAATTAATGGAAGAACAGCATAAAAAATTAGAGACACAAAATACCTACGTGTTATATTACAACGGCTTTTCATATATTTTTTCTTTTACAATGTGAAAAATTATAAAAGACACATTTAGAGTAAAACTTTTACTAGAACCTTTACATTTCTGCGTGTTTCTGCTCTGAAACATATTCAGAAAAGTTCTTTTTCTACAGATCTCGTGTTAAAATAATTTGGGATCTTTTCCAATCTAATTTAAACTGCTACAAATATTTTGTGTAATGAGATTGGAAACTATCCATTTGCTCCCCTTAGAAAATGCTCTCAGTTCTCCCTTGATTGCAGTTCAGATCATGCTGCTAAACACCAATTTAGAACACAAATCAGACTCCTTGTTGATTGCAGTTCAATTCATGCTGCTAAATACCAGTTCTCGGATCAGCAAGATGCTGCTCTACAGGCTGTGACCTGGGCCTCCCAAAGCCATGGATGCCTAATTTCTACAAAGGTTGCATTACTAAAATTAGATCCATCCTATCAAATCATAATTAAGGATACAGTTCTTACTTGATCATACAGCAAACCTTTCCTTTTTTATTGATAATGTTTTTTAGTGATTCATCTAGTATTAGTGACAGCTATGCATTCTTTTCACACATGTAATCTGCCTTTCCTTTAAATCATTAACTCTTGATCCATTATCTATGACATCATTAATGCATTTAATCTTCCTCCTGGTTAGAAGACTTTTTCCTAGATTCATTACTGAAAATTTTTTGGTTTTCCTTAGTGTTCTAAGGAACTAATAGCTTTCACAGTTGGTCTTCAGGTCAGGGTGAAAGAAAGAGAAAGATTCGTTCCTAAAATCCAGGTCCCATGGCAACACCTTGCTGATGAGGCGTCATTTTTCTATCTTGACTGTTAAATCCCTCCTGGTGTTGCATAGCCGTGTCTACCCCATTTCACATCAGCACTCTTGGATTTGATTCCTGTCATTGCCCCAGCACCATTTTTCCCTGCCTTGTTTCCTGTACAGCACCTCCAGACCCAGCATCTTTGTAAACTGCTAGCAGCATTCTGTGCGAGTGCTCTGCAACACCGGCTGTGGCATACTCACTTCCGAAAATAAGCTTACCAGGGAAATTTGTCCCTGCTTCACCACAGAAGTCTCTAGGAGAGAATGAGGCATGTTCCTATATTCATTCTGTGATCAATGGTAGAATATGGTATATAGCAGAAGCTGCTAGTTGTGATTGGTTTCTCCTTGCTAGAAACATGTTGTACATGAACAAATGACCACACACCAGATACGTTTCACTTTCACAGCCTCGTCCACCTGCTGATAAGACAAGAATCAATGAATGTTAGTTCTGCAGAGAGTCTCAGCATTATTTCAGCACAACACTCTCCCTAAGGTGACCTAAAGCTTAATTTTTGAAAGTGTCAAGAATATATGCTCCCAGTGGACAAGTACTGGGAAGCTGTGATTCTTTGCTCCCTTTGAACTAAATTCTTAGTCTATAAAAGCTTTGTTATACATAGTAGGTGTTCCCCAAAATTTCTGTACAGTTCAAATCCAGAAAAGCATCCAAAAATATGACTTCATTAGCGTATTTCATTTCTTATCCATGTCACACATGTAGGAGTAGACATGGAGGCACCCCACGCCACCCCTCCTAACACTCACCACCTGTAGAAAAAGGTTTGATTGTAAATTTGTGTAAGTAAGTGGGTGGGTTTTAAGGCAAAGGAGTTATCTAATTCTCAGACTATCTTGAATCTTCACTGTTGCCAGCCCCCACTTCCATATTGCTTTTAAAACTTCAAGTGAATGCTATTGCATTTTTATGGGCCATAGAGTTACCCCCATATGTTTTAGGAAGATTTGGCTTCTGTACTTCTTCCAGTTCTCTCATCATCATCCTGTTCTTCTTGTACTTGTCCAGCCTTCCTTAGGTGTCACTCAGCCTGGATCTCTTTGATTTTCAAATTCAAATCAGTGAAACTCCTTCCTGTGCTCCTACCTTATGCCTCATCTGACTTCCTATCTATGTCCACTCCCTGTTGACTGATGCTCTTAAAACACAGATTATGTTATAAATAGCAGCATTTAAAAGGGAACAGGTATCCAGCCAAAGCAAGGAAGTAAAAAAATCTCTGATTTTTTTGCAACCTTTCCACACTACTCTTCTGATCAATAAATCTGCTTTACTCCATATGTTTTCAAATTGCTGAGAATTTACTATGCAGCATGTAAAAAACATCTTATTACTGAAATCCCATAGAGACTTGGGTGGGACAGACTCTAAACTGAATAAAAGATGGAACATGATATTAAAGGAGCATGATACCAAGTTTGCTTTGTCATCGCAATTTCTAATCAGTCCTTATGTATCGTGGTCATATTTGTAATGAAAATATTCTCATGAAATAAGAGAAAGCATAAAATGTTAATTCAAAAGCATCTACTAGCTTCATATACTGTATTAATATAAAGACTGATACACCTAATCAGGGGTTCACATTTCAAACCAGTAGGCCTAACAGCTTCTGAGATATAAGTAAATGAAAATTCATGATGCTGTATTGTGCCCAAGAGCCAACTTTACTGCTATTGCCATATAATTATTTATAGCTGCAAACTATCAAATGGAATTGCTTACCACCACCTTACTATATGTGGTAATTGATGTGAAGTGAGGCATTGCGTCCCCTGCTGACCCCAGCATACTGAAAGTCAGATGGATTATATCTAACTCAATTATGATTGATATTATCAAAATCCGCGAAGCACAACATGGTATAACAGGCTTTCTAAGTGTATCTATTGATTGTTTCTCTGTGTGTGCGTGTGTGTGTGCATGTGTTTTCCAAGGCTGTTGCAATGGAGCTGTCTCTAGGGAAAAGGAGAGCAGTATTGCTAACAATATCCATGTGTAAATATCTATTTCTGATGGCTTAACTCGCCCTCATTGCCTCATCAGGACTGCCAGAACTTGTACTAGAAATGCCCAGTTTCACCGGCTAAGAATTTTGCTAGAGTAAGAAAACCAATATTTTGGTTGAAAACCAAAATATTCTGTGATCTGCTTAGCTGTGATTAGAGCAGAACAAGTATTCCTGTGTTCCAGTTCTTGATTTTGCTGCTGCTGTGCCGTTCCTTCAGTCCGTCAGAGCACAGCAGTGGCTATGCTCTGTGCAAGCATCTAGCCTTACACCCTGTCTCCTGCAGATGTTTTCAAAAAAACCCCATAACGCTGGAGCAACCAAATGAAGCCTTCCTCCTTGCATTCTTACGATTTCCAGCAATTTGGAGTTGAGGGACTGCTATTTACATCTGCATCATTCTGTTTAATAATTCTCAATAGACATTTCTTGCCTGAATTATCTCCAGTCACCTTCTGAACCCACACACAATTTTAACATCCAAATATAGTACGGAAGTCTATTTTGATAGAATAGGAACCATGTAAAGAAATACATGTTTCCATATACCTGCTGCTTTGTAATTTCGTGAGTTGCTCCCTAATTGATATAGTATGAGAAATGGTGACTATTTATTCCCAATTCATCTTTTCCATGTTAAGGCATGTTTTTATAGACTCCTCACAAATCATCTCTCAAGCTTTCCTTTCCTAATCAAAGGAATCCAATCTATTTAATTTTTCAGAAACCATTCCAAAATGTTGCTTGTCCTTATTGTTTTTCTCTATGCCATTCTATAATACCATGTTTGAGATCAAATACTGCAGAGTATTCACCAATCAGGGGTGCTGTGTATATACATTTTTTTTTCTATTCCTTGCCTAAGCATTGAGTTAATGTTTAATGTCCGTACTGACTCTCTCACTTTGCTGTGTTAATAAATTATTTTGAGTCACATACTGTGTTTCTGGTTTGGGGTATTGCTTTCTCCTCCCTTCTCTCCACCTGTGCAGTGTTTTCTTTTGTCAGCATCTTGTCTCTTCAGCTCTTTTATTTACCAAGTTGCTCAGAGATTCTTCTCCAAGTCTTGATCAGTTTAAGTTTTAACTGTCCTAGTAATGTTCTACCAGCAATTAAATTGTCACCAGAATGGCTCCTCCATTTTTCCAAGTCAATTATGAGTATGTTACAGCACAGGTCCCAGTATAGAGCTCTGTAGGAAGGTACATTCCCTCCATCATGAAATCAATTATTTAGTCGTACTTTAGTGACCAACATGTAGGATGGACGAATTCATATGCTGGAGGAGAGGTTTTACTGCTTTGCCTGCCCTTTTTCTGATTTTAAGTTTTGTGGTGGCCTGGATGCAACATAGCTCATTCAATAAAGCTTGGGAATTCAACAAGACATCTCACTTCTGTGGACTGATTTTGTGAGGAGCATCCAAAGAGTCAATTCTTGCAACCTTATAAAGTTGCAACAACTGGATGTCCAATCACTGTGCAATTAGAATAGATTGTCCTCCAGGTATTTGGCAGTTGATAGGAAGATCTACAGAAAAAGTTGTTAATGATGTTATAATGGGAAGTCTGGTGGGTGGTTTCATAGGAAATAATAGTTATAATTCCAGGTATTGACATTTTAGAGATTTTCATTCATTTAAATAAAAGTTTGTGTTATTCTTACTAGCAATGTATATACATTTACGTTCTTTCCAGAGTTTCTGTAGTGTTCCTCCTCTTTTTCTCAGCCTCTCGGGACTTTCCCAGGACTGCACAAAGCAGACATGGGGCTGACCTAACTGATCTGGTTTTTGCTATAAAGACGTCTGAGCTACAGGAAGTTAGTTTAGTAATGTTGCCCTCTTCCCTGTAGGAATATACCTGTGAGACTGCAAACGCATCTATACTCCGGATATTACCAGCTGTCAGACAGCCCTTTTGAGTCAAGAGCATTCCTTAGTTTTTTGTAGCTATTATAGTATTAAAGTAAAGGAAAGTTACATTTGCTCTCCCATCCTACCAGACCATATACCAGACCTCTTGAAGAGATGAGTTCTTAGGCCCATGGAATTTCAAAACCGCAGATCAGTTCAGATTAGTCGGCAAAATATGAGATGACATAGAAAAAATAGTTTATTATTTTCTCCAAAGTAATTTTGTTCATAGAAATAAGCTAATTACAGTATCCTTTACTTAGTACTTATTGTTATATGGAAAAATGAAAAAAGTTGAAGTGGGTGCACTATAAGCAATACCTCCTCTTTTTATAGCCATCTACTTTTAGGGAACTAAAGAAATAAAGCACCATTATTAGAAGATTCAGTATCCATTTCACAAGAAGAAATTCACAGAGCTGTGAAGTTACTTGCTTACTCTTCATTCTTCTGGAGATGTACATTTTCCTGATCAGTCTCGTACAATAATGCCTATAATGTACTACCTAAGACATGTTGATATCATGCTTATTTTATGTTCCTCTCCTCAGAAAAGTGATATACTAGTAATTCGATTGCTATTGCTATTTAAATCCAAATGGAATAGTATTTACACGGGCTGCATCCTCAATACCTTCCAAGTTCTCTTATCTTTATCGGAAGTTCTGCATCTTCCTTATACGAAACTTATATCTTAAGGAAAGATCTCTTGCTCTTTTTTTTACAGTTAAAGAATATTACCTAAGCTAGGAAGTGGATGAAGTTGCATTTCCTGACTTCAGTGATTCAGAGCAAAAAAATCTGTCTTTGAGTGAGCCATCAAAGGCAAGATGTCTGTATCACACTTTAATTTTGACTCCAAATGTCAGTTAGCAAGTAGGTAACTGGCCACAGGTTTCTGAAGCACTTTAGCCCAGGTAACTTTCATGCTTCTATGGCATATGACATGGAGTGCACATGCTAGTGGCTGACCCAGTGTTTAACAGTGATTCACCACTGGAAATAGTCTTTGAAATTCATAAATTCAAGGCAAGCCTGTTTTATGGGGACTGATAATGCTGTATTAGTTGCTGGAAGTTAATGAGGTCCTGTGTTTGAGTACAACCAGATTAAAATGAAAAACGAACCACATTACATTCTGTTTCGACAATTATTATCAGTTGGTTGTAATATAAATATGCAAATTTTTCAGCTTGAACTTTAACATCCTCTGTAGAGACCATTCATCTCTTTAAAGTATTAATTTAAGTTGTAAAAGGATCCATACATCATTGCGTGTCATTTTGAAAACAAATATTAATCAATTTTACACTCTGAATTGCCACTGTGCAAGTGTAATGTCCATTATTTTGGAGCAAGTCAGTGGCAAGAAATTTACATATTCATTCTTGGCTTAAGAAATCATATGATAATACAAGTACAACACAAGAAATTCAAAAGACTTAAGACCTTATCATCATCTATTCAATGGCAAAAAGCTTGCCTTTGCATTCTCAATGCATTGGTATGCAGATTAGGAATATGTTTCTCATTCCTATCAGTATAACCTTGAAAGCTGGTGACAGCTGAAGTGTAGTCATAAGTTTTCTCTTCCAACAGAAAAATAGAAAGAAAAAAGGCAACAAAATGAGTGTAAAGGATACAGCAATTTCAAGTTTTATGATAAGCTTTTTGATAGCGTATCTGACTACTTAGCTAGACTGTACTGTGTGGGTATGTAGCTTGAAAGTGTGTTATCTCTGGATTTCGCTAGAATTGTAATTGCAAGTGCATCTTTGCTACTAAACTAGGGTTCGTATTTCTGATATGAGAGACTTAAACCTGTCTTTTATTAGTTAACATAGGAAATACCTGAAGGTGTTTGCATGTTAAATATTGTGAAGGACACCAAATTTTATATCTACTGTCTCCCAGAGAAAGGAGGCAGAGTTTCCACTTGGAAAGCAAGCAGTCCCAGACAAGCATTCTGCGGAAAGCCTTGTCCTACTGAAACAAAAAGGAAGTGGTGTCTGCAATCCAAGCTGATTGCTTCTTTCTTCTGAGGAAATCATAGAGACCAAATTATTGTTTTACAGTAAGAACTGAAATAGGCAAAGACGGAAGATAGGGTAGGTTAAACCTTGCTAATGCTTTTCCATGGTAAGTGTATATCCTTGCTCAGCAGTGGCTGCTCTTTCTCAGGTTTGAGTCTAGCAATGACGAAGGTGAATCCCAGCTAATGCCAATGAGAACACTGCTTCCACGTGAGAAAAGAGAGCTATTCCGGTTAGAACTGGAGACTCCAAAAATGCCATTTCTGAGCTCCAAGACAGCCGGTGGAGAAAAGAACAGCAGTGTAGATATCCCCCTCATAACTACCTCATCTTTGTCAATTATGCAAAACCAAGGTCTTTGACATAATTGGCCTAGCAGAGGTTATACATAAGCTCCCTCTAGTGGATTATTAAGCAAGAATTTATAAAAGCACACATCTTTTCCCCAAACATTTTCTGTCACTCAATGTGAACATGAGAATACTACAGGCACCGTGCTGTTTCCGTGTGTCTATCTGTTGTTATCTTCGTCCCTGCTTGCTACCTCAGGGAAGTCTGCAAAACAGTGCTGGCCGTAAACCTACAGTTATAAAGCAAGACAACTGCAGCATTTTTTGGCTGGGCTTGCTGTTCTTCACTCCTTGGCTGGGTCAGTTTGATTGCTGCTTCAGAATACTGATGCTTCTTAATCATCTCCCTTTGTTTTCTGGTTAAGTGAATGGGTGAATAATTTGCCACACATTCTCTGTCAATCCAATATATTGTGAAAGGACAGTTGAAACAATGCACACGCTCTTCGTTTCATAAATTTGTCATTACAGCATAATCGGATCGTTTGCACTTATCCTGCTCTTGCACTGGCTAATTCTATATTCCTGGAAAAAAGCGCACTTGCATACGGTGCTCTGTCTCTCTGTTTTCCTGGGTGTTTACTTAGACCAAAATTTCAAAGGAAACGCGCAAGACACTTGTGTTCCTTTATTGCACAGTTCATGCAGGTCAGAGGAAAATCATAAAGAGTACACGTGCAAACAACCAGATAAAAATGCAGCAGTACATCAGATATGTCAACTGGATTTAGGATTATAACAGACATGTAAGCAATTAGGGTATTTGCTAGTTCAAAATACTCACATGAATGAACCCACATTATCTTCTGAAAAGCATAATAATATGTAATTGCAGTAACAATTCCTCTTCCATTATCTCCTAGACATCAACAGTGTGTATGTTCTATAATATCTTGCACAATTGATAGCAGGCGAGCTCCTCAGTAAGAGAAATACTCCCAGATGTGGTAATGTCCCAACACTCTGGCTGCTACCTAATATTAAAGAATTACAGTAGAAATGCTTCAATAACAAAGTAGAAGCATTTCAGTTTTTATGTGGCATAGATTGCCACAGACACTGCCAAGCAGCTTTATAGAGTTCTAAATCTTCATTCAATGCCCCTTTACATCATTTGAATGAAGATTTAAACCTCAATAAAACTTTCTGAGTGCTTGTGGCCATCTTTGCTGTATACTAATCAAAGTGGGGTACAAGCAGACGAATGCACTGTAGCACACCTAATGATCAACACTATATCTAGTGACATTTTCCTTTGTAAGATGAGTTGTCTTAAAGGCTCTTTTCATGGATGGTGTGGCAGTACACATAGAAACAGGCATCTATATCCAGTTTTTATGCAACCCTTTAAACAATTGCTTTGGGGCGGGGTGGGTTTTTTTTGTTCTTTCCCCTATGTCATGTTTATTTTCTCTATAACTGTTTTGAATTAATTTCTTATAAGGAAGATACTGGGGAGAAAATAATAAAAAAGAAATGAAAGCTAATATTTATAGGGAAACTTTCCACAGCATTACGGCTCCATTTCCTTGTTTGCTTATCAACCTCCAACTGTAATTAAGATATTAAAGTGCAGTGAGTTTTGACATTGAATTAGAAGCTTGAATGAAATTCAGCTTCTAGTTAAGATATTTGCTGGGAAATTCAACACATGCTAGTGCACAAATGCACGCACAAGATATGACTGAGTGGAATTTGAAGGAAATTTTACTGTGAGAATATGCTGTTGACAGAGTATAATTTTGTTTCAAAAATACAGCCACTCATTCAGGAAACAGTCTGAAAAAGGAATAGCCAGTCAGTGAATTGTGGAGAGGATTTGGTGTTTGAATCCTCCTGAAGACGAAGATGTGGGACCATTGTGTGGGTCTGAGCTTCCATAAACTTCCACAAATGCAAAGGAAAGCACACTTCCCTCTTGAAGATTAGACTCCCACCACAGGGTGTTTCTTTATTTTTCATTATGTTTTTCTTTACATCAAGGCTTTCTTTTAATGATTAAAGTCTGTGAAATTACCCCCCTTAAGCAGTTAGCTGCGAAGAGATATATCTGCCTGGACCCATGTAGTTCTGTACTAGGACTTTTTGTTGAGAACTGTCTCTGTTACCTGCTTTTCAGGGATACGTTAACATCATTCTTCCTATTGAAACAAACAGTGAAAAGCAAAGCTTCATCAGTAAGTGTGGCAACTATGTGGCAACACATAGTGTGGCAACTACTTTCTATGAAGCTTACAAATGTTTGTGTGTAATCCTTAAAAGACATAAAATAAAAAATACGAGATGTCTTATTTACAGTAACTGATGCAGCCAGCAGATCTTAGAAAAGTTCATACAAGCAGTAGTAACTGTGTGAAAATCAAATTGGTTTTTTTTTCCCCTCATTCTTTAATGGGAATTTTAAAGGCAACCAAATGCTGAAACTGGTCAGCCCCTCTTCTCTTCTGTGGAAGCCAACATCTAACGTGCAAGGGGCATGCATCAGTTACCAAGGTACTCAAAAATGGGCCTCTCACAATGCCCTATTCCGATTTTTGTAAAACATTTCAGGTTTTACTAAATCAAATGGAGAAAAACTGAATCTTTGGCCTCATTTTGAGGGAAATAATGTCATTTCCAGTTCCTGTGTCAAGAGATGCAAAACTGGATGAGGTCTGTAGAAGAGAGATCCTTCTCAGAGCCCCTGGGTGGGTGTCTCCCTTGAAGAAGGGGTAGCGGTAGCACATCCTCTCCTTGGTGATTTCTGGCTCAAAACATTAGCACATTGACCATAGGTCAAACTTCTTGTTTCAAGTTGAATTAAACTATTGTTTTCAGCAAATAAATTGTTGGCCCAGAACATGTGCTTCATTCCAGTGCTGATATTCCTGGACGCTGCGGGAGATGCCACCTTCCGAACAACGTTCCCACCCAAGGAGCCTGAATATTGTCTGCCAGTCAGTCCTGCACAGCCACTGGCTATCAGGCAGAGCGGTGGGCCAATACCTAGGACTTACCCTGGTAGTGAACCAGGAGCCTGGGGCTAAAAGTGGAGCAAATGGTGTTGTCAGTATGGTATAAGGAAGGAACTGCAGTATTCCATTGTCTCTGTTGGCTCCCAGTGAGACCTAGCAAGAGAATGCCCTGCGTCACCCACTGAAGGGATATGTATGTTTTTGAGGAAAATCCTGTTATGTAATGAAAAGGTTGGTGGCAGCAGTTTCACACAGCTAATGAAAAGAGAACCAAAAAAAGTATGAAACGTGTTGTTTGTGATGAAACATCTTTGTACATTCTGTGTAGCATATTTTTAGTATGCTGCAGCAAATCTCAAAACAAGCCCAAACTCCCCCAGAATTCTTTTAGATACGGGATCTTGAAAACAAAAGCAAATGAAGGCCTTTTTCTCAAAAAAAGACACAGCCTTGTCAAAATCTGTGGAGTTATCTCAACTTTCACTAGTGGAAAACCAGGCCTGAGGATTCTGTCTGGAGATTTGCAGCTAAAAGATGAGGGTAAAACTCAGGAAAAAAAGAGATATTTCCCTTTTGGGTTCAAAATGAGAACTGAGTTTAACATAATTTCCAAATAATTGATCCCAAGCAGTAGGGTAGGAAGGAGATGTTTTAAGCAATATTACCCCTTCCTTTCCCTTGTATTTCTTTATACATAACATATTACCTATATTAAGGTAAACTGAATCTATTAGACAATTACCTAAGGGGATTGCGAGACTGGGGTCTGCATTATAAAGCAAGTGAAGTTATGACAGCTGTGACCCCAGAGGAATCAAGGCTGAATAAAGACTGTCTCCATTGCAGACAAATGATGATAAAGTGATCCTTTTAGCCAACAGTCAATGGAACCTGACAAGGCCAAACCTCCAACTAATGAACAGCCCAACCTTTGCTACCAGGGAGATGTACTGAAAGTTTAATCTCAATAAGCATCAAAATACATTTGCCCAAACATTTTTAACAAAAGAGTGGCACGTATCATTAAATGGCCACGAAGTTAGATGAGTGAGGAGGAAAATAGGAGGGTGGGGGTGTATGTTCTTACTGTATCACAGGTGCACAAAATTGCCTTGATAGAACAATATCTTATTTTTCTTCTAAAATTGAATTTCAGATGGTACCTACGTCACACAGACCTAATAATACAGAAAGCAATTGTCTCAATGATTCCTATTAAATCTGTGCATTTCCAGATCCTTATAGAGTAATGTCAGTTACAGAACAATGTCAGGCTGACGGACGCAGCACAGCGTTAAAGAAAAAAAATCATGCACACAATAGGCCAGCTGCACATTAATAAATATGTAATGTTTGATTAAAAATATGGATCGTATTTTTCCCCCCAATTGCTGACTACCCCTAAGGCAGAAGATGTGATCTGGCTCCCACTGCTGGGTTTATTTCTTGCTTGCTTTGAAAATACAAACTAAAATGTTTTCCTGTCCCAGCTGTTTCCCATTGTTCATGTTTATCAGCTCAAAGGGTGAACGGAGGAATAAAAAATACGCTCGCATTTCAAATGTGCCAGTCAGTCAATCTATTGTTAAAAGAAGAAAGCCTAATTGTCTGTGCTGGCAAACTTCTTTTTGGTGAATGTCCAGTTTTTAAGAAAAGCTATTCAGCTGTGCCATTTGTTTAATACATGCATAAAAAAGCACATAAAATCACAAGTTTTCTGTGGGGTGGGATGGGGGGTGGGGAAAATCACATCTATAAGTTATAGCCTTGAAACACTCAAGTGATGGCTGAAGTAATAGTCCGTGGATTACTTTCTTTGGTTCTTCATTGGTCTGAATAAGTGGCTAGACGGAATTTTCATGGAAATAAGAGCTAATGATGTCTTAAAACTGAAATCAGCCTCCTTCTCTAAATCTTACACTTAACGTCGCACCTTTGAGAAGCAGGACTCCTTTCAAAATACTTCATCAATGCAGTGGTTAAAGTCACAGCAGTTTTGTGTTTTTATTTAAACTACTACTATTCTTCATTTCTTCCCAAAGTCTAGTCCTTCAGACTTTCATCCTAACAAGAAATGGGAATCAGGATGGGGAGAGAGCAGGGACTGCTTTACTGCATAGGCGAATCTTCTGTTTGTTTCTAACTCTTTTGATAATTACACAGCTCTGTCCTGTCTTTGAGTTGCTCTCCAGTTTGTGCTGGCAGTGCCACTCTTCCAGCTTTCAAACCAAGCTCAGCTAATCAAAACTGATGCTCATTTTACACTATACAAATGAGCAAAAATTTGACCAGGACTGTGTTAGTCCATCTTTCTGTGGCAAGCACTGTTTCCCTTTGAAAGCTTTCTGAGGAAAGGGTCATCTTTAGTTCCTCAGTTGTACAGCACCAAGCACAAAATATCCTTACAGTTCAAAAAATAAAAAATAATCACCAATACAACAAATGACTGTGATGCTTTGCTAGGGGCTTCCCTGTCTTGGTAGGCTTTTCTTCTTTTTGATAGGGAAAGAAACAAGTAAGTGGCATTATCATCCAGCTATCACCCCCTTGTGACACTAAGATGAGATGTCACTCACAGCAAATTGTACAGATCTTTCTTACATGAGTAGTTCAATAACTCTTCATGACATCTAAATTACCATTCCTGGGTGTCTGGGTTAACACCTCACAGAAATGAATAAGGCAATAAGGTAATTGTCCCGAGTGCTCTGCAGATCGAAGTAGCTGCTTTGCTTACCCCAAGCTCACATTTCCCTGGAAGTTTGAAAGCCAAATACTGCCTAAAACTGGAAACTGGGAGTCTAGTGATGAGCTACCTCACTTGATAAGCTGAGGGCTTGGGGTTTTTCTAAGTTTGCCTTTAGTGAGCGTTACTGGCATATTTCATACTGGAAAGCACAATGAACTGGCTCCATAAAGAGTCAGTTCAAAGGTGATCAAGGCTAAACAGTACTTGGAATACAGTACCAAGCCAGCCTTTACTTGTTTACAAACTTAGTCTTGGTCCTGCGTTTAGATGTTTGTTGGTCTGTCTATGAACTGCCGTGGATGTGTCCACAGTCTACAGCTGCACCTCACTGTTCGTCTTTCAGTGTCTCTGACCTCTGTGCGTGCACACCAGCAGACTTGTGACAGACGTGTTCCTTGGTAGCCCTGGCAAGTAACAACACAATTTCATGGGCCAGCAGTGGTCAGTGGAACATAGTTTGAGAATCACATTGTTGAATTACTGTTTCTGTAGTTGTTAAACTTAGATGTCATGCAAAAAATCCATCAATGTGCATTGATGATATTTCATGCCATTTTTTTCTTTGTTTGCTGAGCTATAGCTTATATATGCCGAATATATAACTATCAAGTAAATATAAAAACCAAGCCATCATTTCCAAATGAGCCATATTAAGGAACTTGAATCACAGAATCGTTATGGCTGGAAAAGACCTTTAAGATCATTAAGTCCAACCATTATCTAACTCTACCAGGCCCACTTCTAAACCATGTCCCTGAGCGCCATATCTCAACGGCTTTTAAGTACATCCAAGGATGGCGATTCAACCACTTCCCTGGGCAGCCTGATCCAGTCTTTGATAACCCTTTCAGTCTAGAAGTTTTTCCTGATGTCTAACCTAAACTTTCCCTGGAGCAACTTGAAGAAGTGACCAACGCCCATCTCTCTGCAACCTCCTTTAGGGTAGTTGTAGGGAGAAATAAGGTCTCCCCTCAGCCTCGTTTTCTCCAGGCTAAACAACCCCAAGTCCCTCAGCCGCTCCTCATATTCTCAAGACCCTTCACCAGCTTTCTTGCCCTTCTCTGGACCCCCTCCAGCACCTCAATGTCCTTCTTATGCTGCGGTGCTCAAAATTGAACACAGTAACTCAAGGTGGGGTCTCACCGTGCCGAGTACAGGGGGATGATCACTTCCCAAGTCCTGGTCACCACACTATTCCTGATACAGGCCAGGATGCCATTGGCCACTGCTGGCTCATATTCAGTCCACCAACATGCCCAGGTCCTTCTCCGCCGGGCAGCTATCCAGCCGCTCCGCCCCAAGCGTGTAGTGCTGCATGGGGTTGGTGTGACCCAAGGGCAGGGCCCGGCACTTGGCCTTGTTGAACCTCATACCATTGGCCTCAGCCCATCGGTCCAGCCTGTCCAGGTCCCTCTGCAGAGCCCTCCTACCCTCAAGCAGATCAACACTCCCACCTAACTTGGTGTCATCTGCAAACTTACTGAGGGTGCTCTCAATCCCCTCGTCAAGATCATTAATAAAGATATTAAACTGGAGTGGCCCCAACACTGAGCCCTGTGGAACACCACTTGTGACCGGCCGCCAACTGGATTTAACTCCATTCACCACCGCTCTCTGGGCCCAGCCAGCCAGCCAGCATTTACTCCAGCAGAGCGTACACCTGTCCAAGCCTTGGGTAGCCAGTTTTTTTCATGAGAATGCTGTGGGGAACAGTATCAAAGGCTTTACTGAAGTCTAGGTAAACAACATCCACAGCCTTTCCCTCGTCCACCAAGTGGGTCACTTTGCCATAAAAAGAGATCAGGTTCATTAAGCGTAGTTATGGGGAAAATATTAAAAATAAATACAAGACTTTAATAACAGTAGGTAGATTTTACTTTTTTTTTCTGTTGTATTTTTTACAGTCTGAGCAGTACATGCAGTTGTCTTCTTTTCTAGAAAGTGTCTTCACAGTCTCTCCCGTGATGCTCAGCATATATGATAAACTCTGCCCCTTTTCAGCAAGTGGTGTCTGGCAGTTTTGGCTGTGTATTGGTGAGATCAAGCCCCCCTCATGGCCAGCCATTTCAGAAAATTCACTGACTATTAATTGATTGACTTTGAAGAATAAAAATTATACAGATGTGTTCCAGAGAAGGTAAAACCAAAAAGGCGATTTACTGAAAACATATTAATATGCAGCAGGTGGAAGGGAAGCAGTCAGGGAGAAAAAAACACATGGCTGAATTTTAGCTATTTTTTTTTGGAGGATTTTTGTCATTGCCTTAGGGACTTCTTAGGCGAAATACCAGCTACACAGCTTCAGAAGAACAGTGCACAGCAGGCAGGCATCAGGTGAAGGTTCCCTGCAGGGGAAGGCAGTATTGGGCTGGACTGTTCAGGCACTGTTTTATTACCATCAATATTGTTGTGCCCTGCATTTATTATATTCTCCATGACAATGTCCATGTTATCCACTGTACAACAATTTTACACAATGGAGTTTACAGTCTGGAGCAAAACTTTGCATGGGACTGTAATGTACTATAAATAAAACACTGACACTTTCTTATTTAAAACATAAAAAGTGCAGCATAGCAGGAAATTTTCAAAAGTAATTTACACTAACTCAACTCTTTGAAATCAAGAAATCTCTTTTTCTGTGGGTCTGTGTCATTCTTGGTTTGGAAAACAAATTCACAGACTTTTATAAAAGGCAGCAAATGAAGCCCATGTTGTGCTTTATATCATTTTCCTACTACCATCAGAAAGAACAGGTTTCTTATAGGCTGTGTGGACCATCTGTTACATACAAAATGCATTTAGGGCTAAAAAATCACTGTCTTGTCTTTGCCTTTCTGATACTTTCCTTGTAGATGCCATGCACTATTTTTTTTTATGCAATATACTGTAATATCTTGCAGTAATCAGTACAATTAATTTTCTCAGAAATTATGGCCACCCACCCAAAGCGATGACTTTTGACATAACATAATGAGTGTTATGTATGGTTGGTGTCAAGAGTTGCCTAGATATGCTGATAATGAGCCATACTTTTGAAGAGCCATAATCAATCATTCTTCATTTAGAAAGTCAGATCCATCAGCCTGACATCAAAATGTCATAACCCATTGATCTCACATTGCAATCAAGGATTCTTGACGCTTATTAATGGCGTTCAGCTACACTAGTTACATCAGCAATCCTAGTTATCGTTTTAGTGGTATCATTTAAAACACCGAGGTTAGTGGCTAAATCCATTCCTCCTTTTCTTAATTCTTAATAGTTTCCATTAATTCTAAGATGGGGGGTTTAAAACTTCAAACAATCTTAGATTGAATAGGATCTACGTACAAAAATAAAAAAGACAAAACACCTGTGAATCAGAAAGAGCTGAGCAGATTGGATTCCCTTCTGGGGGTCATTCTCCCTCTGCTCTCATAGTTGGTGATATCAACACAGTCTTTTAAAGAAGTTACTTCCTGCTATCTCACCGCTGCCCATCTGTTATTCCTGTATCTCTGGATGACATGTCACCAGTAGTAGTGACAATTTCTTATCCACTGCTGTCAGAAAAAGAATAGCTTAGGAGCTCGGAAACAAATTTCAAACTAAAAGTTGCTTTGAAGTTTGATCTGCTATTCAGTGAAGCACAGTGTAGAAGAAATAGTAAACATGTCAAGATAAAGGGAGGAAAAAAGAGAGTGAGAATGGTGGAGCATGAGAGAGATGAGCCACATTTGCATACATATCCAGTGTGCCTTTTAGGCACAGACACTTAAGAGATGCATAGCCCTGGTGCCATGTGGGATTTTAATCTATGGTTTAGGATTAGGGAACATACATTGTCTTGTTGAAGTAACTGTTGAAGACAGAGTCTAATTTTTTGATTAGCGGGATGTCTTCTGTGACAGAATTTTACAGCAAAACTGTTCCAATACCTCGGAACAGTCAGGACTCCTCTCCTAAAGTTAAAAGGTTTTGTTCCCATTTTCAATTTAAACTTGACAAATTTTAAATTACAATAGGACTATTTAAAGTCACTCTGAGAAAAAAAATGGTAACATCAGAACACTATATAGCTACATCTGATTTTTTTAAACACATTATTTTTAATAAAATCAAACATCCCCATGGAAGGTGTCATGTTTGATAAGCAGTACTTTCCTAGCAGGAAAGTATCCAACTGAAAAATAGTTACCTGGTATAATAATTGCAAATTAACTGGGATAGGCAAACAATAGTTTGCCAAGTCCTACGAGCCCACTCTTGCCAGCCAGCTCCCTGCAAGACTGTCCCTCACAGCAACAAGTTTGTGGAATCAGGCCCTTTGTTTGGATCAATGCTCGTCCCTTCAGGCAGAGCTAATTGGCTAATTCAATCACACTGGCTATGTAATTAATAAGGAAGCCCAAAATTCCACATGAGATGAAAGGATGAAGAGCCCAGGAATGACCCTTGATAATAATAAAAGATAATTACAACCAAGAATTGCATTATTCAGACTTTGTTATTGACATGATAAGCACTGCCATATGCCATGCAAGCTGTGATATGCACCCCAGTGATCGTAGGTATAACAAAAGATCTTAGGTATAACTGCTTGCTGTATTTCAATGCAAATGTGCTTCAGGTGAAGAACTAAACACTGCATATAAAACCAGAAAAAAAGAAAACTTCAGAGCACTAACGATGGGAAAGCAATTTGGCCAATTTGTTGCCTATGTTCAGGCAGAGCAATACTTGCAATACAAGCAACACTTGTAAGATCAGAGATTCATTTTTCTGTGTAGAAAGACCGGGGATGTGAATTACCAGATCCGGCTCCAGCAAAAGCCCGGTCTAGCAGCTCAGCAGAGTGAAGGCATCTGGGTGCCATGTGAAAAAAAAAATTATCTTTACTAGCAAAAATAGATGCTTTATGAAAAAATGACAGCGAGAAACTACAGGGAAAGGAATGGGGAACTACACTGATTTTAAAAGCAAATTCCCAAAAAGTAAAACAGAAGTTTTGAATGAAAGAATGAAAGAATGAAAAATTTGCACGGAAAGGTTTGGCCTATTTTATTTACACAAGGCAAAGAAGTGTCTGCTGATCCCAGTGAAGTAATATGTAGGGGTTGCCTGAAAGACACTGGGCATAAAGAAAAATAACAAGACTAGGTCACCTGAGACACCACTTTCCTTACAAATCTTTAAATTGTGTGCTAGTTCTGAAAGATGTTGGGAACTAGAATTAGAAAATGGAGATCTGGGCTTAATTTTTGGCTCTGCCTTTCTCTCCTTGTATACCTTGGGCAAGCCGCATGTAGCAGCGGGTCCAGTTCTTTCTCCTGTGCTTTGTTTTATCTCTTCAGACTGTACATTCCTAAGGTAGGGGACATCTCTTCATCTGGGCATAGCACAGAAAGTCTCAGTCTCATTATTTTTTTATACAAAATTAGAAGTTTTATAAAATCTTCCCCAATTCCTAATGAGTTCCTGAGTTTTATTGCTCATTAAAGTCTGAATCTGAGAAGCCAATGTATTTGATTTGTAATGAATGTAACCCTTCAGTAAGATCACAGCTGTAATGTTACAGAATCAGTCATGTAAAGAATAGTCCCTGCAAGAAAACCTGCCTTCTCTTTTTTCTCTTTAACCTCAATAGAGCAGTTCTTTTGTTAATTACAGTTACTGCACACTGTGATATTGAAGTGCTCTGTTCTCAAACATATTCTTATTTATTTTAGTCCTTTTTTTCCCAGGTAATGAAATGTCAGAACCCTACTTTTTCTGGTTTTGTAGTATGTTGATCAAAGTGACCTTTGCTTTGCGGCAGACACAAATCAATATAGCGCTCTGCAGTATTTGACAGATAAAGGTGCAACATATAATAAATGGCAATCACTGACGAGGAGAGCAAGAAAATACCTGCCAACTTCAGTTCATACCGGCAATTTTCAGACAATGCCACATGTTATGTTCAAAGTAAAATTCATTTGTCCATCTAATAACAGAGGTGGGGATATTAAAGGACTCAGTTTTGTTAAAGAAATGTTTCATCTCACAGTAATAATTCAGAGTCCAGTCAGGGTCTACAGTGGTTGGTTACAAGTAAAGTTATTACATTTTGAAGACAGGTTAGAAGAGCAATTTTCCTGGCCCTAACGGAAAGGAGGGCAGAGGACTTTTACCGCAGAAATGAAATAGTAATTATATACACACATACAAACACAGGCTCTTGTTCTTTCTCACACATACACAGAAACACACATAAATTGTCTTAATATCCTAAAGCAGGATCTCCAGTATAGTGTTTCACAGCTGATGGTTTGATTTTCTCATGTTCTTCCCAATCTGCTGATAAGTCATATACAAGTGTAACCAATTTCTATTTAAATGCTTAATTGCAAGTACTATCTGCAAAGTGTCTGCCAGAGATTTGAAGTCAAGTGGCAGCTTCAGCCCACTGTAAATGAAGTCTGCGTGTGTTAGGGTAAATTTCTCTTTCGCTACGGCTTGTCTGATTCTCAGTAACATAAATAGCTGAATCTAAGTCTAGCCCAAATAGAAGCAAAGCTGGATCTTACCCACTGTGATGAGTCGTGCTCAATCGTATCAGAAGTGGTGGCTGAGCAGCTGCTTTTCACAGTGTGAACACAGGCAAGCCAGCCCTCAAAGCAGACTCACGGCTAAGCATGAGGGAAGCTGAACTGTGCGCACCAAAACATTTCCCATCACGGGAGAGTGAATGTGGGACTGGGGCTTGCTTGTAGCCTCTGTAAGAGGAGCAGCAGAGATCAAGGCACCCTGTCCATGGGTAGAGTTCTGGGTGCTTCGTATGAGGGGTCTAATCCCGACAGATGACCCCTAGTTATGTTTCTTCTTTCCTAAGACATGTCTGTCCATGGAATGACGAAAAAAAAACCTGCTGGCAGGACCTTTTCGTGAACATGTTCTGCCTTGTTTGGGCACCTAGAAAGTGTCTGTATTTTCTTCTTCTCGTAGGAGGCTATTTTTATATTTTGACTGAAAGGCCTTTTTATGTATCTGTTGTTCATAATGTATGTAAGCTTATGACTTGCATTTGAGTACTGCTTGTTTTCACAGCTACTTTTTTACGAAGCTGTTGATACACTTCAGGCAAAAAAAAAGCCAATTCACAACATACTTGTGGCTGTTAAGAGCCATTTGATGTGGTTCACTGAAACATATCTAATTTATGAAGCCAACACTTTGGTTCCAAAATGTTGATCATGTACATGCAAGTGAAGTGCGTACCTGCAAGTGCATGCTACCTTCTATGTGCAAAATCTAGATTGCATAGGCTATATTAACTTTTGATCATGATTGCCCGGATATGACCATTGATTAGCCCCAGTTCAGGGCCAATGGTCAAATTCAGCGTTGAAGCTTATGGCTGAACCTGAAATATAAAAATGACGCTCCACAAGCAGGTTAACCTCCAGTAAGAGGATGATTCACCCATTGCAAACACAGTGCCGCTTCAGCACGCTGACCGGTACACATCATCTTGTATCGACATACAAAATGGAAAGTCTAGTTCTAGAGAATAAGTAAAGCACCCCAGAAAATGGTAGGAATCTTTTTGAAGTGCTCCAGATTCTTTTTAATTTAGTGAACTTTTCATCACTTATCCTACTCTTTTTCAATAGAAATATTGTATTACTTATACTCAGTCTTTTCTTCTGTGGTCTGTTCAACACAAGACAGCTCTTGCTGCACATATAATACTATACAAATGAGAATTTATCTGTCTCTGGTTACTGCTGTGCCATTTTTAGACTATCTTCTCAGCCTTTCTTTATGAAAATTTAGTTTACCTTTGCTCCCCTTTTTTTTAACAAAATATTGAACAGGGAACAGATGTTTTGTGTCATTTGTCTGCAATAATGCCAGACATTTTCCAAAGCTGCTGAATGCATGATTAACCTTAAACTGATCCTGCTTCTGTGTATCATTTTTCCTGTGTCCTGTTGTATTAAACTGTACCTGTCATTACCTGTGAAATATCATCTAGCCTAATTCATGTTAACCCATTCTGAATTTCTCACAATCTCAAGCTTGTGCAAAACAATTATTTCTCTGATCATGACACATTTTGCCACTCAATATATTTACTGCAAACCAGTCACTTCATAGTGGTCTGTAAGGAACTATTAATACCTTCTGACCTCTCCAGCCTGGGAAACGTTCAGCAAAACTTCTTCCTCATAGAACATCCTTGTTATTTGAAATGACCTGGTAGAGAAATTATTCCATACTAAGTTACCACAGTCTGGCATGTCGTCAGGTTATTGGCAGTTACGAAAACACCACATTCATTGCCCCTAAAGTTGTATGTAGTTGTTCGGCTACTGTAAAGTGTGCGTTTGGGGAAGGAGAGAGTGTCTAAACATCATAACCTTGCTGAGGGGATTGTCACCCCAACTGGCAAATGCTCAACTGTGAGCAACAGATTTATTACCTGACATAATTAATTGCCTAGATAGTGACATTTCCCATATTATAGACAATCGTGAATTATGAGCCCAGCTGCTAGCCTTCTCATTCACTGAAATCGGTTGATAAATATGTTTATTCGAGGTCAGCTTGGCCTCATCCATTAGAAATATTGTTTTTCTAAACATTACATTGATTTAATTTAACTCTAATCAATTTAAAATGGTTCTGACAATTAACAAAAGCTTCAAATATGACCTTAAAGTAATAGGATTCATTAGCTATGTTTAGGATTAAACTTATCCTAATAGGGCTATTTTTCTTCTGAGGGCATGTAGTAGGCCGACTGGTGGTCAGTCAAAATGAAATCAATTATTATAAATTATACAGTTTGGGTTGATTATGTCGTGCCTGCTAATTTGTATAAATAAGGACCTCAAACAATAGAAGCCATTTGTTAATAACTATCTGTATCCCAACCTGTATCACACTTTATGTTACAGCTGCAGGATCATCTGTTACCCATGAAGTATTATATTCTGTACTGCTAGGCATATATGCTAATTAAACCCATAATTAATTGTAACAGTTATAGTTAAAGTCAGAATGCTGACAGCCTTTTTGGCCTATTATTCATGGTAATCAACTGATTCAAAAGGCAACGTAATCAACAATTCCTGCACTAGCCAGGGGATCATAATACAACGGTAGCACCAGTGACAGCTGGCACCCACAGGTCTTTGGATACAATAGGAAATACAAACCTCTAGAACTGAAATGCTTCAGTATGAACAGTGCCTATTGTTTTTCTGAGACAAAATACGAGCGTAAGTCGTATTTAAGAACTGAATCCCTAATGCAATGGTTAACAGAAATGCACAAGAGCCATGCTCCAGAGCGCCCGCCCTGCCTTCCTGGGGTAGGGGCAGCACTGAGGGTTCCGTACCACCGTTTAGTGCCTTCTGGTTGTAACCCCCCACCAATCCCTTCTCCACCTGCAGCGGGGCTGTCTCAGATTAGGGATGAGAATCCTGGAGGGTGTTTTTGAATATCAAGAACAGGTTTTATTTGCTCTGTTCTCATTGAACTTGCTTCTGCCGATTGGTGGACAGTGCCCAAAAGGCATGTGTCCTCTCTGGGTATGCTTTCCGCAGAAAGACAGGAACATTAATTAGATGATTGTGCAGTGGACCTCATATTTCCTGCATACATCTGGCCTTTGAATCTGTGGGAAATTCCTTTTGTTTTGTTGCCAGACACAGTGGTGCATTCCATGTCCGCAGCAGTCCCAAGAGGACAGGGTGGAGAGAGGAAGGAGCAGGGGATAATCTGACCATTGTCAGCAGAGAGCCACGCTCTTCCAAGACTGCTGCTGAAGCAAGTGTCCCATGCGGGCACAAATTAGGGTGCCTCCAGAGTGTTCTGAGCTCTTCAGCAGGCCACCAACAGTGGAAGAGGGAGTAAAGGCAAAATTAGTGGCCACTTTTAGCAGTCATAACTTACAGCCCAGATGAGGTGCAATGCCAGATGAGCCATCCAAACCTGTTGCATCCACCAGGTAAATGTCTCTACCTGGGCATCTACTTGCTTTCCTCCTCAATTTAAAGACAATCTAGTTATCCATCATTGTATGTAGCCTCAGATCACAATCTCTTTCTAAGTCATTCCTTCTGTGGTCAGGCACGCTCATGGCCCATAGCACCACTAAGCCAGCAAGTTTATACATACACAGCTTCAGATGGGCTGCTTCTTAAACAAGGTTAGCCATAGTTTCATTACTAAGATTTACACTGTCAGTTACAGAGATGCCCATCCAATCCTATAACACAAAAATTTATGGGCATCACAGAGAAATTTTTATTGTTAGACCTCATATACAATGTGTGCCCTTAGTGACACGTTTTTAAATAAAATATATTGTACTAGTGATTTCTAATGCTTAAAATAAAATAAAATAATAATCAACTTTTAGCTGCAGTATCCCCCTGGTTATTGAGCTGAACTTAATGACTGGCTGAAAAGTATTTGTCAACACAACAGCTGGAGAGCAACACTTTCTTGTAGCTTTATGTCACAGCATATGCCAGCCACTCAGAGCGTGTGATAATTCAACTGGAGCTGGTACTACAATAGCAGATGGGTTGAAGCATTGTTATTCTCACTCTAGCTCCCAGCCCTTGAGGGATCACTAAATAAAATCAAAGCAGATGGACCATTACAAGCTCATTTGTGTTCACTACGAGCACCTCAACCTCCAGTTGTGATATACTGCACCTTTGTATAAAATGACATGTATGGTAACATGACCTAATGAAAATAGCATCAGACTTGGCAAGTGAGGAATGAGGCTGGGAAATATGCCCCGATCTATTTATCACTGAGTTCCTACCTTGCAGAAAGGGTTCATTCCCCCCCCCCTCCCCCCATGTTTATCACTGTATTTGTCTCCATGTTTATCATTTAATTTCCCCACACTTGTAAGAACTAAAAGAGGTGGCCAGTGGTTCTGGCTGTAGAAGGTCTAGCAGGTTTCCCAGCCTCTGCAAAGACAGGATGAATGCTACTAACCCCAGTGCAAAACTCCTGTAATTCACTTATTTCTACACACTGCTGATAAATATGTTAATCCAGGTGTCCCACAAGCAGCAAGGCTTTGACCACCCACCGATGCCAATATCTGCAGGGATCGGGACTTCTGTGTACATACCTCAGCCTGCTCTTGCGATGCGGTCTTTCACAACGCTGCAGTTTTGAACTTATGGGGACTTGACTTAGTGTATAAAATCAGTTGCTCCACTAAGCTCCAAAATTTTTGGCTTTGAGGTCAGTCAGCATCTGTGACCACACTGTGGGTGTCCTAGGGCTTAGGAGTAATTGCTTCTAAAGGATGAAATACGTTAACTGTCAATTGCTGGGGGGGGGGNGGGGGGGGGGGGGGGCGCTCCTTTGGGGCTTGCTGGCAAAGTTAGTGCTGAGAAATTCTTCATGCCAGCCTCAGCAGCCTAATATAAAGTTGGAGGCACATCTAATGCCAGCTTAGAAAATGTTGTATTCATTTAATGTCTTCTGAGCACCTTGTACAGCAACGAACCAACAATGTCACCCGCAGGCTTTTGTCCTACAGTCCACACCCTGGCCATCGTGCTCCAGGGAGCAATGGCAAGATGAAGTATGGCAGGCAAAAGCTTGCCTCATTTTATCGCTACTGTGCCCTCACACGCACATGTAGTTAACGACAGTTCCCAAATGAAAATCCTCTCAGATACAATCTTTTTATGTCTACATGTATCTTTTTTCTGCCTGGTTTTAAACAGCTTCTGCACACTACTCCAGACAGCTGCATTCAGTGCTGAATAACGTATCCTATGAACTTATTAAAGGCTTTGGGATTTTTTTTTCCTGTCTAAAGAGGAAAAGAGGTAGTAGCCAGTTAGTCAAGTGTTGTGGGAGAGTTAGGTGCTTTTGGTTTTTATCTGGATGAAAGATCCCATATAAGACTATGTATCTTTAGTAGAAGCTCCACAGGTCACCTGACTGCCATAGGTCCCCCTCGTGCCAGCTGCTGCTGGGTTTTAAAGACCCAGACAGGTGCAGCAATGGAAAGCCAAAGAAACAGCTTCATTAGGGCTGATACAGTTGAATTTCTGTGACTGCAGTATGCAAGTTGAAAAAACTTGTCCAGCTTCCTCTGTGAAACAGCCTCCTGCTGAGTGTTTGAAGTCTCTAAAAACCATGAATGGCTCAGCTAATACTTCCCACCTTAGCCAGGAACTGCAGGGCAGCCGGACGGTCTCAAGGACAGTGTTTCCAGGTAGCACGTTCATGGCTGACTTCTTTGTTCTTGCTGAGCACTTTGTGTTAAGTGTAGCAACTCATCCTCGGCTGTGAATTGGCCTAACTCCATCAGGAGCGTGTGCAGGGCAGGTCGGACGTCAGCACTGCGTCTTATCTGCTGGCCAGCTTTGCTATCAGCCAAACTAATTTGCTAAGATAATTCTGTTTCCTGCCATCTATTACAATAAATCAACCACTGTAGCTTCATTGAAGTCGCTCCTAACTAATGAGCTGCCCTTGAAACTCTCAAACTGTATGGGGGAGGGGAGGGGAGGGCGGAGAAAGTCCCTATTCTTCTAAATAAAAGAAAGTTTTAGATAAACAACTTGATGTTCTGGGCAATGCTGTATCTCCTCAGCCCCATGTTAATGGATCATTCTTGCCAGAGTCAGCTCAGCCTGGGACAAAACCAGTAAATGCATCAATCATTCTTTTAAAAACAAGTTTTCTGAATAACGTGATCTCAGATGGTGGAGCATACATGTGGGTAAACACAAACATGAAGAGGTGAGACATGGGGGGGGCGGACAGAGAGAGAGTGTGCACTTTCAGGAGAGAGTAGGAGTAAAATGACAATAGCCACTGTTGTGGCTATTGAAGAAAGAAATAAGCATGTCCCTACAAAATGGTAACTCTCTGGCACTTAATTTGGAATACGAAAAAAATATTGAAGATGATGGACAGGACCTGAAGAAATGTGAAGCATCCCAGCGCATGCCTACTACAGCAGGAAGAACTCGGGCAAAAAAAGCATTAAGATCATTCTGCATTTTCCTTATGACGATATCAAACTACTGAGAGCAGTAGTGATATTATAATTTATAGCCATATTTAAAATCAGAAGACACACTAGTTTATACCATACTTGGTTTGTTCAGATTTCACATTTAATAATACTGAATTATTTTTTTAAAAAAAAAAGGGACTTCAGTCCTCACGAAATTTCAGCATTTTCTTTTGGCTTTTCCTGCAGATTGACATTGGTTTTGTAATAGCTCTGCTGGGATAAAACTCAGTTGTGCAGCACCAGTTTGGTTACTGAAGGGAGCCAGCACCTCAGCAACACCGTTGCGTTCAGACAGTCATTTGGCAGAGGGATTTTTAAAAATAATTGCGTATCCCCTCCCTGTCTTTAAATATTCAGAGGCAAAGTCACAGAAGAACCAATAATGTGACAATAATAATGAAGCTGAAGTGTGCATTATAGTGCGAACTCATATATCCCATGGTTTCATTTACATGTTTAGCAGCTGCTTGTTTCTCCACCATAGAAAGATCATTACCTGACTTGTAAGAAGAGAGGGGAAGTCTTCACCTTTGGGCAACTAGCTCTGCATTTATTAATAGTTGTTGCCTATCTCATTATACATTTAATTGCTGCATTATAATTTATTTATTCATTGATTTATTGTAATAGTTGAGTAGAAACAAAATTACCTTTGCAAATTACTTTGATAGGTGGGACATTTGCATGGTTTAAAAACCTCAACGTGCAGTGTGGAATGTGAGCTGCTATCTAGTGAATAGAATCTTAATACATGAGTGCTAGCATATACAAACTAGTCTCGTGAGAAAGTGAAAGTGAATCCAGCCAATTTATAGATTGTTTAAAAAGAAATTACTATGTAACTTACATGTAATTATCCTTACATTCCCAGATGTCTCTTTTCTTCATGGAACGGGGAATCAGCTGAAAATGAAGCACAAATAGGATGGGAAAAGAAGACTCCTGAAAAATGAGAAACCTAAAGGTGGGAACTTTTTGCAAAGCATTTGGTTAAGCTCGGGCTGCCTTTCTAGTGGTGTGGCTGTCACACGTACAAAAGCTGTATTTACGTAGTTCCTGCCTTCAGGGGGTACTGTCACGGCCTTGCCGAGAGAGCCCAGGCCAGGGGCGCTCGCTGCGCTACGGTGGAGACAGTGCTGGTCCGCGGAGCTGGGCTTAACACAAAGGCGCAACTAAGAGGACTTAGTGACGGCCATATTCCACCACCACAACCACCCTGCTCCCAGACTACTTAGGTGTGTAAACCAGGGCCTAAGTGAATGTTAGGGGGAGGAGAAAANAGGGGGGGGGAAGAGTTCTGGGCTCTAAGTGATACACTGCATGTCACCACCCTGTGAGCAGAGCCCAGAAGTGTGGTGTGGGCAGGAGGCCCCCGACAGCGCCCGTTTGCCGAGCCGGCAGGGAGCTCTGAGGAGGAGCCCGAAGGGAAGGGCTAGTAGGGCCAACAGAGGCTGCAGCCACACCGCCGGGGTCGCTCCTCAGGACGGGACTGAGGATCGTCATTAATACTGCTTTTTTTTTCTACGAAGTTTTGCATGAAAGTTTTTGGTTTGAAAAATTACTACTGCGTTCAAGTTGTTTACAGTTTTCATTAACTTCCACTAAGCTCTACAAATGCCCCAAGATCTCCCAGTAGTATCTGCTCAAACAGCGTTTTCATTTGGCCGCAGTTTTCCGTTATGGGCACTTTGCGCAGCGCAGCTGGGTGCAGGGCCTCGGGTGGTTTTGCGGGAGGGGTGTCCTGAGGCCGCCTTGCCCAGCCTGGGGCTGCTGCGCCAGGTGCCAGCCCAGCCCCGGCAGCTCCCAGGGACAACTCGCTGTGCGTCACCTGGCCGTGGGCTTGAGCCTTGGGGGAATGGCACACTGCCATTCCCAGCTAAAGACCCAGTGTGTCACATTTGCTGTATGTTTGAAATTTATAAACCTGGGAAAATTTCACGTGTACCTAATTACGTCCGCCCAAAAGTATAAGAGCAGCACTAAAAGAATGGGATTACAATAGCTGTATAGCCACATATGAATATAAATCTTAATTTTTAGAAGCCGTGGGTTAGGAATGGGCAAGAAGTTTCCAGCCGGTACAGGCACTGCCCTCTTGTGACTGAACACTCGAAATACAGGCAAACCTCCAGCTGCAACGGCTCAGCAGAGCTCAGCTCTACTGAAGATAAACCTTGGTGTTACTGCTCTAAAAACGTCGAGTGAGCATCTCTTTTCCCATAGTGATTCACAGGAGGGCTCAGCTTTAGCTTTTAGCAAGTTAAATAATATCTTCTTGCAAATGAAAAACTCCGTTTAAAAAAACCAAACCCTTTACACTGCAGCAGTAATACATTTCTAAAAAATATCTTCTGCAAGTATTTTTACAAGCGTTTAAGTATTTGCATTAAGACAAAGATTTTTTAAAATACTTCAATTGGCAGCATTCCTTTTACAGTCGCAGGTAAGACTTTTTCGTCTTTATTATCATTATTTATTACAATACTCAGGAAATTAAAAAAATTAAATGTACAAATATTGGATAGCAGTATTTTTCTAGCTAGAGAATGCGTGCAAACTTGGTGTGCAGGTCTCCTGCATGGCAGCTATGGAAGCAGCACTGAAGCTGCCGCGTGATCGCAGGAGGAGCTGATCATCTCGGGTCAGTAAGGTAGCGTACCAAGCAGTTAAACATATTAATTTTTCCTCACAGGCAAACTACAGTTCGCTATAGCAGCTTTTCTTTGGTTTGCTACTGCAGTCTCAGGTACTAATTGGTAAGACACGAGTAGTATACTTAGACCTGATTTGCTACAGTACAGCAATTCCCAAGTTTCCTAGAAATGTTGAAATTGAGAGAGACTATAATAAATATGTAAAAAGAAAAGCCTCTACAAGTACCCAAAACAAGCTACTTCAACACTGTCACCATTATTGTTCGTGACACTCCCAAAACTCCAAGCCCCCAAAGAAATGAATAGAGCCGTAAGAATAGGATTTTTAATTATTACTAGAGAGAGCACACGGTACATTCCTTTCCGCTCTACCATTGGGAGGAGGGGGGAGTTAAGGCTAGTTGAGGGCAACCTGACACAACGGTGTGTTTCCCCAAGTCATTCTTGGAGACAGCTTTTCTAAGTTTAAGAGACTATTTGTGCACAAAACATGGGATGTTTATTTAGCAAAACATCAAGAACAGAGAAAAACATGCTTTGTTACAGTGGTAAAAATACACAAAGCTTTCGAGCTGCTTTTTACTCCCACTCAGTTCTGAAACCATAAAATTCCAGTTTGCAGCACGTTGTGCCTTAGTATTGTATTAAACAGGCTATTGTTGGGGATCATGGTGACCAAGTTCATCTATTCAGTGGAGTATAAAGTGCACAAGAAAAATAAGCGCATTGAAATGAACCATTTATGAATAGGAGTAATTCCTGTTACACATAGTGCTTGCTTCAAACAGAACGCTCACGGGCTGTTTAGTGAAAACACAGCACTACATTGTCAAGAGCACAGAATCAGTATCACAGCTATTAGAAAGACCTGTACTGATTTTTTTTCCCTCCAATTATCTCCCAAACCGAAAGACGAGCATTCCGATGTCGCTTACTGTAGGCCTGGGGTTTCTTTGGATTTTTGGCATAAGGCATCACCTTTAACTAATACCTTTTCTCTTTACCCTCTACATTCAAAATAAGCAAGCATTTAGTGGCGCAATGATTTGTTCAATTTTCTACTCATTTGAGCCCCTATTTCTAAAAATGATTAGCAGAGTAGGGGCTGAGAGTTGTACGGGGTTCAGTTTTTTCTCCCAGGTTATGAAAGTTTATGGATTGTGAAACCTTATATTTTACAGGCTGTCAGGAACCATATTTTCTATGTTTTCCTACTCACAGGTTAAGGCCGTTGTTAGCAATACTTAGGAGCTGAACCATGAAGCAATCATCTAAGTGCTATTAATTTATGGGCACATTCATCATATAAAAAGAGAGAACTGATTGGGTGGCTCCCAAATGCATTAAACACATAAAAGTTGGGTGCATAATCACTGGAATCTTTGGGCATTACATTTAACAGCAGCAAATACTTTAAAATACAGATGGTTTCGTCAAAATAGCTTATTCAGTTCCTCCACAAAATATGCTGAAGGCTGAATCCCGTTTCTTACCCCTGTATATAAATAATTTTACAATTTTCCTTTCACAGTGAAACCACTTCTCTCTCTCTATAGTCCTTCCTTTCTGAGACAGGAAATAAAACTTGGGGTTAGTTTCTGTAACATTTCATTTACATTGCCAGATTATCTCCGATCCAACACAGTACACCATAGAGCAATGCTTTTTAGCTTAAAAGGCGACTCAGTTGTTAAAACCAACTTTTTTTTTCTGTGTGCCATAGACATCTCTGCCTTAACTGGTAAGCCATAAACCAGCCGTGTAATCATACACTGTTTGCAAAACTATTTACTGTTTTGCAGAAATGTAAAGTAGTACAAAACGCAGGCCGTAAAGTATTGCCTGCATTGCAAAACACAGTACTTGTCACCAAGAGGTGTGCACAATAATGCATTTAAACTCCCTCGGGGTTTTTTTCTGTATGTTCTCTACATTTACCACAGTGAAAGTTCACACAACTTCTTGTCCCTTTGCAGTCGGAGGCCGGAAGATTAGAAGCAAGGGGCTAAGTAGGTCATTTACACCCATCTCTTCTTACTCCCTTCAGCTAATAGAATATGCGTCCTGAAAAAATTTGGATCCTTGGATTATTTGCAGTTGCAAAAGAGTGGATATTTTGCTACAAGATTATTCATCTAGGAAACTTCAGTATGGTGTCCAAGCGTGGCCATAGCAGTTCCACAGCTCTTCTCCCAGTTCCGGCAGGGAGAGGTAAGGGTAACTATGACTTCAGGTAGTACACAATGCATGTGAAGGCGGTGGGGGAGGGAGAAAGATGACACAAGTGGAAGACACATGGAAGTTAATGCATTGGGAAAACTAGTAAATAAATCTCGGGATAGGGAAGAGAAAAAATCCAGACATTCAGACTGGTCTCATTGGTACATAGGTTTGTGCTTGTTCATTCCGTAAAGCCTTTATGTTTGCTTCTTGGTGAGAAGGGGGCACCGCTTGCACCCACTGCCAGGCTGAGAGTCACGATGGGGCTAGGGGAGTGAAGGTAGCGAGCTTTGTAGAGAGTAAGCTGAGAGCCTGTTGTATTATTACTGCCTTTTGTTTCTTTTGCAAGGCCCCTCTTGGCTTCACTTTGCAGACAACTCTATTTAAAAATATCACATAAGGTACCTGGAGGCTGTTGCCGGACTTCCTCTTCAATACCTTCTTCCAGTTGAAGCCATAAGGCAGCCAAGGAAGAGCCAATGGACAATGCTCCACGTGTTGGCAGATGGTTATAGAGTCCATCACCTAACACCTCACTGAGTTTTCTCAGGAGAGAAAGAGTTGAAGAGCTCACAGGAGCACTGACACTAGAGTTTTGCCAAGGAGCAGAGCCTAGATAAATAAGGCAAGGGAACGTGGAAGCCAGGAGACTATTAGTGGCAAAAGCAACAGTGACGCTTTTAATAACTTCCTTGCTCTTGAGAGTGAAAAATTAGAGCACACTTCGTGCAGCGGCTAATGGAGCAGATCAACTCTCTCGGCACCCCTCGCTTCAGACAGCTTAGTCCTTCAAGCATAATTTTCAAATCTCTCTCTAGTACTGTTCTGTGGTAGAGTGTGTCCCAAAGAAAGATTTCAGGTTTTCCCAGAAGAACAAAGTAATCACATTTTCTACAATATTGGGATCAGTCTCCATTATCTTTAAGACACTGGCTTTTTCACAGTGGCTTTCCCTCAGTTGTAACCTCTCCTTCTATAGACTTGATCCCAACAAAGAAAGTTTTCCATATAAAACACCTTAGAGTTGAAAATGTACAGCTCATATATATGCAATTTGTACAACCATATTTTACCGTGTGTATATATATATAGTTGCATGTTTGCTAGTCAGTGTAGACAGAAGTAGCTAAAAGGCAACTAAAACAACAGTATTTCATTGCAAACAGGAACCAAAAGACTTCAAAGTATAGTATTTTACATCAACACAGGTTTTGCAGCTTTTCAAGTTCGGTTTGATTAGGTACTTGGTATACAGTAAAACGCTGATCTGCTTTTATTGATAGTTTCCTCTTTCCAGATTCTTAATATTCATTAGTAATCCCAAAATGAAGAGTCAGATGTATAACGTATTCCCAGGTAGCTTAATGTACTTTAGAAAAGTCAGTTTTGTTTTACCAAGGACCAGAATCCACTTCAGTAACAATCCCTGAGGCAATCCACTATTTTATTGTTTTGTCCTCAAATCATTTGTATATAGTTGCTGTTCTGTTCCAGACTGCTTTGTTTCTTTAAAAATAGACACTTCGAAAGAGACATCTGTTAACTTCCATTGCTAATTTTATATTTCAGCAATTATGCTTCCCCTTAATACCCTCTTCTCCTCCTTTTTCCCCTCCAAAAAATGCAATTTAACGGATAGCAAATCTGCGTGCTTGATTTTCACGAGATAGGAATTCAGATCTTTAAATGAACGTTAATTTTGAATGATGCAAATGCGTGAACTGAAAAGAATGTAGTAGACAGATAACAGAACAGGATTAATATGCAATGAACGGTCTAAAATTTATCTTACTGAAACTGAAGTTATTCTCTCTTCAAGAGAGAAAATCTATGGTGCTAAAAAGATCAGGGGTGGGGAGACACGGTGGGTGTGGAAAGCAGAGAAACACAAGAGGATCATCATCCTTGGTCCACAGAAATGCACTGAGCAAGAACATTCTGCATCTTTACATTCCTAATGGACTAAGGAGGTTTCTCCTGATATAATTCCACCTTTAACATTTCAAAAAAGCCTGTGTATAATCAATGCACTTAAAGCTTTAAGTTTTAGTAACTTCACTTAGACTTTGTTTATAAAACAAACACACACAAGCACACTTCCTAGAGTGCAAAATGCTTAAATACTTCAATTACAGAACTCCACATGTCGTTTTTGGAACAGTAATCCTTTTCCTCTCAGAGTCAACTGCCTCCTTGTCATCGCATCCATTGCCAGCAACGGTTGCATTAAAACTAACCAAAAAACGCAGCAAATGCAATAGTCGTTAACTCTATACTTTTTCTTCAGTTTTCCCGAGGACATTGTTCATTTGTATAAACTCATCGTTGGACTTTGATACATGCACATGTAAGCATCACAAAGTAGTCTTCGTGCGCAACCTTGAATTTTTCTGGAATCCAGTGAGTGCAATTCTTCTACAGACATCTTCAGGTATTCACCAACTTCTGGACATGGGGTAACTTGTGGAATGTTAAAGCCATTCTGACCTCCTTTTAACCATAAAGAAAGAGAAACAGATTAGGATAGCATCTATGTATGTTTGCTCTCTATAATGTACTTTAATTATGACAGCATCACCCATTCTTGAAAATGCCTCCTAAAAAACCCTAAATACGCCATTCTGGACTACTGCAGGGTAAACTTGTATGAAAAGTGTATTGTACAAGAGAAATCACAATTGCTGTCAGAGTATCTTGTAGTGTTTCCTAACAAGCATACACCCACACAAACCCCCCACCAGAACGAGAACTTTGGGTTTTCATTAACACTAAAAATTCTGCATGACTTTGGGAGAGTGCCCTAAATACATACTCCACCTCAAACACTACTGAATTTGTTAATAACATGACAACTGGGAACAGCTGATGAATTTATAAATCATAAGTGTCTGTACCTGACTTGCAAAACTAAGGCAGTGTTTGCTACTGCCATTTTCCATGTAAAAATGAGCAAATTCCAACAACACAAGCATGGACATCCATGACACTCTTCCCAGCAGACATTTTTAGGTTTAGCACTAGCTGAAGAAAAATATTTGTGATACAAAACCCCCTAAGATCAGTAGGAGATAGCAAGCAGTAGGAGATCTAGCAAGTATCTCCTGTGATCTACATTCCTAAAATTAAGTGGTTCTTTACAGACTTCAGTCGTACACATTTCAAGCACTCTGAAACAAAGCTTGATGGCCACCTGGTTGTTATAAGAAAGAGACTTTAATCCTGTAGCAATTTCATTTCCAACAGGAGGCAAGATTCTTCTCCCCTCACCCCCCAAAATCACACTGTAACAGAGGGACTCAAGAATTCTTCATGCAAAGAACTGTTTTACTGAGTCTGACACTTGCATCTATTACTGTTTGGCACCAGAATGAAATAGTGTTTAAATAAGGAGTCTCTGTTCAATGCAGCAACATCTAAGAGAACACTTGTTTTGCAGACATTTGTATTATTACAGGGCAACAGTTTTCCACGGATAACTCTGAAGAGGTTCAAAGGAATGGCACAGATGTTGTAATGGGTGACTATTTTTTATTCTAAAGACACCTACATGAAGTCAGTTAAGCAAAAGCAATAAAAATATTTTCATACTATCTGATAATTGTATCTATCCACTCAAATATAGAGTGAAAAAACGTATTCCTGCAATTGATTATTTAAAATGAATTCTCTCTGCCAAATTTGCAAAGTACAGAAAAATGTATAAGGAGTCCCACTAGAAAACTTCTGCAGTTACTTCTGTACCATCTACTTACTAAGGTATCCAAATTAGGTGAAATTCAGATTATACTAATCAGTGGCTGCTACAAAATCAATGCACTGATGTAAGGCTGGGTCAAGATTAGTGCCCCAGCATCAGGTACATCAAGTTAAATATCCCCTAAACCTTAACAAATAGGCACTGAAATTTAAAATAGTAATACACATAAAAAAATTAAGAGAAAATTAGTAAGAATAAATAAGAGATCTACTACCATCCCGATCTGCCATGCTGTCAAAGAAAAGCCAGGCGGAGTCATCCCTCCCATATTTAACAAAAGCTACATAGTGGCTTGTTTCTATGCAGAGAACAGCAAACAACTCCATCTTCTGGTACGGGATGCAGCCATGTCGCCAATCCCAGTCTGGCAGATCTTTAGGTAGTGACAATGGATTGAATTTATGACTCTGTCTCTTGGGATGAAGATGAACCTACAGTTGAAGAGAAAAAACACCCCCGTAAGATTATTCGTTTCAGTGACAGACAAAGCTAAAAAGAACATTACTGCTGAACTGAAGATTAATGGCATTAGAGAAGGAACTGCAGTAACAGTAGCAGACTAAACATTTCTTCTATTTTTCCCCACCAGTGTAGTTCAATATTGCCCAGAAAATCCAAATCTAAGGTTAGAAGGAAGCTCAGATTTACTGCAACAATTTTTTACTGTGCACAGACCTGAAAACAAGCCATGACTATGACAGCTTCATGCAAGTTACCAAACAGCTCTCAAAATTAAACAGCTGTATATCATGAATTTATCAAGTCGAACAAGGTAGCACGTATGTAAACTTAGGATTTAAAGCAGGCGACAGGAAAAAGATTCGAAGCTGCCCACGATTACTACTTCTCCACTGTATTCAGTCCCGGATTTGGCATTTGCCATGTCTTCAGTAAGAATCTGTTGACGAATACATTGTGGGGTCAAGTAGAGTTCCCGATTTGTCACCAAAGGCTACACTTTACTTGGTGGGCGCAGTTACACTAGTGCTAGTGAGAAAGTCTTACTACACTCTTTTGATTATTATTTGGGTTAAACCCACATATAATAACAAAGACAACAACTTACTTGTGTATTGCACGTTTTGCAGAACTGCTTGATTTTCCCAGCAGAAATATCAGTATCTTCATAACACTCTCTGCATTCATACATAGCGAGCCCTCCACATATGCGGCACTGCCTGGGAGCTGCATTTTTGAAGAAGATATTAGTCTCCAATTTGGGGAGGCTTTTTTTGTTTTTGTTTGTTTGTTTGTTTGTTTGTTTTTGGTTTTGTTTTGGTTTGGGTTTTTTTTGTTGGTTTTTTTTTTTAATACAAGGGGTATGGAAAGGAGGGAGGATTACTACTTTAAATAGGGAAAAACCCTACATTAAAAAAGCTAAAACCAGATTGCCAATCAAAGCGGAAGTGTACCACCGTATTTAACTTCTTCCCTTTGACATAATATGAAATAGGAGAAAAAGGTCTAGAGTATTAAGTTGCAAAACAGAACATCATAAAAATAGTTTTATCAACTGCATGAACAAGTAAAAACAGGCTTTTAAATTGAGTTAGTTCTTTCTATTGGTACAGCTAACTTAGCCCCTATGTCTGTCAACACCAGAAGAAAAAAAAACAAAAAAAAACAACAAAAAAGCATAAGCTGATGGCCATGACAGTGAAAGAAAAGGCCGCAACAGTTTCAGAGATTATTATTCTAATAAGCTTTAGCAGTTTTATTAATTCTTGTCTCAAATTTAAAACTGTGTGTCTTTCCTTAGGTAATGCAATGAAAAAGTCAGTGGATGACAAGTACCAGAAATTTAGGTCATAAAAAAAGATGGTAGATTTAGAGTTGAAAAATGCACCATCACTACACGCTGCAGGTTTACATACTAATCTCAAATTCTCATCTAGTTTGATAAACTAATGACAAAAAGCTTAGAAACAAGCAGCACAAACTGATGAAGGCTAATGAAACTTAATCATCATTGTCCTGTTAACCAATCTCAGTGCTACACTTTGCTTTTAACATTTCCTGCCTGCCATATTAATGAATTGTTTTGCTGCTAATAACTCAATTTTAACATCACCAACTTGAAATAAGAAGCTTAGTTTTATAGATACTCAGGAATTAAATAAACATAAGCAAGTTATAGTCTCTACACTCTCCTGAATTATAGCTTTTAATTGACATGAAAAAAAAAGCATTCTACCCAGTAAACTTTCCTTTCTCCTCAGCCTCAGCATCTCACACTACCTTGTGAAATATTTAATAAAAACAAAAAAACAGAACTACCAGAAGCACTTTCACTGTTAGTCACTCTCAACAACTCTCTTTTATTACAAAACACAATGTTACATACTTACTATCTTCAAGTAAGTCTGTTATATTTAATTCCAAGGATGGAAAAATTTTGTTGAACATTTTGAAGTCCTTTCCAAACCGAGGCATCTGGATAATCAGGCAAGAGGGTGCCTAGGTAAAATGCAGAATATAATGTAATGAGTTTGGGATAGATAATTATCTAAGTTTAGAGACATACTTTTAATATGATAAACATATATACACGTTATTTAAACTTGCAGCCCATTGACTTCAAAATTAACAAGACCAAAAGTAAACCAAAATAAAGTCTTTGAGAGAAAGTACAGCTAAAAAAAGCCATCTAAAGTGGCATCTAAATCACTGTCAAATGTTTTAAGTCTCAGTCATGCACAAGTATGATACTAAATATACTGAAATGCACTTCCCCATCGGGAAGGGGGGAAGAAAAAAAATCTTCCCTTTGTAAAGCTTTTTACAAACAGAGGGATCTCAGAATATCAGTTCTTAAGACAACTTACCGGCAGTAGCTAAGAAGTTTTCTTTTAGCAATTCAGTCTGTTTGGCCAAAAGATACACGTCATTAAGTCAACCTTAAAATATTTTTGTAATGTAGGCAACCTGTACCACTGACAGAGTACTCCCATTTCCAACAGGTCTGCATTTTGTTTTCACATCAAATCCTACTTTTAACAAAGCAGCAGCTGCCACTGACCTCTGCAAACTTCAAGTTGCTGTTGATGAATGACCACTCTAGTAACTGCTGAATTGTCGGGACTCCAACTTTCTCATTTTTGTCCATAAAAATTTGATAGAAGTAACAGTCTTGTACTTTCTGACCTGCTGATCTAAAACCAGATTTTAAAAAAACAGATTCTGAAGCTCTACTGCAACGATGACTGCATTTTACTAGGAAAATAACATCTGCTAGAAAATAAGCCTACAGAACATCCTCTCTGCATTGAAATATATTGTGCTTTAAAAGAAAAAAAAGCCAACGAAGTGCCTTAGACGCTAGGCAATCAAGTATTAAGCGTGGACTGATTTTTAGAAAAACGTATTTAAGAAACAAAAGCAGTATAGTTTTCAGAGTATGTTTTAGAAATGTATGCCTATGCATTACTGAACTACCAACTCAGAAACACTTCCTAAGCACATGGATCAAAAGTTCCAACACACTAAAGCAGCTTTCGTTGGAAAGACAACTAAGAGTTTCAGTAATAAAACATCAAAAGGAACAACAGTAATTCTCTTCAGTATGACATTCACAATAAGGAGTTAAAAAAAAATGACTGGGTTTAATGAAACATTTCCTTTTAATGAGGGAGATATTTACACTGCTTTCTACAGTGGAAGCGTTGCTAGACTTGCTCTATAGTTAACAGAGAAATCTCGAAAAGGATAATCCAGATTTAAAGGCTGTCCAGCTCTAACTGTTAGGAAGCCTTCCACACCTAGGCAGACATTAAGATGGCAGGCTACTACATTAACTGCCAACGCTAGCCATAGTAAGTGGTCTGGAGAAATGCCTTCATCCTCACCAAAAGGGAGAAAAAAAAACAACACACACACACAAACACAAAAACCCCTCACAAACCACAGAAGGCAAAAAAACCCACTAAAAAAAGAAACACTCACCCCGAATACCCCCCCCCCCCCCCAAAAAAAAAAACAACAAAAAACCCACAAAACCACAAAAAAGAAGAACCACAACAGAATTTTATAGGGATAAGGAGAGGGACAAAGGATTAAGCTACCCATTTAAGTAAACTTTGAGGTCAGATGTTTCAAAACAAAGTCAAAATTAAGTACTGATGTTTTTAGGTAATATTTCTGTTACATAAACATAAATCTGACATATTTGGGAAAAGAGCTTCAGATGAGTAATTTGACCAACCCAGAAGGACGTAAGAAAGGATATAGAATACTGCTCACACTGAAGAAATGGACTTTGCTATCATGGAGGAAAAGCATACAGGAGTAACTAGCCTCCAATAGCAAAAGAAAAAAGCTGGGCAGGAGCTGTTTCATCCTAGCGTCAAAGCACCTGGGATGAAACTCCTGGGAACTTCCATCAGATTTGCTATAAACGATAATGTCCTCCCATCCCAGCCAGCCATTTAAGACAACATTGTTTTTTAGAGTAGTCAGGTGTTGATGGGATTCTAAGAGTATGATGCGCAAAGTTACTATTATTTATTTTAAGCCTTCTTTCTAAGAAGAGAGACTTCTGAATTACTCTTAAAAAGTTAAGTTACGTGCACAAAACACACCAACTTTGGTGCTAAAAGCTGAATGGTGGAACGTAAGTTCTGTTCTCCTCTGTATGGCACAGACATGACATGTCTGTCTTCAACCCTGAAGGCCAAGCTTTACAAAAGAGGGATTAAAGAAATATGGAAGACAGTGCAGAAATGTACAAGTAGAACAAGAGGCATCTTCTGCTTTTACTTTACTCCTTTCAGCTGTGATTTCTGTCACAGCAGCACACCTGTTCACTACCAACTACATTCTCACATGAAGATCTATTATTCTAATTATAATAATAAATACTAATATAATTATAGTATTGTACCCCATCGGTTTCACCAGAAACAGCCACATCAGCCACAGGTTTCTCAGCATGTTGCATTTCGTAGAATTGAAGCGAGGCAGTAACAACAACTGTGAGGATCTTAAGATGGCAAGCTACTCTCTCACTCCATTACTGAAGTCACTTGTGTTTTGTTTTTTTAACCTAACAGTAGATTACAAACATAGACCTTTGTCTAGGCAGAAGCAGGAACACAGTTTCAAATCCATGATATGCCTTGATCCCCCATCCCTGCAAACTTTTTCTGAACTTCCCTACGCTATACTCAAATGGCATGTGAACTACAGCATGCTACACACAGGTGCTCTAGTTATGGTGTTGTAGCTCCCACATCTCTGCATAGTGCAACGGACACCTCATAGCGCACTTAACACTCCTCAAACACCACTGAACTAAAGGAGCATATAAACTAATATAGTTTCTGCGAAAGGACTGAAGAGGAACTATAGGAAACGCCTTGCAACACTGCTGCTGCCACAGAATGCAGCAAGGAACCTGAGAGCATCAGGTGCCACCTAGCAGAATGACAGCAGTGGGCAACAATCCCTACCTCTGTTAAACTCAAGTTATGACAGCTGAATCCTTGTAGTGCTACAGTCAAGAATAAAGGTATACATAAATGACAGTATCTGTTATTTTGATGAAGTAAGAAAAGCCAAACTTGATCAAGGCAAACCACTGAAATATTTTCATTAGCCTTGAAGAAGACATGCAAATCAGTTTCCATGGCTTAAACACCGATTCAACAATCTCTGCAGCTTGTCCCAGAAATAAGCAGCTACAAGCTGTAGGCCACATGAGAAGTGCCGTAGGTCCTCCTAGCACAGCCCTTTTCCAGCACAACCAACAGGAAGACAATAAGGCTTGTGCACTAGGACAGGGTATCTTTGTCCAGTTCTCATGAAACTCTGTTCATGAGCCTCTGCAACAAGACACCAGTGGAGCAAAACTCACCTACCAAAAAAGGTAGGAAATAGTGTCAAATTTGTCAATATATATTGAATCTTATTAGAAATATGAATCACAAGTCAAAGGTGCTCTAAATGTCAATTTGAAAGGCAGCAGATAGTCTCTCCTCATCAGCCTCTACAAATAGAGTTCAAGAAAAAAGATTCACCTTATTTTCAACAGTGGCTCAACTCTTAGAATATGGTGAAATAAAATATTCAAAAATTCTTCTGGATCTAGGGGAGGGAGGAAGAAAAAGTCTTGTTAGTATGCAAAACCAGATACATTATTCAAGACTGATTTTAAATGAAAGTTTTCAACATTTCAATAGGAAAAATGTCAAGGTTCATTTTTACAGCTTTATTAACACAATAAGATTATGACAAACTATGAACATCTTCATGACACAAACATCTCTTTATTCTGTCCGTGTCAAACGGCCCTAATAAAAGACATCGGCTCAACAGGGTAATAAAGCTTTCCAGTAAGGATCAAAAAGATGCTCCGTATTTCAGAGGAATCATTTGGCGCCACACGCTTTTCCAGGAGAAATAAAAGCTTTCAAAAGAAAACAGTGAAACTGCCGAGAAGCAGCGAGGAGTAGTGACAGTAACACATAAAAAACACACAATAGTACAAAGTTCTCTAAACTAGAGACCGGGTTGTCTAATCAAGAATGCAGCCAATGCTAGATTCCCAGAGGTCTATTCTCCCCCAACACCGAGAGTTTTCTGGTATATTTCTCTTTCTGCCACTAACTGCAATAAATATTGGTTTTCAGCATTTAGCATTTACAAAGAAAGTAATGTTCTCCCAAACAAAACCAAACCAGCTACATAATACAATGCTAATTAATCATTATACGCAGCAAAAGATCAAAAGGTTGGGAATTTACTTTTTTAACATGATTTACACATTTTATTTCTTAAAATACTACATCACCATTGTGACAATGGGACTTTGTAGTAGAAGGATTATTCTTCAGGAACCAAAGTGACTTTTTGAAAGAGGACAAAGACCCCAGCCTTATCACAGTCTTATTTTCTGAGAAAGAGCCTTAGATCTCCCCTAACTGCTAGAAGGGAGTTACACGGGCATAGGAAGGCAAGAAAAGAAATCCAGTCAGCAAAAGACTGTTAACAGCAGGAACTGTTCAGCTAGCGGTCCTTACAGACCCGAGGAAGCAGAAAAGACCTTTTAACCACCCAGTGGTCACTCAAATCTCTGGCAAACCATTTCAGTTCCTTCATGTTATGATTCTTAAAAATCTCAAAGAAAGGAAAACCTCCCCAGTTACCTTTTTCCTCTGAAGTGAATCCTGATGCAGCCTCAACTTTTTCAAGTATTTTCCTCAGTTTCATTATTTTTGTAGCACACACATATCCGTATCTAAGATAAATGGGTTTAGTAAGCTATTAGGTAGTTTGTGATCAAGTCACAGAAGCAGAAAAAAACCCCACTCTTAAATGCTGAAATACAGCCTCTCATATCCTTTTTTAACTGTATACAGTATTTCTTCAAAACTGTATTGACTCATATTTAATCTGACTTCCAGTTTCTTTAATGCAGTATAAATTTAGTGCAGTGCTTGGTGTTCTTGTATAACCTTTAACAGCTCTTTTTAAACATTAACTTATCAGGTAACTGTTTTCTGATTTGTCAGTCAACTACTTTTGATTTGTTTTCACTCTAATTTGCACTGCTTACTACACTGCTTTCAGAATGCCACATAACAGCAGCACTGTGAGAGTTGTTAATAAAAAAAATATTTCAGTATTTGAGAAAAAGATACAGAACTGTATTGCTGACCTAAGATGCTGAAGTTTCGAGCATTCAATCTTTTCCTCTAAAGCTGTACAAAAAGTGTAAAGAAAGTTCTAAGCATGGTGGAAAGGTAGAAGTAGTAAGACTTTCGGTCTTCTTGGCCATTTAAAATTTCTGCTACTTGGTGGGTATCCTAGTACCTATACCACAGAACTCTGGAACACACCAGGCAAAGTACAGACGCCCGTGCAAGGATTGAGAAGCAATCATATTATCAATCAAAAGTAATAAAGTGATAAATTGTTCAGTGACAGCCCACAAAATTTCAGAACTACAACTCTATTAGTTGTGTGTTTAAAAAAAAAAAAAAGCTAAAGACAAAACTTTTCATGCAGATTTTTGCCATAGTTCCTTTGTTCATTGTGCCTAAGAAATTAAAAAGCTCGTGTTATTTTAATAAAAGCATTTTGACCGCTTGCAAAGCACATGTAAAAACTAATGAAACTTTTAAAGCCCCATCAAATCTATCAAATTGTGAAACTCCACATAAGATAACCCAAATGCTTTTCTTGTCAAGAACAGCATCATTAGAACATGTAATATGAATGCTGTTAACAAGCATAACTTGTATTTATCAATGCTTTTGTATTCATACCTATACAAATTTTACAATAGCTTTATGCTGATCTCATTTCCAAATAAAGACTAGTGAAAATATTTTATTGCCAAACAATGAATGATTATTTCCAGTCAGCACTGATTAAATTTACCATGAAGAACAAGTAAAAATGCTCCAAAAAATTAAACAGACTGGCAGCAGCGGCCAGCCAAACTTTTCAGATTTGCAACAGGAATGCATACACAGCAGGATCTAGCATAAAATTTGTCTTAGACCAGAGACCCATTCATGTCTGTACTTACATTCTCAGAGGATTCACAATCTCTGTCCGCAACAGCTCTTGAGTCTCACTATAATACTCTACATCATTCTTTTCTTTAGGCCTGAGTAACACAGTGTCCAAAACAGAGCTAAAAGAAAACAGGCTACAAAGACAAAAAGGAGAGGAAGGTTGTTTTGATTCTGGAAGACAGAACCATTCAGATGCCTAAGCAACATAAGACAAACCAAGCAAAGCCACGGGAAGAATTAAAGAACTAAACAAACTCAAAAAGAGAGAATTATGGACAGAGGACAACACAGCTGTACTAAATAGTGAAAGTCCACTCTAACCCAGTATCCTTTCTGCAGCAGAATACAAAACCAGTTGCCAAGGCAGGATTCTGCAAATAAGTTATATTTCCCTCCCTCCACCCCCCGGCCTGTGTACTCTTTCATCCTTCAACTATTTACAGTCAAAAAGAGTATAGATACAGAAGGGCCAGTACAATTTGGACATGATTAGCACTTCATGTTATGAAGCTGCAGAACTTGTTCAAATTGAAAGAGCACAGTAATGTGTCAAAGACTGGAGTGCATGACTTTGTAAGCTGCACAGTAATACAGACAGACAGTCATTACAACAAAGATCACGTGTTCTGTATTTCTAGTGTGGGATGCCACTATACAAATTATGAACTTACCAGAATAAGGTGGAGTCTAAGTAACAGGAGTTGTAATGACCCTGGATACCTTTCTTCTTTCCAATCATTGTCTCTAAACCTTCTTTTTCCATTTTTGGAGGAGTGTTTTCTTCTACCACTTCACTTAAGTAACCTCCAAAGGCTGAAATTTTTTTTTTCAAAAGACACTTTAAAGCCTCAAATTTTATCCCCCTTGAAATTTTCCTATTAATGTTTTATAGCTAAGTTGCTGCCTTAGTGTAAGCATTCTTTCTCTGGACTAGAATAGCATTTTATTATAGCTGAGACTCACTTTCTTCCAGAGAATGAACAAGGCCTTACATCCCACTGACAACGCACATTAGAGTGCTTCAGAAAGCCTGCAGCACTGAATTAATTTTATCCAGTAGGAATGAAGTTCTCATTACAAATGCCCCGTTCATACTATCTTACAAGTATCAGATACCTTTTTTCTTTGCTGTTGTCCCAGGCAATACAACATGACCCAAGAAATCCATAATATTTGAAGTTAGTGGTGAAAATTTTTTTTTTCTAACTTTCACCATAAAAATACGTGCTAATATTTAGAAAAATAAAATAATTGACATTACAGAAAAATAACTGTATTTCTGATAATGTAACCACATATTGATGGAGTTTCAAATACCATTTTCAGCAAGATTGCTTTACAACTTCTAAAGTAAAAAATGTACAGCATAACAAAAAATCCCTTGATTTTATGAAATTTCTTTAAATATATGAATATTTTCTTGCTTTAAAGCATAAAAAAGTAATCCATAGAAGCATTATGTTCTGTACAGACTGATCTTCTATTCATTAACCTCATTTAAGTAATACCTGTACAGATTTTCAAGTGTTCAATACAAAGAACATACTGCAGGAACAAATGAAACCAAAACCCAGGTCAGTTCCCAGCTGATAAATAAGTAATGAGCAGAAGCTCAGTACCTAGAGAGTTGCAGCGTTCAATCTGGTTGGAAACGGGCTGTAGCGAGGCAAACCTGGAATCTGGCCTGCAGCTTTTGAGTTTAACAAAAAGAGCTTTCTTCGGAGCACAAGTGAAGTACCGAGTCCCTTTAAATGTTCCATCCGTACAACCTGCACATTCATCTTCCTGCAAATTCAAGTAAGAATTCACTATTTTTCCTATTTCTAGAATTCTGCAGTAAAACATTTGATAAAATATCTACCTGTAAGTCACCCTTCAGGTACTCTGAAGCTTGATATACAATGTTCCTGCGTTTTAGTATACAAAGCTTCAGCTGCAGTGTTAATTTGATTTATTGAGGAAATTAAGAGTCACAGTTTTTTTCTTCATGCTTAAATATCCAAAATAAAACAACAATTCCATCAGAAGCAGCTTGGGGGAGGTGGGAGAACAGAGCAAGAATTAAACCTAGTCAACATTAGGAACTCAACTAAGCTAGCTAGTCACTCCAGATTCCTTCTGTAGTTAGAAAGAGCACACATGCACTACCGAGCACCCTTTAAAACTCTATTAAATGTACATCATGGAAAGACAACACAAACTAGGTGTGAAAAATAACAAGTTATCATTATTTGTCTTTGGTAACGTGATTTAAGGTATATTGTCTGCTTACTAACAATGGCTAGGTTTTAATGCAGACATGCATGACAGGCAAGTCCAAGACCCCAGTTTAACACAAGGCATCCTAAGATGCAGTCGCAGAACACCTGCGGCAAACTGTAGCTTGAGCTTCACCCAAAAACCTCACAGGAATCAGGACTTTTTGTAACAGCTGAAATTCCCGTCACGTTCTCACCTACTTTGCTAAAGATGTTTGTTGTTTTACATGATTGTACACTGCTTTGTCTAAAATTTTACTGAATGTTATCCCAAAATAAAGAACCCCATCTCCCTAATTGCTTACACGTTAATTTAACTGATAGCCAATCACAACCTTGGCAGCAGCTCCCACAGAGTAAACAGCAGTACATAACAGCAATTTATGGTTGCAACAGTGGTGAATTTACAAAGTCCCATAGCAACACATAAAGCACATGGCTGTCAAATCAACAATATCACTACCATCCGTTATCAAAACCAGTGTTAAGACTCTGACAGTCATAACTCTTAACTCTGCCTGTTTGCTGGTATGCAAAAAAACAAACAAGCAAAAAAATGATATTCAATAAAGACTCTTATTGCCTGGGCATTTTATGTAAATCTGCTTTTTGAAGAGCCTTTAAATTGCTTGGCTTTTTTCAATTAAAATCTCTATAATGTAAGCAAAGGGCACTCCTGTAAAGTAAGTGACCAGTCCTACAAATTCAATTACCCATTGCAACACAAAGACATCTCAGAGACCATTAACTGAGTAAGGTCGAGGGCAGCCACAGAAGTGGGAGCTCATCTAAGAATTTAGCTATGTTATACAGAGATCACATGGCAACCTGTTTGGACAAATTCCTCTAGACTGACTGCTTTTGCCAAGTATACAGGCACCAATCCTCAGAAACAAAACTAGTAACGTAATTAATACCAATATGAATTTGTATTTCTATAATTTAATATATTTCAACATGTTACATATTATTATATATTATATATAATATATTTAAACAAATGTATCTATTTATACCAATATGAATGTTATAATACAATTTATATTTACCAGTTCCAGTCCAGCTAATACTTCATTTACTCCTGGGGGCTGGCCAATCCAGCGGATTACTCCATAGAAAGGAGGATTTTCTTTAACTTCAGCCAAAGAACCTGCTTCAAGACCATGCGAGTTGCTGACTGGGCCTGCTGTTGACGGACTCTCCTGGCTAGCTGTAGTATTTACATCGCCAATGACTGACTGAACAGATAAAGAGAGAGGACTATGTCCAATAGTACCATTAGTACTCGACGCTTTTGTCAAGCTAAAAGGGAGGGAGTGAAATCTGTTTTCTGTAGACACAGAGTTTGTTAAAGGTGGCTGCAGTGGTGGTGAAGAATGCCCAAATCCAGGAGATGAATCAGTAAGTGATTTTGCAGGGTCTTCGGCAAATGGTAAAATCAAAACCAAGACATAAGTAAACACTGGGTTCCCCCCCCCCCCATCTTACAAAAGGAAAGACTTAGCTATGAAACCAATGAAGTATATCTGCACCCACATATGATTTAATGGGTGTCCTGTATAGGAAGCACTAACAGCTGGGGACATGTAGGAAGATGTTTGTCACTTGGCACCACTGGAGAGACAGAACTGGCTGAGGAGACACCACTGTAGTCCTGCCACCTTTACCACAACCAACAGAAACGAACAGCACAGAGAAAGGAAATGTTAGCCAGGAACTACAGGAAGGTTTAGTCTGAAAACCTTTGTATTTTTCCCCCCACACTAGAATTTTTCTTTGAATACAAGTTAACAGCCCCAAGGATTACAACTGTAATGGGCAAAATTGGGAAGAACCCCTTGGTGAGTGTCATTGAGGAAAGGATTTGGTTCACAGCTTACACAGAGATGAGTAATTGCTTGCAGACATGATTTGCAAATGGAAAAGTGTTTATTCCCCTGGCTCTATCACAATATACTTTGGTTCTAACACAAGGAATCTATCAGTGTCTATAAAGAATAAAGGATTTAAATAAGTCATGACTAATGCAGTGCTTGATAAATGAGATCACAACTAGATGTAATAGCACAAGTGTTCTGTATCTTCTCTCATCTCTCTACACGATCTCTAATACAAAATTGGTATTCACAGAGCAAAAGCCTCTTCTTCATCACCTCTTCGCCCAATACTGTTTTATTAACTGAAGTTAATGTACAAAAATTAAAAAAAAAATAATTATTTAATCCTTTACTTCCATCATCCTTTATAGATAGGGTATTTACTTTTTTTATTTTAAATATTATAATAAACTAATTTTTAGACAGAGTTCCAAGCTGTTGGAACAACATCTGCTAGGCAACCAACAACAATTTTAAATTACCATTATCCGTTTAGTATTTACCCCTTCAGTCACTAAGCCAGCCAGCCACACTTTAGAAAAGTTGACCAGGGGAAAAAAAAAAAAAAAAAAATGTATCTTGAAGCAAATCAAGATATACTGATCCTTTGGGTATGTGCACCCATACTTGTAAGAATTCAGAGAGAGATTTAACAGCAATAACTTTTAAAAAATACTGAAAACACATGTATGCTTAGTGAGATTATTTCCCCTCTGCTACTTCCAGACTCATTAGCTGGTATGGCAGAATATTACAGTTCCCTTAGATCTGTAACATTAGCTGCAAAGAAACAGGCAAAGTAAAATTACTCTACTCCTTGGCTACAAAGAATATCTTCATATCTTCCTTCCAAGCCTCAGTTTTTATTTTGCCTGTAAGACATACGCATTCCCACAGAGCTGCACGTACATTGCCAAGAATGTAATCTCCTACATGCAGGATAAAACAACAGGTCTGACAATTAAGACAGAATATATTTTCATGAGGGTTCCAAGATGCTTTTTATGATATAGTATGTCTTCCACTATGACAACATATTCCAACTGTTTAAATTTAAACACTAGTCTTATTTGAAGAGCAACAATACACTCTAGTTTTGTTTCTTTTTTTAAAATAAAGTATATGCCTACATGAAAGACTATCACTCTCTTTACCTTCATCAATATACCATGGGGGTTTTGTTTTTGTTTGAGGCTGAGAGTCAACTGATGAGCCATTTAATGTGTAGAAGACTTCAGATCTGTTTCTATTTCCAGGTTCAGAGGTAGATCCTGGAAAACAACATGTGTTACTGAAGAGATTAATCTCTATTTGCAAAATACTCTTATTTCCTAGTATAAATTTGCTACTATACTTTCAAAAAGACCTAACTGCCTTTCCACAAAGCAGCAAACTCTCCCACCAAAGCTGACACAGTTCTAAGCTTGCAACAAGGCAGTAGTTTATCCCAAACCAACTTAATCCTCCAAGCTGAAATTTCAAATCACTAACCTGAAAAGGCAAAAGAGAATACCCCTTAAGTGCAAATTTTTTTACTACAAATTAGGGATATAAGAAATATTAGGGATACTAGAATGTATTTGAGACGCAGTGTACAGCATGTATTTTTTTTGTTTTTAAAGCAAAAAAAAAAAAAAATCAGAGTAGGCAAATAAATTAGCAACCCAATTCCACATAGCTGTAACTCATGCCAACATACAACCACAGTTACTTCAGCGAAGACCATGTCTGCCAGTATCCAATGCCAGGTAGAGTGAAAGCTTACAGAATACACTGTCATTAGTATTCTACAACCCACCAGTAAACTCAAAAGACACTGAATTTTGATTTCTGCCTTTAAAAAAAATAAATTATTTCCCTTCCAGGTACTTTTTCCCTGGGAGGATTTTCAGAGCTGGCCAAAACCAGAGTCAAAAGAAGTTTCGGGAATTCAATTCTGGTTTTGAATCACAGCAAAATTAACATATTCACTATTAAGTAGATCTGTTCCTGGGCTAAAAATTTCATAGTTTCTAGTCCTGCAGAAGGAAGACAACAGCAAACTATATTTATTAACAAATATAAAAAACCCAAACACACACCACACTTTCAGAAAAACAGAATGCAGCCCTGAACTGGTTATACGAGACAACTAGGCAACATGCTCTTGAACTTTTGCTAAATGTCAATCTGTTTTTCATGAAAGAGAAAGTATTTTGAGCAGTCTTAAACTGTCTACCATCTTTATTATGAGTAAATAAATTCATACTAATACTGCAGAGACACTTAACTTGATTATGTAACTGTAATAATAAATGAAGTGACAGAAAGTGCAAGGCAAGACTTTTTCCCAAGGAACAGAAATTTGTAATCTTACATAGGTAAAGAAAACCACTTCCCATACATACCTGTAGCCTTTGGCTTACTATGATTGAATAAGCTTTTGTCACCACCACCTCTTGAGGTATAGGCAAGCTTGGGAGGTCTCCTGTCCTGTGACACAGTCTCTAAGACGCAGTATACGAAAAGAATATTAGCTTCCCTTTTCTATGCTTTTACTATGTCACAGAGAAGTTCGACTTGAAACGTAACTGAACCAAGGTCTGGCATAATAAGTTTTAGAACTCAGTGGGGTAAAACCTTTTTTGGCACATAACCAACATTTTATTAGCAATTACTTTACTCTGAAGTCTACCATTATTTCTGGAACACATCAAATAGATCAACATCACGTCCTTCAACATAAGTACATGCTTCCATTACAGGAAACAGATACATGAAATTCTAAACTTTGTCTTCCACCAACACATCTACAACAAATGCTCTTTTCTCAAAAATGGAGAAGTCCCCATTAATTCTCCAGAGAAGACAGAAGAATTCACGCAAAAACATGCATCTCAACCAACCCAACAAGTAGAAGGTGAACATAAGAAAAGTTAACCAAATTGAAGACAGAGGGCAACAGCTGTACAAGACTGCACGTTCATTAGTACCTGTCTTCAGATAGAGCACAAACTGAGTCTTACATAAAACTTTTTTTCTTTCTTCAGAAAAAGAATTGGGACTGTAGTGGTTACAAGTTAACACTATTCAGTGAATTACTGTGGACAGTGAATTCTTCCTCAGTCTTGCTTTGAATTTTCAAGTATCCACTCACAGAATGCATCAATAATACTATCAATACATTTCAAGCACAGAAAGAACAGCTTTCTGATCCAACATATTTAAACTCCTGGAGTAAACTGAACAACATTCAATGAAAAGATTCCTGCTACAAACACTCCAATATTCATGAATACTATACAACTGTATAGTATTGTAAATACCATACAATTTGACAGGAATTTTGTTCAGTATTAAACATTTTCTACTAGCAAGACCGTAATCAAAAGGAGAAGGAAACTGAAGAGAAGTATAACACATAAGGTTAAACTAATTCAAATGAATTTCAGATATTAATTCCGCAGTATTGTTTTAATCATATAACAGTGTCTAGGTTGAGATGTTATCAAAGTCTGCCTTCCGGTTGAGAAAGCAGTGCATACCTGGAATAACATCATTGATATGCAAAAGAAGTGTACTTTCAACACTTGCAAAACTGCACAGCTGTATTCCATTATATCTCCCATCCCAGTTTCCAATAGGATTATCCTAAAAATGGAAAAACATGTTACATGTATCCCAAGAGAAGATTTACATTGTACAGAATACAAACATAGTCTTTTGCAATGTAAAAAGTAGGAAAATGAAAGGTTTGACAACATCTACTTTTTCCTGTAACAAACTTTGCATTTAGAACAGTCAAATATTACAGTCTTTAATGACAAATACAAACTTAAACTGATCTTTGGAGAAATAATTCCTCTTGTAACAAGCATTCCTCTACTAAAATCCATTATTTATAAACAAGTTTGAACAAGATCTACAAAACCAAAACACCTTTTAACTACCAAAAGTTTAAAAGCTGTTCATTTTAAAAAATTAAAGTTGCTAGAAATAATTTTTAATAACAAGCTTCACATTGTCTTGAAAGAACAGCTTTTGTACTTAAAATGCAGTATTTTTGAGGTAGAACAAAGTCAAACAAACCAAAGTTACATGAAAAAAAAGCTTTTAAAAATAGCTCACAAAGAAAAAGGCATCCAGACTACTTTTTTAAAAGGCAGAACAAAGCCAGTCTCACAAGACAAACACTCAACGCTATTACTTCAAGACTGACATCTAACATTGCAAGTAGCTCAGTGGAGGCTCCTCAGAGTAACCAGAGTATTTCTCCTGAACTGTTTAGCATCAAATAGGATACCATTTACCTGATGCCGAAAAACAGTTACCACCAAGGGGCATCTTTGAACACAAGTGTTTATTACCCATTTTAGTCAGCCTCCGCTGAAGTAGCTTGTGGATAATGTATTTTCTTCTATATTGCATGTAATTTACTAGCTAACACACATGCAAAAGTTATTAAAGTCAGATTATTTTCTTACCATGTCCACTCCAACAACGTATCCTAAACTTTCGTTTCCTGGTAAGACATCACAGAATATAACTGTCCCATACTCTATACTCTCTCCTATCTTCAGAGAAACCCTGGAGTTGATCTCCAGAGGAGGAAGTTCTACCTGCATTGCGTCAACTGGAGCTGCATAGTCACTTTCCAGTTCATTGTCATCATCTTCCACCAGCTCCAGTTTGTCCAAAGCAACAAAAACCCCACAATCCTCATCACATCTGAAAAGCTGCTTGCCTTGGTACTGTCCATCAGTAAAGCCCTGACCGCGACCTTCTTCCTAAGTGTCGGAGGAGGAAGAGGAGAGGGAAAAACAGAAAAGAAAAAAAAAAGCAGTGTATTTTCTGCAAAAGCAGACTACTACAAAAGCAGTAACATAATCCGGTGTTTTGGAGGAACTCCGGTAAGAAGTTGCCTGATGAACAATCATTATATTGGGAAAATTCTATTGCCAGAATTTGTGGCAAATGTACATGCTGTCTATCTTAGGGGAATAAACAGTAAGATGTCATTAGATTAGAGAGGAGCTGCAGGCAAAAGCCTTTTTATTCAGAGAAGCATGTTTTCCTTCAGGTGCGAATCTTGCTTTCATCAAATTTTTGCCAGGTTAAGACAAGACTACTTCATACTAGACATAATGCTATGCATTCAAAAATTCCACTTAGATGCCAAATAAAGAGAGCTGATTTTCAGAAGCACTTGACCCTGATATTCCCCAAGGTTCTTTGTGGGAATTCCAAAGAATTTTGGAAAAGTTTGAAAAGGACTTTGAAAAATATACTTCTAATACAAAAGTGGCACTCTCCTGAATCTAATCCTTCAAAAGCTTATGGTTGACATTAATTTTGCAGAACTATCTCACTAGAAACACACAATGGAAACATTCTCTGTCTTAACAAGTTGCCATTTGATTTTTAGGCTCTACAAAAGCAGCATCCATAAAATCCAAGTCTGCATTTATGGATTGTATCTTGCCACATGCAGGGAAAAATTAAGTACTTAACAGAAATCTGAGTCAGATATTTGCCACAATGGGGATGTAAGTAATTAAATTTTGCTAGGCTGGAAGAATCGGAGTATATTCAAGTCTCTTTGCCAGCCCATGCACCTCACCAAGCTTCACTCTGCACGTAGAATACAGGTATTTAATAACAATACTTATGAATATGAGACTGAAGGATACATAATTTTTAGAGGGATAATGATGCTTCTAGAAAAAAAAAAGGATTGTGACTGCCTCTTTAAATACAAGATTTTTAGCTCATCTTATAAAATACATAGCTCCACCTTAGCAAGAAACTTACCAGCAACTCTACTCCAAAGTATATCCCTGTTAGGGACCTTTCTTGCAATAACGGTCCTCTGAAGCGAACAACTCCAGGAAATTTATCATCTCCTGATCTCAGCTGTACTCTAACAGGCGAGCCAATATCTATTTGGATGCCTTTAGTTAACCTGCTTTTGCTTTTAAACAGACTGTATCTTTCCTCACAGTTAGTAATGGCCAAAAGCAATTCAGCTAGTTTTTCATTTATTTCTATAACATCCTTCTCATCCACAAACAGGATAGCATGAGGTTGTTCCAGAATCTTTAATCCAATCTGCAGCTTCTTGCCTTTACAAGGAATATTTCTGGAGTGTCCCACAGAAGAACGGTCTTGAAAAAACTGCCCAATGCTACCTTTGGGCACTTTCAAGAGCTTTTGAGTCTGCTTGTCTATGACACTGCATTCTTGGAGAAGCAAGTAAAAGATCCGCTCTTCCCAATAGGATGAACTTGCTTTTTCTTGACTCCATAAGCCCGAATTCATTGTGATGAAAACTTTAAAAGCTGCACAGAAGTCTTCCAGAAAAATAAGCTGCTGATTTATGTGCACTGATCTCGACAAATTCTACTGGAGGGTCCAACTTTTGTGAAACAACGCAGTGTTCATTTTGCAAAGAACCAAATCCAAAGCAGAAAGCCTAGAATAAAACAAAAAAAAAAAAAAAAAAAAAAAAAAAAAAAAGAAAAGGCAAAATGAAATGGGGGAACTACAGCTAGTTTTAAGTAAAACAACAGAAAATTATTTAAAACTGTGACCAGCCCCACTCCTCCTACAGAATAAAAATAGTTCATCAAAATCTGAGACAGTGAACAGAATCTTGAAACAGCCATAGTACCGTTGATCACAGACATACCCGTTTCTATTTGTTATTACTGTGTATTTCCTTTCCTTCTCTAGTTCCTTGAAGGAAGGGTCTATGGAAAAAGCGTAATGAAATACAGAAAACACACATAAGTGAAAGGAAAAAGAAATCCTAATTTCAGATGAACAGGAAGAAATACCCTGCTCAAGTTTGCAAACAATATTTTATGGAAGCTTTCCACTATGAAGATCTTTGCCCATGCTTAGTTACTACTTATTTCTGACAAAGCGTACTGCATCTGTCATCCCACATAACAATTTGATTTAGTGAAGCAGAAAATTGTGTGACTGCAATAAAGTAATAGAAAATGGAAAATTTAGTAATTTATAATAGCCATTTCTTTTAATAACAGAAATAGACAATTCTAGTAAGCAATAAACAATGTATGAAAAACAAATGGTGCCAGCATTGCAACATGCGATTCTGAAGAAAAGCCTGGAGGCTTTTCTTTTTATCATTTTAGAAAGATAATTCACTTCAATGACATAGGAAATGTATCATTTTCACTTATTAAAATACACTGGAAGAAAACACCTTAGTTGTAAACATTATATTATAGTTTACAATCAATAAACTAAATAAAAACAATTTGAAAATACTTCATTGCACACAGTGACAGATACAAAAGTAAAATACATACACAGATATGCCTGCAGTTTAGATCACACTGGATATATGAAGAAAGATCCACAGTACCTTATCAGGATTTGTTCTTCTTATAAAGATGACAGAAAAGGGTAGCATACAGCTTAAGAATATATTGTCATGTAAACTTTCCTGTTAGTAATCCATGATGCCACAGTTTGCATTGTTATAGGAGGATCTCAATGATTATTGATGGATTTAACATCAGTAAATAAAAAACAAATACGCTTTGTCCTTGTGCCTCCTCTTGCTACCCTATTCCTCCAGATCTTTTCTCTGATAGCATTCGAATACCACAAAATCTATTGCTGTTTCTCCTACTCAGTTTGATCACAGCTTCAGAAGCTATTAGAAAGCAACAGAAACCAGTAGTACTGTAATTATTTTAATCATCTGGTTTTAAACAAAAACAGTATTTATCAAAACTCCTTCCCCCAAAGAGAAGTAATTACAACCACAGAGGACCTGAAATTTATTCAAAGTCACTAGGAATCACACATTCTGTGCTGACCTTCTGAGCCTCCCAGTGAGGCGCTCGTACCACACAGCCATTCAAACCAGCATAGCATGCTTCTCATCCTCACAGATGTTACACGTGGGTGTCAATGTCATTATCACACTTTGACACCACTGCTGCAGCAGCTCACAAGAATTAGGTGCTTTAAAGCGTTTCCATCTGCAAAGTAATTAACATCTGAGGGACAGAATCTGGACAGTTTCAGACCTCACTGAGATCAACTCTGGTAGACTGTCAATCTCTTTTCAAGTTAAAAAATATTTTTCTTCATTTTTATTTGCTAGACATAGGCCTTTAATGTTTGTTGATGATTAAAAAAAAGTCCAATATCAGTATCAGATTGTAATAATAGTGTTTTATATGGGAACTGATGAAAAACATAACAGGATCTTCCCCCTCCCCCCAAAGGAAACATGATTAACCATTAGTTTTTATAAGTCTACTCAGACACCAAAATAGAGTTCCATCCAAGTTCTGTCTGGTTCCCTCCCCTTACTTTTTCCAGACACTGGGGAAAAAAACAGATACTGCCTTATTCTTCATAGTTCCATTTTACATTCTCAGCTTTCAAAGGCTGATGCACTTACTTAGCTTTCCTTTTTGCGAGTCATTCCACAAAGTTAATCAACCCCCAACACGCTACAAACAAGTATCTGTGACATTACAGGGATCGTGACCTTTCCTATTTCACTTCTAAAAATAATTCATTTTATTTTTAATAAGTATGTATAGAAACAATATATTAACAAGCTATAATAACAATGTATCAACAATTAACAAGGCTGTTCAAGAACTTAAAGGTAATTTTTATTAAAAATGTTATTTATCATATCTATTTTTTAATATGTATACGCTGGCTTGCAGGTCCCTTGCTACAGTATTACATAATCTTCACATGTTTAGTAGTAAAGAATTCAGTGTGAAAACACGTTAACAGCTGCATTTAGATTATATAACGATAACTTTATATGGTACATGGTCAGTCTTTCAAAGTTCTTGTCAGAGAACTTAATTCAGAGATTAAGCCACTGAATACAGTACCAAAAAGTTTTCCATTATGAAAAAGTTCATTAACACTATGTAAAATGCCTTCCTTTAAAGACTTATCTACCACCATTGTCCACTGCCAAAGAAAATACACAGCTCTAAAAACCAAATCCCCTTCTTTTAGGATAATCTTGATAAATTAGTATTTTAACAGTGCAGACAAGCTTGCTAAAAAGCATGTTAAGTTCTGGCAATATATCAGAAATATATGTACATAAACCACTTATTTTAAGATTATTTTTTATAGCCGTTTTCCATGGAATTGATTATTCTATGAGTAACATATAGTTGCTGAACAAACAGCACACACGTATCAAACTAAGGCCAGAATAAACTTCAGTATGAATTAACCTGGGAACCAAACCAATCATGCCTAGCAACAATTCATCATTACACTGCACAACACACCAGCAACTATAAAACTTTGTGCATATCAGAGAGTACTTGACCATCACCATGGACATTTAGCTGTCAGAGCCTGTTAAATTGCATTCTTCTATTCCACCTACTACCTGAATTATTTTCATGCTCAAAGGATTTTGGGAAGCAATGGGCAAAACACAGTTATGACTGCAACACTACATACTTAAAAAAAAAAAAAATAAAAAAAAAATCAGACGTAGGCCATAATAAGATACCTAACTTCAAAGCTTCCCCAACTTTCTCCCCCCCCCATCTTGAGTCACTGTTGTCACTACAGCGATGTTTCATCATAAAAACAGTTTACTCTGAAATAGAACTTTCTTTCTACCCTGCAAAAGCCTTAGATGACCTATACAGAGATGTCTGAGTCAGCTATCAGGTTTCAGCATGAACACACAAGCCTGTAGCTCTGATTCCGAGTACAAAATGAAGACGCTAAAATAAACTGTAGAGTTTCTTACACAACTGTGAAAGAATACCAAGCTTTAAACAGCTGACGTGCAAAGTTATGTTCTTCAACGGTCCAAAAATCATTTTCAAGGGAAGGTTAAAACTAGGAGCAAGTAAATTTAGTTGCAGCTCAATGTACACAGAATTACATGACTGCAATACAAGCCATGAATAGAAAAAAACAGAAATTGTTTCTTCAAAACAGCAGTTGAAATATTGTCTACTACACGTAAGTTCCGACTGGTAACATGATTTCTAAAAGAAAACACAGCTGAAAAACTTCACTAAATTTTGTTGGGTGTTGTAAATTTGATACAAATAGTCTACAGTCAGTATCCACTATCAGCACACTCTGGCATAACAAGATTTGGCAAATCTACACCAATGCACCACGACCACTGTCCTGCAGACAACCCTCCTGTCAACGTGAACGGCACATCCTCTCAATAAAATCAAACGCACGGGTTCACATTTGTGTTTAATGGCAAGAGTGACGTATCTATTTATCACCCGGCAAGGTGCGACATGACACATAACGTACTCACAAGTCACAAGCTGGATACAAGGCTAAGATTTTCAAAATAATTACTCCCCCCCCTCATTTTGAGAATTTTCTCTGCCTCTCAAGGCAGGACAGGAAAGCCCCGAAGCACTTTTTTAAGTCGGAGCAACGGGCTGTCCGGGGCTTATCACTGAACTACCGGAGACGCACCGTGGTGCGGGGCCCAAGCTCGGCGCCCCGGCACAGCCCTGACGGGAGCTACCGCCACCTCCGGCCCGACCCGGCCCG
>VZSZ01001255.1:348474-497872 GCA_013398815.1 Ibidorhyncha struthersii | reverse complement strand
TTATTATTATTTTATATATATATCCTTAAATAATGAATGAGAGAATGAACTCCAGAATAGAAGAGTTGCTGAAGAGGACGGTTATGTGTAAAGGTTCAGTTAGCTCATTCAGCATTTCCAGAATGCAATATTTTTTTTTTAGGGAAGATTTTTGTAATCACATAGTTTTTCTAAACTGATGCTTTAAATTTCCTTTTAAAAACACTTCTGAAATTCAGTAGTGCTAGAAATGGACTTCCTACTAAGAAGCGTCTTTGAAAAAAAACAGCATATAATCGTGTACCTAAGGTGGTTAACATGCAGATAAACACTTTCCTAGTTTCTTAGCATCTTTAACATTCCTTTAATACGTGTTTTTCTGCAATTTAATAACACATGCAGCTCAACGTTAGCTAAAGTAGAGGCTGTTCCCTATACATCTCCAGAATCTAGAGAGAGTCAAGTAAGCAGCTCCAGAGCAGCCCCGGCTCAGGGCTGGAGTGCCCACTCCTGAGCACTGAAGCCACCCGGGTCACCTTTGGCGGGAGGACGCGGAGGCACGACGCCGGCTTCTGTACTGCGGGTATGTGCAGGACGGAAACGGCACGGTCTGGGTGTCGGAAACCAGCAGGAGTTTATGGGAAACTCCTGAGGAAACGGTGAGATTCCATCTACTGTGGAATGAATGCTCACACTGATCATTTTACTTAGTCACTTAAGAGCAAAATTGCATTTTAAAGTCGTATTTAATTTTTAAAGAATAAAGAGTTGTGAAAAGGCACCAAGATGTATGCTTTACATCTCTTCATTTTGCAGGACGGGCGGTAAACCCAAGCTATGCTCTGCTAATCCTCAAGGTGGCTATCTATACACAGCGGCTGCATTTTCCTCCATTTGTAGAGCTGCCTTTTATGCTACTACAAAACGCATTAGCATGTCTGCTGTAAATCCTGTTATCCCAAACGTCATTATGTTTACATTTTGGGTATAAGTAAATTACACGTGGAACGTGACTATAAGTATTAGGCTAAATACACCATAATTATATTTGAGAAGAAAAGGGGACAGACGCATTACAAGAATGAAATATCGAAATACTTGATAGGAATTGACTACGCATGGTATACCTAGTAACTCAAAACCAAATATTAAAAATATTTCTCTAGTCCATGTAATTATGTACTTAACCCTCCATGATTTCGTCAGGAAAGCTGACCGTCGTAGACCGTTGAGAAAGCCTGTCATTCTACAGACAGAAGGGCGCTTGCGAGATGTAACCCGAGTTAACATGCTGTTGACCCGCTGGGTGTGCGGTGCAGCCCTGCCTCGCTGGCAGACCGCAGATGAAAGGCAGGCCAAGGCTGTTGTTTACTCTAGAGCTCCTTCATACTCCCTTAGAAGTATAAAGGAGTTGTAGAGTGATAACAGGGCTTTGGCAGTGTAAAACGGGCCTGTTAGCGTTTCTTTCATGTTGAAAACCCTGTCAGTATCACCAGCATGAGATACTTGCCATTAAGCGGCAAATTATTTCGTTAAACCGCACTCCTGTTAAGAGAGACGTGTTTTGTAATAATGAAGTATGGTAAACAAATTCCACTTTCAAATGACACAACACTATACAATTAAACATTATATAAATAGCACAGAACAGAATTCTGTGCTGTGCCAGGATAGGAGTATGGTATTCATTTATCACAGCGTCACCCCAGTACACCGAGTGGAGAATGTTCATGCAGAACAGCTGAATTTTTCTGCTACTTCAAACATGGCAATGGTAGGTATTTATCCAGCTGCATTATAAAAGAGAGGAAAGGTTCTTGTAGAAGCATCAAAGACAACATGACAGCACTTTCTAAATATTAGTAACGTGATAAGAGGGGACTTGGATAAATGTGTTATTTCTGCCTCCTCTTTTTTTTTTCTCATTATCTACAATGAATGATTTGGTAAAATAAGTAAGGTTTAGTTCCATAGTTCAGGGCCTGAAAGGGAAAAGCAGTACAGACTATAAGGTTGCCCGAAGCTGTATTTCTTAGGACAGAAGCTGAAGAGTATTTTGTAGTAGGAATATTACAGCCACATTCTTGAACAAGAACAAGACCTTGCTGTGCCTATAATAAAATGCCAATAAAAACTGGCAGTAAGCTGCAGTTTGTATACGACATTGATTTATCTTGCAATTTTTCAAGCTGATACCAGCTTTGTATTCAACAGTTAATTCTTGTGTCTGTCTGGGCTTACGTAATCTATCTGATTGTGAAAATGGGAACTGCCCAAATCAGGGTACAAATCAAGGCAGGATGTTTTACACTATTGCAGCAATCCCTTCTGATTCTTTAACTATGAAAAGCATAAACATGGTCTTTCAATACAGGCATCCTTAACGTGGCGCTGCAAGGCTAGCTCATCTGGTGGCTGGTTACCAAGTTTTAGATGTGAGCTTCCAGGTTAGTCTTCCTGAAAGGGGTCCTTTCATCTTAAATCGTTGTGGGGGACCTAACTCCTATGACAACCGCTTTTATGCACTGCAGTGTTAGGATTTTAACCTTGCCTTGCTCCCATGTTAGTGCAGAGCACTCTTGTACCATATCCCTTGGTAGATGCATTTTAACAGTGTGCTCTTTATGTACGCCAGACAAAGTCAGTGCTCTCACGGAATACAAACTCTGAAGAAGCCAGTGCATGAGGATCCCTTTTCCATCACTGACTATGACAGAACGTGATTTTCCATTAAAATTTACCCCAGTTTTGTGAATAGTCAGATAAATCGATGGTGTAAGTGCACTTGCCCATCACAGAATGGTATGCGCCCATTGTCACAATTCCCCTTTCCCACTGCTTAACTCTGTACACAGTATTTGACTGTTGGAAGCAGCCCTGGGAGTATAAAAAGAAAGATACTAGTTATGCATTCTGCTAGCAAACACCACCGTATACGCTAGACTTTCTGAACGTGCTAATCAAGTAGACACTCAGGAAAGGAAAATGCTGCCAGACTAACAACACTGGGTCCCAGTGAAAGGCCAGGGGCTGTCTGGACCAAACCCGAGCTCCCGGGAGCAGGATGAGGAGGAGCAGCCTGCTAAACCAACTGTGGGTGTCATGGCTCCTGGGTGCAAGGAACCCGTTCAGGAATGGGCTGTGACCGTAACAGCTGGCTGTATTGAGGCTAGGAGAATTCTTGCAGAACACCCTTGACTTGTAAATTATTTCATATCAGTCAGCCATGCTCATAACAACAGATTTCTCTTTGGTTTTAATTTGACTAGGACTTACTTATTCTGAAATAATTCAAAGTAGAGGTCACGCTTAATATACTGAAAAATATACTTTCCTCTTTTCTTTTAGCTTTATCAAGAGCAGGACAATAGCGCTAAGCATCACAAAATAATACATTGCTTTTTGGCAACACATAAATTAACAGATTCAGAATTCAAAGCTTAGATACATCTGTGAACTGTCAGCGTGAGTGAAAAGCACTGAAATCCCCCTTGGTTTTTGCTCACAATTGTAACCAAACGCATAAATCTAACTTTAAAGGAACGAGACTTGAGCCAGAAACCCCCATGCCTTGTCTACACTTAAAAGGGTTGGCTGGTATAGCTACACCTTAGAGCTGTATTGGCAAGCACAGATTTCTTTCTGGTGTAACTTAAATCAGTTTCCGCCTGGAACATGCTAAACTAGCTAAGGGACTCTGCCAATATAACGGCATCTACACTAGGGCTTTTGCCAGTGTGGCTGTAGCTGCATGGGAGTGATTTTTCATCATTCTGACAGCTATTTTGGCAAAACTTCTACATTCAGACTGAGTCCAAGTTAAAGTTGGCATTGTTTTACGTTGCAAATAAGCAGAAGAGAAACACTGCCAGTTTATGGCCCTGGTTTTACATTATTTTAAATTGTTTGTTCTAAAGGAATGTGTGGGGCAGGATCCATGTGGTCCTTTGGATGTTTGCCTCCCACATTTGTGCTGCATTAAAATGGTTTGGTTTTTCAGTGAGTGAGCTTTGGCAATGGGGAAACTTACATTACTAAAAAAAGATAGCATCCATATTATTCACCCCAGAAACAGCTATCCTCATGCTTTAAAGCAAATTTCCAAAGTGAAGTGAACTGCAAAAGAAAGCATCTGGGCCAAAGGACATGTGGATTAATGCATCATTCTTCACTTTGTCCTCAGTTCAACAAAGCATTTATGCACAGGATTAATTTTAGGCACACGCATAAGCCCATTTCAAGTTTAGTAGTCATGTCAGATATGCTAATGCTCCTTTTTGAACTTTAATTAAGCAGATATTTGAAATTAATATGTTTAAGCACTGTGCAGAATTGGGATTTTTGTCAGAAGTGCAAGTTTACATAGAGTGAGGTATTTATTGTGGTACCATCTGCATTTTCTGTCCTGAACTGGATGTTAAGTCTGTATTTTAAAGATGTCCCAAAGGGCATATTTTTCCACATAAGTATATTTACATATTTGGCTCTTTTTTCCTAATCTCTCTTTGGCTACGTGTGGGTTTTTTTGGTTTCAGAAATCCATGCAGAGAAGTTTACATTGATTTTGTAATTGTATTTACTGTTGAACTCTTTCCTCTGCCAGACTTCGTGTTTGCATGTGTAATCCTGACACTGGGGTTTGCAAGCCTGCCTGTGCTGCTGGAACTGCAGTGTGGACTGCGGGCCCTGCCTCGGCCGCAGGCACCACAAGGGCTGTTCGAGACAGATAGGAAATTTCGTGCGTAATCACTCAGCACTGAAGCAGTGAGCCAATTGGACGAGGAAGTCTGATTTAATCAAGGCTTCTTCCTTCCTTTTTGTAAAGCACAGAATGTGCCTGTTAGAAGAAAAGACGGACATATTTTTCTGCGTTTTGAAAATGCGAAGCAGGCTTTTCACGACTTCGTCCATACTACACATGCACGAAAACTAAAAGCTCTTCAGCAGTTTCCAGGTGAGCATTCTGTGCACTTCGGTTTGTAGTGTCACTTACAGCTCAGTGAGGCAGTTGGAGTGGCATTTACCCTGAAACGGAACAGGATGAGTGTTTGTTCGAAGTAAAATTGTGTAATTTGTTGCAGGGGTTTTGTATCATTTTGGATTTTTTTTAATATTTAAAAATAAATAGTAGCTTAGTTAAAAGACCTTACAATGATTTTTAGCTGTGACGATGAAACTTTAGATGAAGTACTGATAGTTTTCAAGGCAGATATATTCAAGGCAGAAGACTTGTATATCATAACGTTCACTTCTGTGCTTTTCTGTTTACTAGTGTTGTGTTTCTCTGGTAAATCATGTTTGAAAGTAGTATTTTTATAGATACACATACATATACATATTTTATGTATATAGAGTTATACATATATCTAAAGATACGTATCTTGAATATAAATACAATTTTGCTCATAAGGTTATACCAACTCACAACTTAAGGAGGACTAGAAGAACAGTGAGAACTTTCACCTCCTAGTCTGAAGTCCAAAAATAAGAGCTTTTGTGATACTCTCATTAAGGAGGATGACAACATGTATGTACTTGCTTAACCAAGCCAGGCAAAGGAAGGGTTTCTGTTAGAGGAAACTGGTTTGCACTTCCATTACTTCCAGCGGGGAAAGTAATTGCTTTTCTTTTTATAGCCTTGCATTTTGCCAGAAATCAATAGGTCTGCTAAAGAAGTTTCCTCAACTCTGTACTGCGTAACTGCATGGTAGAAAGCGGACACAAAATGAAGTAGTAGTAGGGGTGTAGTAACACCCCTATCCAAACCCCTCGCATTACCCAATAACCACTGCTTGGACATTCTTTTTACATTTGTAGCAGGGGACTCGTGTTTCGCAAAAGTAGGTTGTTCTTCTATTTGATTTTCACCTCTTGGCTCTATTGTAAGCAACGCTTCTCTCGTGCTAACAGCACAACACCCTGGCAAAGTTGTTAGGAAGTTCTCAGAACTTTTTCAACTGCTAGTGTAACACAATGATGTAACAGGTAGGTTTTTAAAAAAACCCAACAAACATCCTGGGGAAACATTTATGCAGCAGAATGGCCAGTCTGGTCTATGGAGTAGGAGTATATTGTGTTACGCATTTTATCAGTATGTGGTAAAATAGTAGTCCTAGCAGAACAGGCGTACAGATCTATTACAAGCAAAGCATATAGGTCAAAGAGACAAGTAAAAGGAGAATGCTTCTGTAGAATAATTAGAAAACTCAGTTCTCCTTCCACCTAGACATTGTCAGATCCAGTCGTTTTGTTCTCACAGTACAAAGACAAGTCTCTGGAGAGAACTTAAAACTGAAATATGACAAAAGTATTATACTATTTTAGATATCACCCTATTTTGCCCATACAGGTTGTGATTAAGAACAAATGGCGAGTTTTGGAGTCTTGAGAACAGTAAATTCTAGCAGTGTGAGAGAGCCAGGCTGCTAGTTACACTAATTATCTCCAAGATTTTAGTTAATCTGAATTCATACTTGCAACCTTGACAGAAAAATACAAAGAGAAAAAATCTGCCCCCAGTGAAGTTTATGGCAAAATTCTCATAGATGAGAGTGGGGAATGGAGTTCCCCACCTAATCTTATTCAGCCTAATTTCGTATGGTTTTCATGTTTGATTTTAATCTGCCAAAAAGATATCCAAACACTTTCAATGGTAATGGTAATAGGAATGGTTCTTCACTGGTAGCTATGTAGGTATTTCTATTTATTACTTTAGTTTTTATGAAACTATGGTTGCCCTCATACAAGTTCACAGAGAACAATGAGTAAGTCAATAAAAAAAAATAGCAGACTGGATGCTTTAAAGGCATGCTACTAAGAAATATCATGGGGTTTGTCATCTTTCAGGGATAGCTTGCAATGGACCAAGACTCACACTGCACAATGGAAAGGGAACTGTTGGAAGCTGTAAGCAGGATTACTACATTTTCTACCCCAAGTCCACCTGATGAAGAACAAAATCAACCAAAAGCTGAAATTTCATGTCAAGGGAGAAAAGAAAACCGGGAAAAAGATGACCTGCAAGGTTGATGCTATCCTTTAATTTTATTTTTCATGCAGCTATTTATGCCATTAATCTTTTATATAAAAAAAACTTTGCTTTATTTATTGCAGCAGTAGTCCAGATTTACACTGCTATACTCCATGGAAAATAAGCCTTGATTAAATTTTTAGTAATAACGGAGCGACAGCGAAAAAGATGCACGTCCTTGTATGTATATACACACACAGAGTTTTCCTTTTAAATCCCTTGTACCTAAAATGTATTCCAGATCTAATTTACGTACCAGGGACCAAACCAGTGATCATCAGATGGCCTGTTTCAGGAGCATATTTTCTGTACATCACAAAATCTGAACTTGGCTGTATCACCAAGGACACCAAAATTGAAGCTAATCTCCAGCAGTAGTCTCTCACATGGCTTATGAAGAGGCAGCATTGAACTTTTACTATGCCTAAGACTGCTGTCATGTTATTAAATAACATGTTATATATAATCTAAAATATGTATAATCTTACCAAGATTTTCAGCCTGCAAAGATGTCTTAAACACCACCCCTCTTAGGAAATATATGCTTTGTAGTGAATGAGCCAAACCCTAAAGGCCTTGATAATTGAAACTGTATGGCTAAATGATTAAGAACATGTAAAAGTGGGGCCACTGAAGGAGTACTACGGTGCCTTTACAATTCTATTTCTGCATCAAGCTGTTATCTTCCCATTCATTTGTGGTCATTCACCTCCATTGTCTGAATGTTAGATGCTTTGCAGACTGACTTCAACTGACTGCATTGACAGAGACGTTATTGATTGGAAATTGGGACTGGCGTGCCCACTGAAATATAAATATTCCATTTCTTTTATCCACTTTGCTAGCCTACGTGCCACCTGATGAAAACTGTTGTCAGTAGATTTCAAAGACAGAGAAGTCACCCTTTTGAAAAGCTACATCAAATTCCCCTGTAAGCAAACTCTTCAACCAGCCGTCCTACATTTTTATAGATGCATATGCATATATCTTTGTGCGTGTGTGTGGCTGTGGGGGAAGAGAGAAAGGAAGGGAAGGAGGTATACAAAATATTTGTAGCTGAACTGTGGCATCAGTTCAGCTACAAAAGAAAAAGAGGATGTGACGATTCCTCCTTCAGCTGAACTGTTTATCTGAGTTTCTCCTTTAAGGTTAGGATATTCATGTTTTCTCAGCTTTCACCTGTTACTGCATGAACCCAATATTTGAATAGCGTCAGTATTTGAATATACGTCTGACTTTGCAGCTGCATTGTACTGTCTTCTCCTTTTAGCAACAAAGAAGCCTGGAGAAACATCTGATTCAGAAGACTGAGTCCACATTTCTTAGGGCTAATTCTGGGTTGGTAAAGCATACCTCCTGCTCAAACTATGCCCCGGGTTACAACCTGGACATGCAATACTTCATGTCAGTATTTTTTCTATAACTTTGTATCCTGTGGCTGATTTGGTATCTTTCAAAATTTCAGACCACAATAGCTTTCCTCAAGGAATCTGGACCCGTCGTTATTAGCAGTGAAATCGCTTATGTTGTCAGTCTTTAAGTCTTGCTGTTACAGCAACAGAAATTCTAGGCTCACAATTTCACAATAAATGCATGAGTTTTCTTTCCAAATGTAAAGGTTATAATATGAAATACTAAATATATTGTTTTTAGATTCCAATGCATCCCTAAGTCCCAACTCGTCAATGACCACTAAGGAGCTTCAGGAATATTGGAGGAGTGAGAAACGCCAGTGCAGACAAGTCAAACTCCTTTTTGAAATCCCATCAACCAGAATTGTAGAGCACCACTTATCTAAATATGTGGTAAGCTAAGAAATGAATATGTAAGAAGATCATTAATTTTTATTCACTCTACAGGGGTCTGCGCAGCACACAGCATGCCTCCACTACATGAAAGCCTTACTGAGGGCCAAGTTTTGCAACCCATGATCATACCGAGTAGCACCTGTTCTCACTGATCACATAGGCATAGCTGGTAGAATCTACCCCTAAAAGAAAACCTCTGACAATCAGTTCACAAAATCTGCAGCAGTGGAAAAGTGATATCAAGTAAATTAGTAGCTTGAGTGTCCTTGACACCCAGAGGCTTGTCAAAATTAAGGAAATTCACACAAGTATAAAAATATCACTATAGTTACACTTCCACTGAGCTAGCCTGCTGTAGCAACTGTATTGCATTTATATAACTTCCACATCAGAGATTTATGTTAGCACAAGTGCAAAATCCTTTGATGTTGAAAATGTCTTAAGACATCCTCCAGCTAGATCGCTTGGGATTGTTCCCTTTCCCTACCTAGAGCTCCATTAGATAGCATATTTCTGTCATATTTTTAAGGTGAAACATGAGTATGAGGGACAGGAACAACAGAATGGGTTGGATATTTGTATCTTTATTCACAGTACTGACACTTGGTTTTTATTTCTGATCCTGCTCCTCGCTTCAGGAGGACTGATCTAGAGTAAGTCTCTTTCAGTACTCCTGTGAAATTCAGATTCCTTGTTTGCAACAGCCCCTGAGATCTGTAGATGAAAAATGCTAAGAATCATACTAGTGTTGCTGATACTGTGTGATGCAGCAGAATTCTAAGCAGGTAAATGTTCTGGAGACTGTCCTAAGGTCTTGTTGCATGCTATACACACCTACTTAGATGCTTCCATTCTTGCGTACATTCAATAGTATCCAGCTTGCTGAACAGTTAAAAATTATTTCAGTATTAACTGTATGAGAACAAGAGCATTCAGAGCTAAATGAGTATGAGAGCAAGAAACATTCAGCGTACATGCAGGTAGTTAAACTTAGTCATAAGTTACACAGCTAGGCAAAAAGATTTACATTACAACAAAATTTAGTCAATTTGAATGATAGTGTAATTAAATGGTATTTCTTCCCTTCTTCATTCACACTCCACAAATAAAAAAACAAGTACTTGTAAATTATTCACTTTGCTGCCCTTGATAAAATGATAGCTTAAAAAATGGCTCTTATGATTGTTTTGGATATGCATCAGGCATATATACAATTTTCAGCAGGGAGCAGGACAAAGTATAGGAAAATGTCACCGTGCTTACAAATGATAAGAGATCAGAGAAGTCAGCTCAAATTTAGAAACCTTTCAAGGAGCGCCTGTAAAGATCATTTATGAAGATTAAAAGAGAGGATTTCTCTTTAAGCAAAAACAGGGAAGATAATCAGACAGACACTAGTGCTAGTACGGGTTTGCACCCTTCAACAGCAGCAAAGAAAACAACTGACAATTGTAGAACTGCTCCATTTCCTGTATAATTCAATGGGAACAGGGTGAAGGTGAATGTGAACACAGTCATCATCCAAAAGCCAGCAAGGTCGACAATCCGTGTCCTTAGCTGGTGTACAGTAACATGGTTAAGCTGGCCTCAGTGGAGCTCCACTGGTTTACGCACATTAGGGATTTGGCCCTTCCTCAGCATCATTATGCTTGGATCAGGACCAGAGGAGAATCTATTTGTACAACACATAACACACAATTTTATTTTGCAGCTATTTTTCTAATATCACATTTATTATAGTCATTTTGAGGCTAGTGAGGAGCTGGGGAAGACATACTCTTGAGTCCTGTTAGTGTGGGACAGTGTTGCTGTTAGCTGTTAGTGAAGGATTTTGTATAGCAAACAGATTTTTGTAGAAATGTCACATATTTTGTATTATTTATATGCCAAGTAAGTTTGAATAACAGGACAGTGATTTAGACGGGGAGAAAAGCTTTGGAGCTCCCCCATCTTATTTTTGCACACACCAAATATTACTGCCAAATAGTCCCTCTTCTTTCACAGCATTAATAACACCCCCAAATCCCTAGAAAAGTCTGATACAAACAACATTTTTGAGTATTATGACCAACGTAAAATAGATTATATTCAATATTAAGTCTGGGAAATCCATTCAGTTCAATGAAGATGATTGATTGCAGCAGCCATGGCTGTTATAAACAAAGTACAGCTACAGAAATGCTTCGTAAGTGATTTTACATGCTTCAGTGTGCTGCTAGTTCACCACTCCCAGCACCTTGCTGGATGTGATCTATTAGTGTATTGTTTATCTACAAGTTATTTACATGCTAAGGCTAAGTCTGGTGACAAAAGTCCAAAACAGCAGGAGGTGGGAATTATTAATTTGATGGCTGCACATTTCAAAGATCAGACCTACGCTGACCACGCACCATAATCTCAGGCAGCAACTGATTCAGCAGCACTGCTATAAGCCATAGGAGTATACAAGATTACACACATAAAATTGGTGCAGGAAGGTTTCGGCTGGTGGAATATACAAGGACAAAGTCTTTTCAAAGCGATAGCGGACAAAATCTGACTGCACTGGGGCTAGAATGGTCCTTCTCATGCTTATTTTTCTGTTTTTTTGGTTTTAGATGTATAAAATCATCATTTTGCAAACAGGGAGTTTTGACAGCAACAAGTCTGTAATTGAACGGCGTTACTCAGATTTTGAGAAACTGCACAGAAATCTGCTGGAGGAGTTTAGGGAAGAAATGGAAGATGTGACCTTTCCCAAAAAAACTCTAACAGGGAACTTCACAGAAGAAATAATCAATGAGAGAAAATTAGCCTTCAAGGACTACCTGAGACTTCTATACTCTATGAAATATATCCGAAGATCAAAAAAATTTATTGACTTTTTAACAAGACTGGAGCTTCAGGAAGCGTATGGTTGCCTGCGGGGTGGCCACTACACCAAAGCTTTGGAAATCCTTTTAGAAGTCATTGGTCTGCAGGAAAGGCTGACGAGAGGCAACCCTGTGTCAATTGTCCCCACTCTCTGTGCTATCGTGGTGTGCCACAAGGACCTGGAAAACCCAGCAAGTGCCTTTGAATATGGAGAAAAAGCTCTATCACGCCTTCGTGTGCATACCAGCCACAGGTATTACATTCCATTGTTAGAAACCATGATCACTTTGGCATATGAACTTGGCAAGGATTTTCTGTCTTTGCAAGAAAAACTGGAAGAATGGAAGGCAAAAAAAGATCCCATACGAGTTTTTACCCTGAAAGAACTTGCAGTTCGGGAATACATACAATGAACACAAGAGACAATTTCATTAAAGAGCAAAGCAGTCAGCTTCTTTTCCCGAACACAAACTCTTGAAAGAGTAAGAACTGGAAATTACCTGTTTGGCTGATGTAACTTTAATTAACAGAAAAAATTAAATCAAGTATCTTTCATATTCAAAAGGGACATTAACATTTATGTTGGAAAATATTATCTTTACTCTATAGATATGAGGAGTACCTAAGCTTATTAAGGTTTTTTGGAAAGAAATTTGCAATAAAAAAATCATTTATGATATGCTTATTTTGAAAATAGCCTATTTTGTGTGAAAAGCCAGATTAGGAAAATACAATTAATAAAGCAGTTATGAATCTCCAGAATCAGAGGCATTGCTTGCTCATGTGGAAACTACTTCCTTTCAAGAAGAGAAGTATCTCCTCAGTCAATGCAATCTAAAGGATGCATCTTCAGTCACTGAATGTAGTTTTTTACTCCTCCAGCTGAAGCCTGGTCAAACAACGCTTGCCGTTTATCAGAATGATGGGATTGGTCCTATTCCCACTGAAGTCAACCGCTGTGAGTGGGAGGACCCAGGGGGAAGGTTTACAATCAACTTTGGTAGGAGCAAAAAATACAAGCAATGATCATTCGATCAGAGATGAGGGAACATGCTTCATTTCCCTTTTGTAGCTGATACAATTTTTGACTTGCATTGAAGGCACATTCTTGTTTGGGGTGTATAGCTCTGACCAGGCTAGAAAATTCATACCATGAATACATAATGGAAAGGAACCACAGAAGAGTACTGTGGAGAACATCTGGCTAATATAATGCTAGCATTTAATTCTGATTATCAAGCTGTGAGGCACATGGTTAACAGACAGTCTGTGTTAAGCATGTGCTTCCCTGTTGCCATTCAGCGGTTTATGTAAATTGGGTGTTGCCTTAGTTTTACAGCCTGGTAAACCATGCAAATATCATCTTGGTGACACTGCGATATTACAGCTAATTCTTTCAGGGGTCCAACCCACGTATACAAATACTAAGCTTGTCTTGGCCCTAACACTCCTGTGAAAGCTTCTCAAGAGCTGAAAAAGTCTCTATTTACCTGCTTCTGTAATTTACTTCAACTCTATTATCTCTCCCACACACTTATTTTAACAATCTGGTAAATTAATTCCCATACATATTGTAATTAACATGTCATGCTAGCATAGGTCATTATACTCTGCTGAACGTAGTCCACTGAGTACTTTCAGGCCTGCACTACAGGTACAGATACTACATGTGTCAAAATGACACACTCTACAAATTAGGAATAATTGTATTAACTTACCTCCCAGACACATTAAAGAATCGCCTAATTGAAAGTGCACTGAATCTGAAAAACATTGCTGTGCATTGTTACAAGAAGGATGGCTTGGAAAAAACACAGAATAATAGGAGTGGCTAGGGTGGAAAGTTAATATCTTAAGTAGCTATTAACAGCTAGGAATTAAACTCAAAATATGTGGATTATTTGTCATTTGACAATTATTATTTTTTCTAGTTATACCAGAAGTAAGAGAATTAAGAATAATTAACTAAGAGACTTAAGGACTAATCTTCCCACAACATACCATATTGCAGGACAGTTAAAATGGATCAAAAGTATCACCGTCTTAGAGGATCATGTCCAACTCAGTAACGTGTCAAAGAAGAAAGCACATCTGGGGTCTGCACCACATTCGCGACTGGGAGTTAAGGCAGAAAGGAAGCGTGGCCATAATGCTGCTCTATCTTCACGGCAGTTTGCGGTGAAAGAGCAAAAGAATAGGGAAAAATAATTTCCCCCCTTTTGCTCCTCCTCTCATTGTGTGCAGCGTCCCAGGCACAGCTGCCTTGGATTCTCCTCAGGTTCCTATGGGACTGTACGCAAGTAGCTAATTGTGTCCACAGACCCTCACCCTACAGCTGACTACAAGATTAGAGAGTCCATAAGTACGCACTGTCTAGCAAGAATAAGTACCAGGAAAGCAGCACGTCAAAGAGATCTTACTTAACCTTTACTTGTGGTAATACTATAACTTTCCATCTCTGAAGGATTAACTGATCCAGAGCTAACCAATTTTTGTTGGCAGGGCAGTGCACATTAGGAATACGAAGAGGTGCTATTTGGATAGGAGAAAAATTTACATAATCCAAGAGGCACTAAAATAAACAGTGCCAAAAACCCCCACTGTTTTGTTGGTATAAGCCAAGTTTCTTCTGAGAATGCTTTTCCATATAACATACTAGCAGAGTTTTGTCAGCAAAATGATCCTAGAATAGCTCACTTTGTCCCTGTGCACCAGAAGGCAGAGGTCAGCCTCCTTGTATTATGGGGGAAAATGAACTAAACAAATACAGGAATGGTGTGAAGAATGAACAATGTGTCAGATAATTCCCCCACACTGAAGTTCTTTAGTGGAGAGCTTTTTGAGTGGGGCATCTCCGGCAAACAGTCAGCCACAATGTCTTCAGAGCTACCCAGGAAGAACATATCATCTCCCTCACTCAAAGGGCTGATTTCAATTTCTGCTGCATTGAGACTTCCAGTCAAGCCACTTCTCAACACAGCCTACAGCATATGTCATCAAAGGGCCAAGTGTAGTGTTCGTAAAATCAGTTTGTGATTTCATTACTATTACAATACAACAACATTAAAATCTCCCGCAACAATTCAACCTCCCCCAAGCAAATCATGTGTGTAGACCCTTCCTACAAATGCAGAGCCTGTGATCTTTGGGTTTATTAATCTCTTCAGAGATTACATTGACAATCCTTGGAAAGAGAAAACTAGTATGGGGATGGCAATGAATGGGGACCCAAGGGGCTGGATTTCATCTGGAGCTCTGCCACAGACGTGGTCTGAACTTTGCACAAGTAACTTAACCTCTGCGCCCCTATTTCGTCACCCAGTACTTCCCCAGTAAAGTTTCCTCGTTCAGGTTTTCAGTACTTACTGAACAGAAAAGCTGTGAAACTTGACCAAATATTTTAACTCCAACATTTAGCTTAGAAATGTGCATTGGGATGGAGGCAATTTTGATTTCTATAAGCCTATTTCATTTCTTGAAGATATCTTGAAATGGAAGAGAAATTAGAGCCAGTAAGATGCCAAACCTGTGTGCTTATTGTTGATTGCATAGTTTCTTACTAATGCAGTCTTATTTTAGAACCAGGCGCTACTTTCCTTATACACTAGAGAAGTTACAAAATTATCTATTTATTGCACTGGACTGTAGCGAGACCATGCTGGCTCATCAGCTCCATAGGCAATCAACCAGTTCTGATTTCTTAGCTGTGTATTCTCAGAGACTGGTTGGACCTGCCAAAAGAATTCTGCTTTCATTTACTCACATTTCAAGAGTCAACTTCTGCATATTCTTTTTCACTTGATTTTTGCAGCAAAGTGAGTATTCAACAGTTACATGTTACTAAATTAAAAGGTAATGTCATTTTTGCTCCTATACTGACCCTACTATCTTCCACGTGGAATGACAGCCTGCAAGGACCGGTTTCCCTCTGCCTGTACATGCGACTTTATCTTCCACAGTTAAAACGTGTAGTCAGGTAGGCCAGATTTCCTGCAGGGAGTCAGTGAAGATTAGTCTCTTTCCCCATGAGCAATGTGCTCTCGCAGCCAAGAAAGCCAACCATATCCTGGGCTGCATCAAAAGATGCGTGGCCAGCAGGTCGAGGGAGGTGATTCTGACCCTCTACTCTGCTCTCATGAGACCTCACCTGTAGTACTGCGTTCAGCTCTGAAGCCCCCAACATAAGGACATGGACCTGTTAGAGTAAGGCCAGAGGAGGGCCATGAATAAGACCAGAAGGCTGGAGCACCTCTCCTATGAGGATAGGCTGAGAGAGTTGGGGTTGTTCAGCCTGGAGAAGGCTCCAGGGACACCTTATTGCGGCCTTCCAGTACCTAAAGGGGGCCTACAGGAGAGCTGGGGAAGGACTTCTTACTAGGGCACGTAATGATAGGACGAGGGGTAATGGCTTCAAACTGGTAGAGATTTAAATTAGATATCAGGAAGAAATTTTTCACTATGAGGGTGGTGAGACACTGGAACAGGTTGCCCAGAGAAGCTGTGGATGCCCCATCCCTGAAAGTGTTCAAGGCCAGGTTGGATGGGGCTTTGAGCAGCCTGGTCTGGTGGGAGGTGTCCCTGCTCATGGCAGGGGGTTGGAACTAGATAATCTGTAAGGTCCCTTCCAACCCAAACCGTTCTAGGATTCTATGACTAACGTTGCCTGAGGCAGGGCTAGAGTAATGGCTGCAGAGCCCCCATTCATGAATTGAATCTGTCCTGGCTTTTTCATAAGATGTATAAAAATTAAATGGGTACTCTCCACCTGCCACCACATCTTGTTTTTTCTCTGAATAATGTTTTAAGAATGGCTCAAAAAGGAAATGGCTAACATTTTCATCCACATCTACTTGTTTTGCTTATCTATTGCCCTTCTTCAACTCTTGTCAAGAAGCCATTGGAGAAACGACAACTAAAATCCTTTCACACTCTCTGTGGGGTTTGCATGCTGTTCCCAGCGTACACATCACACCTTTCCAGGTGCCAGGCCAGCAAAAGTGAACAGCACTGCATCAGTGAAGCTATTTTGGAAGGAGAAAACTCTGGCACTACCACATATGCAAGAATGGAACGTAAATTAAGCAAGCAGGTGATTCCTGCTTCCAGACAGCCATTTTACGTTCACTCTTCATTGCTGTACAGTATTTGAGTGATAAAAGCCTGTTTTATAAATAAATCCATTTCATCCATTTCCTGTCTCCCAAAACAACATGTGCTTTTTACAAAAAAAATATATCTTTGGTTTAATAAAATAAATGGAAATGACCAGTTGCTGGCATTTGTCATGTTTGCATTATTAACGTTCATCAGCCATTCTCTGTACCTGGAAGGCAGCTGGAGTCAACAGACAGAATGTCTGGAGACCCAAGCTCTGTGCTTGGCAGCATCACAAGCCCACAGGGTGGCCTTGATCAAGTCTAATAGAATCTTAGATTTCTTTTGAATACCAATATTGCTTTGCTCTCTTCTATAAAGCTATGTTTTACTTATATTTTATCAGTGCATTCCAATGTACCATTTTCCCCATTTTACAGTTGGTGGAACTGTGGTACAATTAAGAGAAGAGATTTTTCCCAAAGTCTAATACAGTGGTCTAGAGACCACATTAACTGTCTGGAGAAATAGTTAAGTACATCTGGCACCATAACTTTGCAAAACAGAGACATGTCACAGTTACACGTTCTTAAGTTCATCTTGCATGGACAGTCGCAACACAGCTTAGTTTTTGCCTGATACCATACACCTGAGACAACTGCATGTGATGTCTATGGAAGATAACAGTCGAGTAAGTCTGATTAATTAATATATTTGAAGAACTAATAAGTGGTTGAATAGGGAAAATATTTTAACTACTACTTTATAAAAATAACAAAGCAGAAAATCTTGCATAAGAGATTTTTAGAATATATAAAAAAATCTCCAGCCTTCGATATCATTTTCCACAAGAAGGAACAGAAAAATATTTTCAAATACATTTTTTCTGGTTTTAAGCATTTCTTAGAACCCCGGTATTTCATTCCACTGCTCTTTTAGTCTAAACAAGAAGAATCATGCAACCTCTAAAGAGTACCATATATGCTAGCAATCTGTTATTATCCACTTTTCTCAACAACAGCACATACTGCATCAGAGCTTTTCAGTATGATCTTACTCTTCCCATTGTCATTAACAAATCTGAAGTATACCTACAACAGATAAAAATCCAAGTATAAAGTCACATTTACATTTTTTCCAGAAAAAAAGGTTAAAAAAAAAGAAAATATTGTCCAATGAATCTCTGCCTAGCATGTCTAACAAACCACAGGCTGCACACATACAAGCTAGAAGAAAATTTAAATAAAATCTGGGCAGATCATCTCCAAGGGTCCGTGGAGAGTTGTATTACGATCTATTGAGCTTTGCCCCATTTCCATATCAATTATTATATCATTTGGGGCATTAAGTAGATAATACTGTTTACACAACTTTCTAAAATAACTAAAGAAGCCCATGAGGATGCCTAGTTACTTATGAAACATATGCAGACAAGATACTCTCTGTGCAATGCAGCATCTTGTTTACAGGGAATCCTGTGATCTTTATCACATACTTATTATTAACTCCTGTTATCTGCTGCATCACTGGAGGATAATATTTGCTTTCCTGAATCTTAATAAGGCTAAATACATTTATTGAATTCAACAGATTTGTACAAGCAGCATGGGAGTCGAGTTCAGGACACAAGATGAAATCTAGGTTTTGTGGCTCAGACAGCAGCTGAGCAAATCAAATCAAGAATGTTTATTTTCTGATTAGACCAAAGGCAGGAATGAGATATGTTGAAAAACTAAACACAGTTATAATGGTGTAAAAACTGAATGTCAGTTCCCATCTGGATGAGGTGAGAACCCCAAAGAACCAACCTATTACATTAAGATCACATTACAACATATGTTCATCGCACTTTGTGAGTACATATTTGCTCTATATACAGATATACAAGACACTAATTTTCATGTCAGACCACTGAGAGTTGAGAGTAACTACACTGAAATAAGTTATAACGTAATTGAGAGCAGAATAAGGTCTACTGTCTATATAAACATGTGCAGATGGACAGATGGATCGGTGAGTGGACAGAGCAAACAAATTTGAATGTTTTGATGCTTAACAAATGTTCCCCAAGTGTTTTAAGAAATTTGGATCAAAGCTACTTTTACAAGTACCACATGGTTATATTTACATACATAGTTTTAAACATACTACCTTCTTTTATTAGAAATAGGAATACATCTGTAAGTCTGTGATTACTCAGGCAAGAAAAATACTGAAGAGAAATGGAATTGATGGAATTTCATATACTAATCTCTCTAAACTATTTAATTTAAATATTGTTTCATTTCAGGCAGAGCTAGAGTAGACTCTAACTGTGATAACCGAAACGAAATCTTAAAGAATTTGACTGAATATACAGAATTTAAATCCTCATATTTTCTTCCTCATTAGCATTTCTAAAAATTTGCCTCCACCCTGACAAACTGTCCGCAGTGCCGCTAGATGGAGCTGCAGCATTTGCAGGAGCTCAGGACCCCCGCGAGCTGAAGGGAATGGAAAATAAACTTTTTTTTTTTTTTTAACAAAAAGGATTTAATGACTTGAAAAAAATTAAAAAAATCTACTCTGAAGTCTAACGTTTAAATGTTAATATGATTAAACTAAATATATATATATCAATTCCATTGTGACTTCAGACTGTAGCGCCTAGCTTTCCAGCTGTCCTTCAGGACAATTTAACATCGCCCTTTATCAGCCAGCTCTACGAGCAGGCTGGAAAGCTGAAAGAGAAAATGTTCTTGCAGGCTTTTAGACCTGGTGAGTTCAAAGCCAGAGTCACTGCAGCGTCTCAGTTCCTACAGTACCTTTTCCTTCTGATCAAAAGGAACCAAGTAAAACTCACAACTCTTAAAAGAACTATCAAATAATGGGGGGAGGGAAGTAAAAATAAATGGACCCATAATGCCTTCTGAACAGTGCCAGGGAAAGTTATTGACTCCATTTTAGATAGCCGCACTCCCAAGTGTGAAAATGAGAGCTGATCCTGTTTTGAGTCCAACTACTATAAATATCTTAAAGCTCCATTAATTTTATTATATAAAGGCATAAATATACCCCAAACACTATATGTACGCACATTTATTTTGAGCTTTGCCCCCTTCATGATAACACCGAAGGGGAAGACATGATGACTAAACCTGGACTGTAGTCGCCAGTCATCTCCTTCATTTGTGCTCTAAGTAAAAAAACATAGAAATATTTTTGGAAGCAGCCCCTAAAAGACGTGGCAGATCTGGCTAGCATAGGCCTACAGTTCCCCGAGTTGTGCTAGTGATTGTTACCAAGTTGCTGGGATGGCCTGGATTCGGAGTCTGGCTTCTCACCCCACTGAGTGCCAGCTGCAGACCAGAGTTTGCAACCAGCCTCCCCCTGCGTCAAGATATGGTTTTTTTCCAAAAGGTTTCTGCAGAGGCTGCCAGCTTTTAAAAGTGCTTAGGAAACAGCATGAGGGAACTGGGCAGTCCAGCAGCAGCAAAAAGCAGGAAGACTATGCCAAAGTCTTTGAAAGAATATGCTTAGGAGGTGAAATCTTGGAAGGGGGTTTCCCTCCTTCCTATTCAGTTTCTTCCAGAAATCCTGGAAGGAAAAGGAAAAAAGAGAGAGAGACAGAAAGAAAGAAAAGAGAGAGACATATGGTCTCAGACGAGACTTGGATTTGGTTGTTTCTGTCACTGCACCTCATCTCCAAGAACAGCAGCTTAAATGTGTGCTGGGTTAGCAGAGGGGGACTTCCATGAACTCAGTTATAATATACAGTGCTTTTATAGTGCTTCACATGTTCAGAACATTTTATAAATACCCAGCCAGATTAATCCAGGCTTTAAATCTGCATAAACCTTGGCAGAGGGCTCTGGTGCCCGTGAGATTACAAAGTCTGCCATGAAACTAAATTGTGACGATCAAAAAAGGAGATTCAAAAAAGGCACAGCCAGGAAGAAAAGTTTGTTATTTGAGAATCATGAAGAGAAACAAGAAATCTGAGAAGACACAAACAAATGGCTGGTCAGTTGCATAACAGATGGCTGCATTTTTAGGGCTGATGTTGGGAAACTTTGGGAAAGGAAGGGCGTAAGTTTCCATTCATTTCATCTCCTCTGGAGAAGAGTCATGCAGATTTTTAAGGTAAAAACAGTAACTCAGAGAGACTGACAGGAAGAACTGTTTTTTGTTTACGCACTTACATATTTCTTACCCTGAGGAGATAGCAATGAGGATACTTGGTTGTAAGTAAACGTAAACAATGGTATAAATTATATAACCTTCACATGCAACAGTAAACCCAACTAACTTGTTCCTTGATTATTATGCTCCATGTTCATCTGACTGGTCCGCATAGCAACTGTAAGAGGCTTGACTTGTACTGCATCAGAATGTATTTTAAATATACTTACATTTTAAATGTATTTAAAATTATGATTTGTCCTGCTGTGCAGTAGCTTAATGATAACTGACCTAATTTGCCATATAAGTCTCTTGTATAGGAAAGGAATTCATTTCCCTTTGGGAAGGCAGAGCACTCCAAAACAGCCTTTGTCTGCTGCTGCCATCCCAAAACCCTTCAATACCTAAGTTAAGAGGCAGAGCAAGAAGACAGCACGAGGGAGACACTTTATCTGATCTCTGTGTGTTTTTCCTTTTTCTGCCACCCTGTAGCATGCCACTGATGTTCACAATAGAGAGGATGAGGGAGTAGTAAACACAATAAACAAACAAGTGGAATGCTGAGACAAAGAACAATCACACAGCTAATCGCAGTCAGAGGAGGCACACACGGTGGAGCTGGGCAGATTATTTGTGTGTCAGTCCAGAGGTTCAGTCTTTCCACTGGATGTATTTATAGCTTTTGCATGTTTCACAATGTCACCATGTGGCTCCACAAACCTTCTCTCTGCCTCAGACACTACAATTGTATTTGGAGAAAAATAGATCAATTTTCTAGCTATTGAAAGGTCTCTAGATCGGAAACAATGTACTTGAGGGACCATCTCTCACCTCACTGTTGCCACATTTGACAACTTGATTCACTGCAGCATGAAGGATTGGCTGCAGAGGTGCCCTTAACTTCCTGATTGGCCTATACTGTTGGTGTTTCCTCAGCCCCAGATGGGATCTATTCACTGAATAACGTACACCCTCTCCACATTTCCTCTTCCTATTTCAGTAAAGATCTTACTTTCACAAAAGCCTGTATAGCCTTAGAGATCTAAAAAGCTCAGCCTCAGATGAAGTTTTCAGACATGTACGCTTCCTGTCTTTCCAGACATACTGCAGTGCAGCTCAGCTGCACCCCACAGTGTTTTCAGCTACAGTCTGGGGCCATGAAGCGTTAGAATGCACGCCTCCGCAGAAAATGCAATTTACTTGCTTAAACTATTAGCTATGGTTACAAGAGCTTTTGTCAAAAATCTGATTTTTCTCTAAAGATTTTTTTCATTGTTCTTTGTAAAAAACGCCAGACTTCAGATACTCTCTTTCCTAACAATGTGGCTATAGAAAAATTCTCTTCCTTTTGTTCAGTGCCATTTAAGGCCTTCCTGCCTGTTGCAGATGACCCTCAAGCATCTGTGCTGGTCACATAGTTGTCATGATTTGAGATTGCCACATCATAATATGCTGATGCCCTTTGTCTCACTGCTTTGGAAGAAGCAGGGACAAGCCATGGAGATTACTTCCGCCAACCTGACTGCCACCAGGCAGAGCTGTTAATATACATGACAACAACATTCAGTTCTCTTCTGGCTAGTTCAAACCACCATCGCCTCTCTCATGGAGCAATCCCTCTTCTAATTTTCTGAGCAGATTTGATGCATCTTCAGGCCCTACAGTTCTCTTCCATGAAGAAGCAATGGTGGCAATCAAACTAATGCCTTAAAGAAACATTTTATTTATTTAAAAGAAAATAATCAAAAGAAAGTCTTACAACAATGAAATAAATCATACGTTAGTCTGGTTTTCATTAAGATCTCTAGGTCTAGGAAAAGATCTCACTCAGCCTCCTTACTCAGCATGTCACCCCGTGTCAACCTGTCCCTCCTGACAACTTCTGGCAACAATCTTCTTTTTTAAATTGTGAGAAACCAACTGGAGTTTGCCTCATTTCCATGCCCCTTGCTCTGGCAAAAAGATTTGTTTCATTTTGGATCCACGATTCACATCCCTCAAAGCTATTTTTTTTATTCCTTCCACTGTCTTCCTTGTGGATGACTGAGGCCATGCACCACAAAGAACTGTGTGGCTTTCCCATTTCTTATGGGAAGCAGCAACTGTTAGAACAATGTGTACATAAAGGGAGATCTGATAACCCACGTATGTATGGCTTCACCTGCCACCTCCAGGTCATTTACACCTTTCATGCAACTCATTCTGGTCAGTATTGTCAAGAGCAGTGCATTGCGCTACTTGGAGAATCACACTCCAAGCCTGTTATGAAGCAATATACTGAATTAGTTCCTCCTCTGTTACTCTGGTGTAACAGGGAAGAACTTGCTCCTCTGCCCGTTTTAACTTTGAACTGAGTGCTTACATTTCTATCTTCTCTTTACCAGTTGCTTGGGTTTGGGATTTTTTTTCTTTTTCTAATGAATCTTTTAGGAATTTGTATGTAGTTCAGAGCTAATTTTGGCTTGATCAGAAAGTGCTCTGGGGATGCTTGCATAAAAGGTGCTATAAAACGTACTACATTGTGCCGTATCAAAATCAAATTCAATATAGTTAAAAATTAGCTATGGTACTAAAAAACGCTGCAGGGACAAGGCTGGCACAGAGCCTATGCTGGAAGAAAAATGCCTAAATAGTTGCGGTCCCTGTATTTTCACAGGTTAAGACAAGGGCCTTCAAGGGCAGTTCAAATTTGATACTTTGAGATATGAGCTGATCACATGTAGAAATCAAGAAGGGATTTATAAGCAGTGGATAATCGAGCTGCAGCCATACAGAAAAGCACTAGTGGATCTAGACTACACAATGCTCAATAGCTGCGGGTAGGAGGGTATATTCGCTTCTCTTTTCTTCCTGCCCTGCTGGTAACAATGCAAGGCAGGTGACGAGGGCATCAGGCTAGGTGAATCGTTACTCAGAAGCACTGAGAAAAATCTTATTTTTCCATAGAATCAAGAAGCAGTGGCACTCTGAGGTCAGAGTTAGGCAGTCAGGTATACATGGGTAATTGCAAGCATTGCAGTTCCTATATGCAGTCTTCACAAACATACATTGAGTCACCGCAGAATGCCTCCAAAAGAAAAGGAATTCTTAAGATTTCTTAACATTCTCCCATGCGAGTAAGTTTCTTTTTCAATCCATTGTGCCACTGTTACCAACCTTATTTTTATTTTCAAGAATTTTCATTGAATCACAGGATTCCTCCCTGACACAGCTCACCTTCTATAGATATTTTCCAATTGATCTAATACATCCATTCTACCTAAGAAGTCCTTTGCCTACTTTTTTAAAAAACAAAAATCTAAGGATGCATGTAAAATGTAGCATCATTAACAATTCTTTAATATATACAAGCAAATCTGGCAACTTTAAATCATGTTACTTCTTTGAAACATGCCACAGACTGTCTTTTCCACTTTCTACTTAGTGAATCTTCATAGGGTTTTTAATACTCTTTCTACTTTTGCCATGATCAAAGGAATTGCTCTCCGTTTGCTTGTTCCTCTGATAAGTGATAAAAGATGTCAGTGAGACTAATGAGAACTGCCTCCAGCTTCCTTCATAAAGCCCTGTAGAAAAGAAACCACAATACATCTTCAAACCTGCTAGTCTTTTAGGAAATAAAGTGTGGAAAAATACAAGGCACAAAGACAACAGGGGGATGGGAGCGGCGGAGGAGGGGGAAAAAAAGCTTTTGTAAAAGAAACAAAACAGGATATTGATGAGTAAGTGGAAATATTACTCCCATCAATAACCTGTATTGGGGTAAATCCTGAAACCACTGTGTATGCAAATATGGAGCTTCATTTCTTTGTGCAACAGTATTTGCTGCCCCATCCCCCCCCCAACATTGCACAGGCTGGAAAGGTAACATACAGCTTCCCCCCCCTCCCCGTCCCATGACACAGCAGTGTAAAAATCAGAATCCAAATCCAGATTAGGCTTTTACCCTTCAGTGCTGAATGACGGTTTACATTACTTTTTGCAGGATCTGCCAGAACAAAACCCTTTTCAGCTTCAAAGTGAATTTTGCCTGCGAGTGCAAAGGCCCTCATTCCAGTGAGGACTGAAGGCAGTTAGCACATCCTCAGGCCCTAAAATCATGGGTATGTTTCCATTTACTCACACTGAAAGTGACTGGAATGAACCCCATGGATCAAATGAAGTGCGTGTGCATTGAGGCCAGTCCCAAACAAGTGGCAAAATTTTAATTTGTGGTGCGAAAAGCTGCTCAGCCTTCTGAGCAAATGCCTCTTCCAGTTGCTGTTTCTAACTTGCTTCTGCAGACTTGCTGACCAATATCTCATCCGCAGGGGCTGCTTGTCTATGTTTTCGCTAACCCAGATAATGGTCAAATGCAAATAGATAGGTATCTTGCTAAGGTAGGACAGACAGTCTCACTTCTTTGAATTAAATGGCAAAACTGAAGACTCACGCAAATCAGACAGCAGGCTCATTTCCCGCATAGCCTCCTCCTAACAGCAGCACCCTCCCCCTTCAACGTCTCCTTTGTGGCAGATGTCTACGAATATGTTCTTGTTTTCTAAGACGGACACGGACATGCCAAAAGGCGGTAGCACTGTGATTTTTCCTGTGAATAAACTGTGCTATCACACATGCTTGGCCAATTGCATATTAAACCCCGATTAGCTAGACCTGTGGGCTTTTTAGCAAGTTTTTGAAGGCTTAGAACAGAACAACCTAATAGAGAATCTTGACTTTTAAGTCAGCAAGCAGAAAACTTTTATTTTTGTCTTGTATGTGTATCAATAATTCTCAGTTTTTTTCCTGAAGACAGACTGAGTATCTCAGGCTGGTAACTTTTAAAACATGTTCATTTGTGACTAAGAATAGCAATTTTATTATGTCTGCATACATAGTTTTCTATCTATACACATTTATTAAAGCAACTATGAAAAGTAATTATCTGCAAAACTTTATATTATAAATCTGTATTTATAATATAAATACAAATTAATGTAAGTGTTCTCAAGGGTAAAATGTAAAGTTATCAAAATATATTTCGCTTTTCAAACTAATTATTTTGATCAAAGGAAGGCCTATTAAAGTGACTTGCAACAGTTGTTTCTCACCATCATGTCATTAAAAATTTTAAAACTAGTAGGTCTCGTCTTAGGCTTCATTTTTAACAATAGGTGGCAGAGGAAAAAAAGATGTCCTGCTTTTCCAGAGGCTCAGTGCTGAGAGCCAGTATGGCAAAATGGATATATTTAATTCCAAGGAAAAAAATATAATATCACTATCTTTTTAGGAAAATAACTGAAGAGTACACACAGTGGAAACAGGTATCTATTTTCTTTCTGTTGACTTTAGTCGCTGAATGGAGTTAAGGGAGTAAATGGAACCTAGAGAACTATTTTCTTTTCATTGCTAATGAGTAGTGACTCACTGGCCCAATGTGAAAACCTTGCCAGCAATACAGGTTTGGGGATTTTTTTCTTTAAACTTTGAATGATTTAACACATCAGAATAAATTGGATTTAATAAAGGTTTTAAACTTAATTTTAAATAGTTTTACTCAAGAAAGATTTTTTTTTAACTTAAATTAAAAATCCAATTTCTTTTTTAAGTCATTGATTTTTATCCATCCTGCTGTTCCTCTTCATTAAGGGAAGGAGGACTCCAATGCCTCAACAGAACAGAAACTCTGATCTTTCTCCTGGGGCTCTGTTTCCCCTTTATACTAATATTAAATATGAAGGGTCTGTGGAATCTTAAATAAGGAAAAAAAAAGTGTTTCTAGGCTGGATAGGGGAGGGATTAAGCCAGGGAAGTAGCCTAGGGGAGAGTGGAGCTACATAAACAGACAGACATCCGCAGGCAGCTTCTATCATCATTAGCTGCACTGGGCTGAACCACCAGCCCTGGATTTGGCCCATGCCTCCAAAGTCACGATCACACATACTCTCAGGGCTGCGTTCTTCTTCTAAAACGGTACTACTTGTAATAACCTAAGTACACTTACAAGGTTAACGACCAAAAAATAACAGAAGTTGCTCTTGATTTTGATTGTCTGGATTACTCTTACTTGGTGAGAGAGTCAGAGTGTGCAGTAATTGGCATGGGAATAAGCTGGTGTTTGCATTCAATTTCCTTTGTGAACATATTCACTGGAAGAATCATTGGTTGGGGAAGATGCACAGTTCTGCAATAATTATTTAAAGCTCACAAATGCAGTATTCANTTTTTTGTTTTTTTTTTTTTTTTTTTTTCACATGAACTGTCCATTTCATGCATTTTATTAAAGAAAAAGTATGGTCTCCAGAATAGCAGGACATATTTTTAGCCTATTTTTACAAATCACGAGTTAAGTATTGAAAAGGGCATTTAGCAGCAACTTGCCTGGAGAGCTTGAAACTCACAGAAGAATTCCAGAAACGCAAGCTGATCATAACATCCAGTCCCACTCCAAAACAGAATAATTTCTCAGAGATGCCACAGGTTGTACAGGAGTTAAGGATGAGTTTAATGTTTGTAGCCTCAAAAGATTGAAACTGGAAGCTCTAAACTGTTGAAAAAAGGGGCTGCTCTTCAATCTTTATAACTGTGGAAAAAATACTGATCCTGTTTTAAGGCCACCTCAGGAAGACATAGGTTTTCACTAGGTATTTAGCTCTATTTTCTTTACCAAAACTTTCCAGGGCATATCAATAGAGCCCTGACACTGTTTGATGAAAATATATGGGTAATTTCTGTACCTACACAGCAAAATTGACTGTTAGAGATGCATCAGGGAGGGAGGAGAATCTGCAAATTAAGAAAGGAAACGGCAATAAGAATAGCCTTCTTTGGAGAATGAAGTGAGGAGACTACTGAAATGTCTTGCTACGCATGTTAACCCGGTCCAGCACTCAGACAGCTAAGTGCTTTTTGATGACCATAGGTTGATTTGTCCGCTGACTTCCAGCCCCTCCACCTTTCTTCAATTCTGCTAGCTACAGGCTGCAGTACTCAGAAATAAGCAATTTATTTATTTTTTTTAAAATGTCATTTCTACAAAAAGAAAGAACCAAGCCTTCAATACCTGTTAGCCGAGATAGCTGCTTTGCTCTGCGCAAGCTAAACCACAGCCTGCATTTTGGTACTCCAGTTCCCATCCGTAAGGACCTTCTTTCCCAAGTGAGGAGATTCCCTGTGCAACTACCAAGAGAGCAGCGCTCTCCTGGCTACCCTGACTATCAGCCTTCTACTGGCAAAGACGAGTATATGAGAAACTGCAGAATTTTTAGAAAAGGGAGCTTATGCAAAAAAAAAAGATGAAAGAAGAAATGAAAGAGAGAGGATAAAGACAGGAAAAAAAGGAAGTAGCCAAACAAATCTAGAAAGGTTTAAAATTATGAGGAAGCAGGGGATTTAAAAGAATAATGAAATGCTGACAGAATTAAAATTTAACAAATAAAGTGCACAGTGGAAAAAATAAAAATATGAGGGCAGTTATAGAAATAACAAAAAAAGTGGGGGAAAAAATAAAATAGAGGAGAAGACTAACATAAGATGCACGTCTCAGTATGCTAGACAGAAATCCAGAATGGCTTTCTCAAAGCTGCACAGTGAATCAAAAACTTAGTGTTAACCTTTACTCATTTTCAGAAAGAAAATCATTACTCTTCTCATGTTACTTTTCTAAAAAAAAAACAAAAAACAACCAACCAACCAACCAAAAAACTGACTGGAAACTTCCCAATCCCGCACAAACTGCAAGGATTTTCTACTTGAAAATGAAATTTTTCAAGTGAAAATTGTACTGCAGCTCCATGTCAAAATATTTCAGACAACTCCGAGAACAACACCAACTTTCCTTTGTCATAAGACAAAAAATCTCAGAGGTTTGCTTAAAGCATATATGGAGAGCTAGGAGTTTTCTAAAGCTGGTTTTGTTATCTTCACAGAAAATGTAAAGGCAGCTGAATGGCCACATTTGAAGTCTGGCAGAAATTAGACCCTAGATCTCTGTACCATCTGCCTAGTGCATTATTCATTCAGGTAGTGTCTCTTTCCTTCAGTAATTTCTGTTAAAACCACTCCAAAAAGCTATTCCAGAAACTGTATTAAACTTAGAGAAACGTTGAGGAATTGCTGCAGTCACATGTATTAGTCTTTTTCCAGTGGAAGCAGTTGATTTTAATTTTGTTGTTTCATTTCTGGGAAACATCTAAGCCAAAGCACCTTTTTATATTTGATCATTTATTACAGTATTTCTTTCACTTAGTAGGCTTTTCAGTACGAGTAAAAGACTAGGGATTTACCTGTGTTATTTTCAGGATATAGAGGCGGGGAATTCAAGGAAAAATATTAGTGGTGAAGGCTTGTAACAGGAATGTCATAGATATGTTTATTCTTGTTATAAGTTCCATTTTGAGGCTGTTAGCCAGACCTCTTGTAATAAATTTAGGCTTTCCTAAACAGGAAACCTCAGGAAAATTAATTTGAATGAACTGTAGCTGTGAATTAACGTTCCCAAGTGTCCCAAGTGCCTTTACACAGACACGTGCTTAAGTGCAGACCACAGTGAAGTACAGTTTAGGGATGTTCAGGATGTAGCTGGGAGATATCACAACTTCTGCAGTAATTATTTTTTAACGGCATAGTTCAAATTGGAAGACTCATACTGCTTTTAGTATCTTCAGCTCTTCAGTTTCACTGAAGCTGTGCTCATTTCTATCCTTGAGAGACCCAAACTAATGAGGTGGAGCAATAGTTTCGCTTAGTGCTGCATGGAAACGAGGAGTAAGATGCAATTACCATAAAAATCAACAATGCAAAACCTGGAAGGTAGAATCCTTGTCCCTTAACGCTCTCCCCAGAATGAAGACCAGAGAAAATCTCATCTGATTTACAGCTGCATGGACAGACACACATACCACCACGGACACAGGATCTGTAAGGACTAGATCAGTTAGAGATCCTGCTGTTGTAGATCCACTGAACCTATATATTATCTCCCTTGTTGTTCAGTCCCTACATCTTGCCAATTTTTAGTATAACTTCATAAATCTAATGCTAGAGCTACATGCTGTAGTCCTGCACCACTTCAGAAGTGCTGTGCACAGAGGTGAACGTCCACTCTAACACCATGTCCCGCTGCACTACTTATGTCACATGTTCAGTTGCTTCTCCACTATGGTACCCAAACACATTTCACAGTATTTGCTTTCTTAATACCACTCTTAATCACCAGGCACAGTTCGTAGTCCCTGTTACTTGATTTCTTACTTTGCTTTTGGGCATATCACAAAAGATTTTATTGTTCTGGTTCCAAAGGTTTGCCCTTAGTTGTCATTCTGCCATCAACACTGTCATAGCAGTGATGTTACAGTGAAAAATACTGATTAATGCCAGGCTTCACATTGATATACACCATTCCTAGAAACATTGCTATTTGACGAAAATTTCTTTTTTGACAGCTATCGTAAGACAAGTCTATTATCCAGTTCTTAATTAATATTTTCCATATAGACAAACTATGATGTTCTTTATGTAATAGTCATAAGTCTTACAGAAGTCTCTATATATTCCTTACCTCGTTACTTTCCTTAACCAAACTTCTTATTTGCTCAGAGAATGAAGTTAGGCTTGTTTGAAAAGACCTATTTTTCTCATTGATTTCAATTGATTTTATTCTTACCATGACAATTACTTTGTTAAAGAAATGCTACAATATCAATTTTAGCAGCTTACCCCAATCATCAAGAACATTAGAATTAATTGAATTACTAATTTTCATTTCAGGTGTGAATCTGGACACTTTTTTAGAAAAGTTAATTATATTCGTAAAAGTCAGGTTAATTTTTAACCACCAGAAGTTCTCACCGATTTATAAACAAAATTCTCTTGACAGACGACAAATTAATCTGAAACAAAACCCAGAAGGGATTCTTTTACTTACACAGTCTATTCCTACCCATCTAACCAGCTCCCATTTCTATCTTCAGTTTGCTGGGAGACAAAAGCACGGTGAATCAATCCATGCGTGATAATGAAGTATTATTAAATTAAAACCCCACTTGCCTTTACTGAATTGTATCTTTACATGAAAAAGAACCCATTTTGGACCAGATTCAATCTTTATATAAATAGGCATATTTTCATTCACTCTACTGGACTGCCACATAAATATAAGCAGGTGCAGGAGGCAGCCTGTAGTATATTTTTATTTCAGATATTTAAATTTCAGTTGGAAACATCCCTAAAATTATAATCACTACAGAATAAAAAGATTTGAGACTGTGCCATGTAAACCAAAGTTATGAAGCACAGAGGCCAGAAAGGTATTTAGGTCAGCATTTCTTCTCAGTGTAGCATTCTGGGGCGTGCAGTCTGAAGCTACAACCACCTCCTGCTCACAGAATAAATGTGGACACATCGTTAGCTAAAATGGAGTACTAGCATTATAAATCTAGGAGATTGTAATCTGCCACTTTTTAGGTACATGAACATTTAGATCCAGTATGTTTTTTTCCATCCATAGCTTTTATAGTCTCGCATATGAAAACAAACCTTCCCTAAAATTTTTTAAAAGCTGTTCTTAACTAAAGTGTCATTTAGTTGTGTTTAGTGCTGTTCAGTTCGACAGCAAAATTCTTACTGATTCCAACATATTGAGGATGATTCTTAGCAAGATTTTCAAAGGGAAGGTTTTTTTCCAGTTAGTAAAACACTAGTCTCAGCTGTGAGAACCAGGGTTTACTTCTCACTTTCCATCAACCTTAGATCAAGGCAAAAAAGAATTTAGGCCTTTCGAAACACTCGCTTACCGTACAGAAGCTCTAAAGCATAGAAACACACGCAGAACAGCAAGGCAAAAGCCTGGTGTGCTAAGAAGTCCATCTTGTCCATCTTTACCTCACACAAATTCTTCCAGAAAAATTAGTACCCTGCATCTGGCAAAGGAGAGTGCTTTGAGCAATTTGGAGCAAAAAGGCCATTACAGCTTTAAGCTCATTATATAAAATAAAACATATTTTTTAAATTTATAAATAAACTTAATATGCTCAGAGAAGAGAGCAAATTATTAAATATTGGGAACAGATGGGGAAATGTCAGACCATGGCTACTTGTATTTCCTGCATTTTACAGCTGGTTTGCAAGTACAAAGCATGCAAAGCCTTAAGCCACGTAGATCAGATGATCACAGTGGACCAAATTCTGTGCCCTTTATTCAGGCTATTTATTCTGTATTTGATTCAAGTGGTGTTTTGCCTGAAAGCTACACTTTCTTGTGCAAAGTGCTTTCACTTAGGACTGATTTTAAAACCTCTTTAATATGGTTCATGAAGTAAACCAAGTTTCCAAACTCCTCCAGACCTTTTGCATTCTCCTGTACTTCAAGGAGAAAGGACTGTCCAGGGCATTCCCACTCTCACCTAAAAACCCACACCTTTCCCTAAAGAAACAGGTAGTTACAGAAAGGTCCCTTCCCCTTTCCCTTCAGTCTTTGATGTATTTTAGCCTCTTCAACATTGCCAGCCTATGAAAATATGAAAGGCATCTTTATTTCTTTGGAAAAGAAAAACAGGAGCTGTTTAGTACTAAGAACATTTTCTCCTTATTTAGGCTGTTGTAAACACAGTGCCTGTAAAAAAAAAAAAAAACAACAAAAGAACCCAAACAAAAAAACAACAAAACACACACACAAAAAAAAACCTTCTCAAGAACAAACCACTGGTGTCATATTTAAAACAAAAAATAGATGCAGCCAAACACCAAGTGTGTTCCTTTTAACCCGAAACTCTGCCTGTGGGCCATATCATCCCCAGACTCCTTTGATACAAGATAGGAACTAATGCTAGGGGCGTATACAGAACTGCACACAGGTACCTGCTGATTTGCCAACTCACGGGTTTTAAGTCTCCTTGCCTGCTCCTGGCACCTCTTGTCAGTCACTGACAGGAAGATCTTCCTCTGTGAAGGGCGATTTTCACAGCAGGGGACCTGCAAAGCAGCTGCCGCAGGTACTGCAAAGAAAATATAAGAAGCAAATGATATAGAAATGAAATGGAAAAAAAGGATCAGGAGAGGGAGGGAAGGAATTTGCTCTCATGAAAAATGGGGCATGGAGCAAAGAGGGCAGAAGAGAAGAAAAGGCAGACATGAAAACTTCATAAAAATCTCAGAGTGCAATGGATGTAACTGATGGAAGATATTAAATGCTACATAGTGAAGAAAGATACAATTGCACGCCCAAAGGCCCTGATGTGCCTATATGCATCACAGCTATGCATGAACTAGCTGTCTGGGTGTCCTACTTTGTGGCCAGTCCAGGGAGGGCAGGGGTCTCCCATGCTCTCAGTACAGGAGCAGAGCTTGAGCCACAGCAGACCCTGCGTTAAATTATCGTGGACTATGGATAAACAGCTGGTGCTTTTGGCAGGACGGCAGAGTTCTATGCACTGCAGTCATGTCATCTCACAATGCTCTGGAGAACATTTCTATGGCAAGCAGAGGGATCATTTGCACATCTACTATATTCCCCTCAGAGGCAAGCCTGTACTATTTAACGGTATAAGAGGGAATACTTTAGTTTCTGTTTGTTATATACGGAAAGGAGAAAACATAAAACTGTTCATTTAGCCTTATAAGCTACAAATCTAAAACCAAGCACATGATTAATTTAGGTTTTCTGCTTTACAGAGAAGTATTAGAGGTTTGCCCAGAACATGGCTTCTCTCTCCCATTCCCAAGCCCAGTTTTTTCTTTTTCAGTAACTAGATATGCATCTCTTCAGTACTTATCCCTTTTCTTGCCTTTTTCCACTTCTCTAGACCTGCCATCACAAAGAATGCTCACACACATTAAAAAGAAACCAGAAACATCTATTGTAACAATCATATCTTCATACTTTCTTCCTGAAGGGTTTAAGATAAAAAAAAAACTGGCTTTGATATGCCACTATACAATATAAGCAAAAGATGAACAGAGTAAATAAAATAATAAAGAATACACACAGAGATAAAAAGCTCAGTAACCACTTTTTTAATTATTACTTATTTATTTTAAAAGTCAATTCAGTCTGCAGGATCAAAAACATTTGCCTGCTCCTGCTATTTGGGATGCTTATAGCTATGACATGTAATGTGCCTGGAACTTCAGTTAAAGCTTATTTTCAAGGAGATGAAGCAGTCTGTCACCAGCTCTTGGGAAAGCAAGTGTTGGTGTGGGATCTGTGGCCGCAGTACCCTTAGGGGGACTGTTAGGCAACCCAGGCTAACTGTATGGTTGAGAAAATTATGTTTTACAGTGATGGAAAAGATGAGTGAGATGATACCCCCTGACTTATACCTATGGAGGGGAGGAGGTCCTCAGAAGAGGCAAGCAATAGGCATGCCACTCTATTACAAGGAAGACCTTATCGAGATGGGGAGTGAAAAGGCAGTTTCACATCTCTCAGTCACAGCTACCTCTTCTGAACCAAAAAAACACTACAAGTTGTTTTTACTTCAACCTGCTGAGTAGAAAAAGGTTCTGTTTGCTTCTCTCCTGAAAATCACTAGGAATATAATTATATACAGGACGATTTAGATCTACGAGGAGAAGCTGAAGGTAAACCAGGTTTTCAAATGCATATATTTTGATATATTTAAGACCTAGATCCAGCCTCAACACTTAGAGCTTTAAAATCCAAATTTCCAGCCCAGTCCAGAGCTCCAGCTTCAGGCATGCCAAATAGCAGGCAGATTCAAAAGATAATTTTTCAAATTTTGCTAGAAATTTAAGTAAAGAACAAATTGCCAAGAACTAGAAGAGAAATCAGTTCATACAAACTTGATATTTTAAAGATAAATTAGAGAGTCTGCAGGTTTTTTACATAGCTATTCCAAGTTGTCTCCAGCAATGTGTACTAACAGTTTAAACTTGAGACTGGGTAATTTCGTACAACTGTGGTTGTGCGACAGGTCTTTAAACAATTCACCTAAACAGCTACAGTTAAAACAGCCCAAGTTTGTAAATCAGCTGGGAAAGATATTCCATAGCAATACGGAATTAATATTGTGCAACTTGTTAAAATTAGTCATGACTATAATTAAGAGCATACACAGGAGTAGCCATGGGAAAAACAGACCTTTGAAAAGTATTTTGGGGGGTAAAATTACATATTGATCCCTAGTGATAATGGGATAATGCTTCAAGTTTGCAAGCAGAACTACAGGTCTTTTGAACCATGAAAAATGAACACACCAGAAGCTAAGTGAGAAAGTTAACAAGTTACAGGTGAAGCTGAATATTTTTCTAGGTGGTAGAAGGACATCTTCACTCATATAAAATTTTGTAAAAATAATTTGCATTTACTTTGCACTAAATAAGTGACTATAGAAGACTAAGATTATGATATAGGCAATGCGGAGTGATTGGATTGTCTGTTAGTAAGGTGGAAGGTGCTAGAGCTAAAATGATTCATTAAAATTAGGTTGATTGCTAAGCTCTATGAAATGCCTTAAACTTAAGCATTCAAAATGGTCTAAAAAGGAAGGAAGAAGTAAAACAGGGGTAGAAAACAATATCTGCCACTGGTTGTTGTGGTGACAGAAAAGAAAAGGAAAAAAAAAACAAAAACAGGCACTCTAGGAGAGAGGAAAAAGGGTCCACAGCGTTATTAAGCCAACAACCCCCAAAGAGAAGGATTATTTTAAAGCAAGAATTTCAGTGCTGCCAGATGCATGTTTTCATTAGGACCAAGAGAGCTCAGCTGCACACATTTCAAACCCACTCAGACTTGTGGGCTTTAAAATGTGCTCTTGTAAGTGAGCCTTCTTCATTCCACAGAGAAGCAGGACTCTCACATTTCCGACAGCACTAGAGGTTGTAGCTGACCTGGTAAACTATTTATTGTCATAGCAGTGTACCAGCAATGATGCATGGCAATTCCCAAAGCCAGCATCACTTGGTACCTTATGGCAGTGTGGAAAAGCAGTTCAGGAATAAAGTATGCTAGTAAGGTATCAAAAAAGAAAAGGAAGAAGAGTAAGGCTGATACTGAAAACTCATACAAGAGCCTTGTCTTTGAAAAGCAGAGAGAGAGATCTGAAATGCATTTGCATTTCTTCATTGAACTGTTCTTTACCCAGGTCCCAAATAAATACATACCTAAGTAGTGCAACAAGGTAACATGCTTTGTGCCATCAACCCAAAATAATCTTTATGTGAGAAAGAGCACTCACCAATTTCCATTGCTGACAAAGCCTCTTTAGAGCAGAAGCTTCCTAAAGAGCAGACCTTCCCAAGGATAAATACAGCAAATGAGGAAAGAAGGATATTAACCTGTTTTCAGGCCAGTTCCTCAGCTGCTGCACATTGACACTGATTAAATTGTTTGCAGCTTGTCTCTCCTTGAATAAAAGAAACTTTGATCAGATTCAGGTGAGCCATTAGAATAGCAGTGGCTCACCCAAAACCATCAACTTTAAAATTTAAAAATTTAATTTAAAAGTTTAATTAAAATGTAGGATTTTTTTTTTTTAACTGAGAGGAGGAAAGATCAATACAAGCCTATAAAATCTAATACCTTGAAGAACAGATTTTTTTGTTAATCCTTCAGACTCAGACATCTGCTTTCACCAGTATTATTATTCCTCCCTTTCTAAACTCTTGAGAACAATTATGAGATATTAGAAGATATTTGTGTGTATCAAAGTTGTAGAAAATATATTTCTGATCTTTGTGTTTCACACAGTTACTCTGTGAACAGAAATGTGATCTCAGCTTTTGAGCTCTGAAAAAGCTGCCTTCAGAGATAGCAATTTTCACCCAAATGTCTATGTGACTTGGAGAAGATTTCCAAGATAACATGAAGCCATTTTCCCTCCTCTTTGCTAATTACATTAGTCCCCCTGTCTGTCTTCATCTAATTGAGAAAGGCAGAAGTAACTAATCGTGGTGTACGGTTTTAGTATGAATGATGATTTAGCCAAAATGTCTTTTTCTGTAGTTTGTCAGCACCGATTATGAAATGCACAAGAACCTCTGCAGAGCCCATTATTCTCCAGCTAAGCTCAAATATTTCGGTTTTAGATTCCTACATTGTCATGAATCACTATTAATGCAATAGCAAGACCAAGGCACATATCTATAACCTTCCTTTCTTACCAGCATATTGACTTATGCACTAGTACAGAAAAAATGTTGTAGAAAGCACTTTTTGAAAGGTGTTTTTCATTAGGATTTCACTACTGGTAGGCATCTCGCTGGAGGGCGACATTATGGATATCATTGTGTCTGGCCTCAGTGTCATTGCTGAATTTATGTCTGGTTCCCATCTTCTTCCAGGCATCTGTATTTAGATTATGTGTGAAATCCTGGCCCACTTAATCAATGGCAAAATTCCCATTGACTTCAACAGGGCCTGTATTTCTCCCTGTGAATGTTTGAATCAAGTCCCTTCATTTCATTCCAGGCCAAAAAATGCTTGGAACATAATAGTTCTCTGCTAATTAAGAAATGTATGACAATTGTGAACGTCTCTGAAACAAGGCTCCTGTAGCTTTTTGTCCCTAATTCTGTCCTTAATATGTTGGTTAAATTGTACAGCATTTTAACCTCCAGTACTTTCAGCTCAGGTAACACAGGCACTTCCAATGGACAGCCTATGGGACTACTTATGTTTAAAAGTTAAATGTAAGGTTAAGTGATGAAATGTCAGGCTCATGCTTTCTATATAGCTTTTTCATTAGAGTGTATTTGATAGCTTTCTGCTGAATCAATCTAGAATACTGTTGCCATGAATAACTTCTACTATAAATTGATAGAAATCAATAGAAATAATGAGAGAAGCAAACTTTGTGTGATAATTTATCATGCAATTGCTACAAGAAGTCAGAAAAAAAAAAAAAAAGAGTTGAATAGGCCTGAACAGGCACTTGAAAAACAAATCAGAATGAAGGCAGACACAAGGGACAGGGAGGCAGAATAAACACAGGAAACCACTCAGAGAAGGGACCGTATCGGAAGACCCCCTACCAAGTTTCAATAATCGCGTACATGTCCAACTCAAGATTACAAATGGTGTCACGTACTGTTCCTTTGTATACAAAAATCCATGGCCATGGAGAACCACGTTTCTTTCACAGGCCTTTTGAGAAATGTGTCTCTGAGGCGACTCATTTGAACCAACCACCCAGCCAGGAAGCAGCAGTTCTCTCCACTACCACACTACATGGAAGAGTGACATATCACCATTTACAACTTCTCTCGCCTCTCTGTAGTTATCACAAAGCTCATGTTTAAAATCACAAGGTAAAGGTTAAAACAGTTATTTGTAAGACATTCTTCCTCTGATCCGTGTCAGTCTATATAGATTAGAAAGTTCTTTCAAGGAGGCACTGTTTATTTTTAAGTCTGTCCAGACCCCATAATACCATAGCTCTAAGAACTTTGAGACTTCTGCTCCTACTAACCAAATAGATATACTGCATTTGACTGTTGCAAGTATGATTTAAGCCAAAAATCTGAGGATACCCGCTAGAAAAAGTAGAAACGTGGCTTATTTTGTCCTTTCTTTTTGTTAAGTCAAAATAAGAGGACATACACAGGAAAAAGAGGACATTTTTTGAAGACTGTTCCTGTGTGAAGCTGATTTGTTCAAACCATTACTAATGCTGATGCGGTGACTTCATTCAAAATCAGTACTGTAGAGAAATTATAATGGGAAATCACCACCCCCAAACCTTGTCAAAGTAAGGCTCTCACAAGTGGTCGCATGATTCCTTCTTCCTCCCAAAGCACGTGTTCACCAGGGCACAGCCTGCACTGAAAACACTACTGTCCAAGCTAGAAGTTAGACCCTTAGCACTGCTCTCAAAAAATCTCTCATCTGTTTTGAGGCGTTTAAATTTCTCCCATTTTGAAGTAAAAATGCACTCTGAAAGCACGGAAAGAGACTGAAACACAACGGGTACCCTAAGCACTACACTGTGCCACTCTTCAACAGTGGAGTGTAAATCACTACAACATGACAGAACAAGTGAAAATGCGACACTCATATATCATTTGGTCTCCCTTTGTGTCACTGACCACAGAAAAGAACGGAAAGGATTTGATGGATCATTCCCCACTATTCAGTACTGGTTTGGATGTGCAAAACACAATCTGGCCCTGATTTTTAAAGGCACTTCAAAAAATAGGAAGATGTCTGTACAGAACAATAACAAGTTTTTTTGACTTAGTGTTGCCATATCCAGATATTTCATTACTTGTCCTACAATATTTAATTACTTAAAGCTTCGGTTCATTGCTTATCTGTCTCAGCTTTCAATGAAAAAAAGAAGAAAAGGAAAAGGGTTCATTTATGTCACTCCTGCTTGCAAGACAGAACATAAACTCCAGAAGAAAGTAATGGGGAGCTCAATATGGCTCTTCCAGATCTCCTGATTCAAAACCTCGTGATTTTTGTGGCCTACTCATTTTCGATTGCTCCGACCTACTGAAACTTTAAATTCACTCAGAGACTTTTAGTAATACATACAAGATGTAATTAGGTGTTATGACTGATGGCTGACTATATGACAGCCGTTCATGTGTAGTATATTAATAGTGATGCAAAATAAAAATTATATTCATCTACTTTATTTCACACAACAGGCAAGACAGACATTCAAACAACGTTATAAGCAAGTTTTCAGGTTTGTTGTAAGTTTGCATCTGAGCAGAGAACACTCATGCTGTAATTTTATTTTTGTTTGGCAGGCTGCCAAAAAATACCTTGCAGATATTCTGATTAGCTCTACCTGTGTACACTGATTCTTTTTTTTTTTTTAAAGTTTAACACCTGTAGCTGAAAGACTTGAAACTGTTCATAAAGATTTGCAGATACATGCCCAACAGGCTCAGAGACATTCTCTTTTGAGTCTAAAGTGCTGGGTTTATCCATAGATCAGGTTAATCTGAATGACCAATATTGTAATTACATTACTTATAATGTATTTCGCAGAAAACATGGAGATTGTTAAGCCTTCTGTTTCTGTATGCGACTAGGCCAAAATATGTCAAGATAAGAGTAGGTGATTAAAAGTTTTATGTATGTTTTGCATGGCAGCATAAGGAGGTATTTGTTCAGGAAGTTCTGAAATGTTTCAAGACCATCTCAAACTCTCATCCTTGGGATGAAAAAAAGTTAAAAACTGAGAAATATTTTTAGTTAAAAAAAACAGAATAGGTATGTCTTCACTGCTCTTTCTTTACTGGTAGGCTTGTAAAGATGATGAGGCAATAAATTCAGCATTAACCTCAACTGCACCTATCTATTCCAACTGCAAAATCTTTGTGTTAGACTGTATAAGACTAACACATAGGGTCAGATTATGACATTCTTGTGAGCAATACACTGCAATAAGAGGACACTTCGTGCAGCATGGACTAAGATGCTGTGTAAGAATGTCGTGGTATCTCACTTCTAAGCACTGGGAATGAAGGGTTTGTGGAAAATAGTCCTATAGCCTCTCCGTGCTAATGCGCCAATCCAGCAAAAACTGAGCACACACTAAACTTCAGGGAATATTCATGTGCTGAAAATTAAACAGCTGCTTAGCATTTTCCTGCATCGGGAGCTCTGTCAGTTTTTATGCCCTTTGCAGTTCATAGACTATTCTCAGGTTGCAGCTCTAAAGTTTCCCATATCTGCTGATGACCACTAAGATGTGCAAGGATATAATAGTCAAACATTCCTTTGTAACTTCAGTTACTTTAGTTACTTCAGCTTTTCATAAATGAAGGGGTCATAAGCTTTCTAGAATGTGTCTGTGTCATGTGGGCTATTATTTCTGGAAAGCAGATCACAGATGAAGCACTGACCAGGGTTCTTGACAATTCCTACTCTTCACAGTCTTGACTATTAGTGCTCCATTTACTTTCATTTTCTAAAACCTGCTACAGTAATTTGAGAAGCGTGCTGATCCAAGAACAGGAAACACAGACAAAACCTTTGGAGTCTGGGCCTAGCTCTACAGCTAACAATGAAACATAGTACTTACTTCAATGAACTGTTCCCGTGAACATACATGTAAATGCTGGCAGTTTTTCCCCCTTGCTTTAACAGTCTACAAAATGTATTCAATAATATGCACCATTTTAATGCAGAAATATTTGGAGAATTACTTAATTTCTAAGACCACTGAGGACCTCAGAGAACTAGTTAAGCCCAAAGTATTTGCAGGAATCTTAGTGGATTCTATTGCTGGTAAAACCTCAGACCAGACAGAGATAATCTTACTTGGCTTTCAGCAACCAGCCATTAGAGGTGAATGGTGATAACACTGTTCTCGCTAAGCATTTGCCTTGTAGAAAGGATATTTAACAGCACACAGTGTATCAAGCCTCACATTAATAAATGATGCGATTCATTTCAATCAGAATTATTGCCACAAGCATCAAGAAGTGTAATTAATATCTTCTAGTGTCCCTTGTCTCATAATAGTTTTTATTCAACACAAAGGATCATTAGGCGTTGTATCATTCTGAACAGAACGCTGCATCACAAATTCCTTGTGCTAAGCTCTAGTTTAGGGATTTTCCACCATAAGAAAATGAGGTATAAAATACTCATTACAGTGCTGTAAAATATGCTAAAATGAGTGGTGCTATTTATCTCAGTACGGCAAACACCTTTAAAAAGGTTTTATGTTGCTGAGAGACAGCTTTCTGAAACTGGTAAATGAGCGAGTAGACACATTTCTTCACCTGCAACACCACTGTCACAGACTGCCACCCTACCACAGGCTGCCAAGTAATGTCCATCTCTGCATTAGTGTAAAGCTACAGAATGGAATTAAATTCTCTGTCATCACTTCAACGCACACACATGCATTCTCAGGTATCCTATGTAAAACTATTTTCCATCACTATATCCAGGGAAATATATAGGTTTTGCTATACGATCTGTAAACGTTAATGTCTGAGGAAGTCAGTGCCAATCGAAATCAATGGAAATTGGATTTACTGCTGAGGATTTTTCCAGTGGCAAGAGGCCGAGCTGCCTGTGTGGGATTTTCTGAATTTGGTATGACACTAGGTGGCAGTAGTTGTTTTAGAAGCTTTTTTTCTTTCTTTCCTTTTTAATTTTGATCCATAAATAGAAGTGAGAAAGCACACATAATAAAGTCAGAGACGATTCCACTGCCAGTTGATGAGGTGGGGAAATTCACAGCGACTCCATACCAGAATGAAACACATAGCTTGAGAAGCAAGACGAAGATGCATCCAAAGGAAGAGTGATGGCCAAGATCTTGTTAAGAAACCTCTGGGAAGGACAACAAAAACCTGCTAAGGAGTCATACAGCCTGTCATGGGAAGGTTTCTTCTAAGGCATTCCCAGAACTAGACATGTCATTTCTTTCCCTTCTAGGGCCAGTTACTACATTATCAACAGATCATGGGCTCTTTTCTCACATGTGGGAAAAATACTGAAAGTTCACCTTTTTTTTTTTTCCCCTCTCCTCCTTTATAGATAAGCTATCTTAGGACAAGAAGAAATATGTGCATTAATAGTGAATTGAAAGGTCTGCTTTCTACATTGCACGCAATCAGATATTTCTTAATTAACTATCAAAAAAGGAATATGATGTATTCCCATCATATCATTTATCTAACAAGTAATAAAACAAAAATTTATCTTTTTGGAATTTCAGCCCACCAAATTCTTTAAATATTAAACAAAGTGGATTCAAACAGCACTAACTTATGAAACAGTATATAAAGAAATAATTTAAAATGTCTACATTTTCAGTGTTGAAACCAAGAATTAAAAACATGCAGTTCAGGTCTAAAAACTCAGGAGTGTCCTAAATATACAATACGTTTCAGTTTCTTCTGTCCCTGTTATTTCCTAATCCTATAAAAGCATGTATAATCAAGTTTTTTCTATATATCTATCTTCATAAAATGAGGTGCTTACTTTTTTATGAAAACTAAGATTTTCACCTAACGATTGAGTCAAGGAACTGAAGCTTTAAAGGATTGTTGTGAGGTTTGCCTTTAACTTGCAAGAGTTGGCAATGCTGCTTTCCAGGAACTCCTGGAATGGTGCTTTCTGAGACATGTACATCAGTTGTACAGTGGGACATAGCAATCTTCTATAACCCTTTTGGGCACCAAGAGAAGCAGGTAATGGCTAGGTCGGCAAAGGGGATTTAACGATGACATTATCCACGTTGAAATCTGGTCAAGAAGTCCGTACTTTTAGAAAAATACTGAGAGATTTTTAATAAGTCATTGGAAATGTTGTTTTGTTCATCATATTCAAAAGCACACTGCACTGTCACCAGCTGAGTTGCTCTTTGGGTCATATTGGGATGTTGGCTGTGAGCAAGCACTGGCTTAGAACTAGGTTCTTTCTTAAAGACTGAGCATTGACCCTAAAACATGAAAGCAGTTACAGTCATGGCACAAAATATTCTTGCCAAAATGGGGGCCACCTCTCTGGAAGATTTAGCTTTCAAAACCTCTTCCATGTCCTAAGATAATGAACAGTCAGGACAGCACTGAGGATCCCAGCATCCTGGTAGAAAACAACAGCACTACTGGATTGCTAGTAAATGTGAAATGTGGAATTTCTGGCCAGAGTTCATACAGCATTTTCATTTCTCTGATCCCAATGTTATTTGCCATCAGACCAGATATTTGAACTAATCTATCCTAATCTAGTTCTTGCATTCTTCTGTTCTCAAAGAAAAAAAATAAAACAGCACATTGATTTTTTTGTCTTCGGACTGACAATGATACTGGGCAGACTAATAGTGATACAGTTATGAACTCCAGCTGTCTTTGGTAAGGAAAAGCCATTAACATTGGCTTTCCCTTTATCCTTTTCTTTTCTATCTGTTTGCTTGTTAGCTGAACTTTCTTTGTACCTCTTGAAACCCACTGTAATAATTCATACTGATTGCAAAAGATATGCTAGAAGAAAAGGCTGCAAAGCCACTTATTTGTAGTTATCTCAGTTGTTGATCTTAGCCAATAAACTGCTGACTGATCACTGCAAATGTTTCTGCTTATAGCAGATATGCAGTGGGATGATTCTTCATTCATTTTAGCTTCTGTTGCTGCCAGTCTTTTAGCATGACAGCTAAAATGGTGTACAATGCCCCAGCTCAGTCCACAGCACTAGTGATGCACCGTGTCTCAGCAGTGGAGTGGTGCCTGTGCTGTCCCGAAACACTCCCTGCTGGACTGTCTAATACATGCCATTGGCATCACCTCCAAAGTGATCTACTCATCCAGCTGTTTCAGCGGCACATGATTAGAAGAAATATATAGCTGCACTTCTAGGCTTGTCCATCATAGCCAGCGTATTTTAAAGGAGATGGGGAAAGGGACAGGAAGTCGCAAGTGTGCATACGCACACAGTGTGGGAAGAAAATGGGTATTTTAGGGATTACTCTGATTGCTATTGACAGCTCTGTTCTGTCTATGGTAGTAGTACCCTGGGCTTTCACCTGTTCCAGTTTTACCTTTGTAGCGCTCACTGTGATGTCCCTTCTCTATCCAGACAACAAGGTGTACTGTGACTTGTGTTCCAGCTACCCACAGGCACTTTTCTCTTAAACCCAAGTGAGAAATTTATCCTTCATATGCCCTCAGCTTTAAGCCAGCTATCCCAGTGCAAAACTAAGCCAGCCTGCATAAAGATACCCTCTCCATAGCCCTCACTCACTGTGAAGGAGACAGCTAAACACGACACGCAGCAGAGTGCACAGTCATACAGATCAATACTGTCATTGCTTCTCTTTATTCCCTGCCTGTCCACATCCATCTCTTTTTCTTGTCTTAGAAATGGCAGCTCTTGGCAAATTGACTGACTTTTTGTTCTTTCTTTGAACTACATCTGGTGTTATTAGCCCACAATTAGAGCTCCTACACACTACGGTAGTCCAGGTGACAAGCAGCAGCCCAGAGAAGCACAGACGGGTACACACACTGAATGCCTGCCTATTACTAGCATGGGGCATCTGCTGCTGTGCAGAGGGCCCATGCAGGCCTGTGTAGCACTGCAGTTTTATTGTACAAGAAAAGGGTGCAAGCGATGCAGGTCCAGAGCAAAGGGATAAATTTCAGACACGTGGAGAATGTCTAATATAAATAAAATAAACTGTATGAATCAAATATTTAGCTTTTGAAATGCTAGCTGTTCCAGACATAAAAATCTAAACAATTCTCCCTGAGATAAGCATCACAAAGTATATTTATATTTGCCCCTAGGTTTTATTTTGTGTTCATTAATATATACAACATTTCCCTTTTAAAAAATGCTTTATGAGCCAAATGCTCTCTCTGTGTACTTTTATGGAATTGCTATTGGAGTTGGATGAAACTGCATTTACATTCAAGGCAGAACTCAACTCTATAATCATGCCTAATTTGTTGGAGCACTGAGTATTTAAATCAGATTATTATAATGTTTACAGCTCCCACAACCCCCAAATTGCATTATAATTGTCATGTCATACAATTTATAGCTATGCAGACTCTGCATTAAGACTGACAGAACCATTGTGTATATTATTAGTGAAACATTTGTGAATCTGAAGAAATTACGAGGAACCCAAAGGAAATCTGAGGAGTAGATTCTTACTACTATGTGCACAACGAACTGTAAAGTAAACTCACTCCATAGCACTACTGAAAATGTGCAGTCTTTCTGCCATTTGAGTTCCTAGAGGAAGGCTTCAGCTGACATCTTCAGAGGTTCAGGTGGTAAGCAGCCCCAGAGTAAATAAAGACCAGTGAAAGTTGAAACGCTCTGCAAGCACACGTTCTTCTACCATTAGGCACATTTACTTCCTCAAGTTTATTCCTGATATCAGACAGAAATATAAGGACTGGATTGTGAAGCATTCAGAAAGAAAGGAGCTACTAAGTACCTGGGCAACTTGCATGCTGCTTGAGTTTCAGCTCTGCATCCTCTGTAGAAGCAGCTCTATGTGAAATTCAGCAGCTGAATAGCAGACTTGTAAGCAAATATATGACACTGATAGAAACACACCTTGCTCATTTTACAGCATTTAGCAGAGTGTGGTAATGCTTCATCAGTAAGTTTGTAGACGTCACTATAAAATCATTAATAATAGTACCTTCTTATTAAGAGCGGGGGGGGGAGAAATTACAAGACCATTATGTTTTCCATCCCCAAACTATAATTCTCACCACTAGAAAAAGCGCACAGCCGCTAGAAACCCAATGGTGATACCACTGCTAAAATTCACTTCTAGAAAGCTGGGAGAAATGTGGCCCCCATTTTCCATTTCTCAAATGCAGATCCCACTCCACAGTGCAATAGCTGCTGCTCACTTCCCGAGATGCATGGCCAGTGCTAACTCCATGTTCTCCTCTTTTAACTGAGTAATGGCAAATCAGTGGGGAAGAAAAATGAAGGCACTGTAATGATCAAAGAGGAGTTTTCGCAAAAAGGCATGTGTGGTTGGTTGCTAACTGAAACACAATGTCAGTGGTTCTTTTTAAACAGGAAGCAGATTCTCCTGTTACTTATGGAAAGGCTGACGGAAATTTGCACGGCCTTTGAGGACAATTGTTGTGGAACATCCTCTTTGAGGGATCTCAGGCACACTGCTGGCAGTGAGATGGAGCAGTGGCAGAAGGGACTTCCTTGTGGCTTGTAAGGAAATCTATTACGAGTAAACACCTGGACAGAGGCAGGTTCTGTACTATCCGCATCATGTGGGCCGATGAGCTGAAAAACAGGTGGTCAGCAGCAACTGCCAAATCACCATCTTGACCTCATCAATAGCCAATAAAGAAACAGAACAGAAACAAGTTACAGATGGCAAATAACTAAATAAAAAGACATTAAGTTGCCAAGTGGAGCTCTTCTGTGGAGTAAATTGGCCCAAACACCACCAATTCTGACTAACAAAAAGAAATTAAATTGTTTGCATAATATACTCTATGTATTCAGTACATGCCTATGATTCATATGCTTTAGCGTTCAAAAGAGAAATAGTTTAAAGTTTTTAGATGGCCAATGGTTATCAATAAGGCAAATATTATTTATAAAGATGTAAAGATATTTTCATTCAAGAAAACATAGTAAGGGAGACAGAAAAAGAAATAGATCCTGGAGATCAGCTTCCAGTCGAAGGTGATTCTAATAAAAAAAAAGGAGAGTGGGAAAATGGTAGATTAAAAATCACAATCTTCAATTACTTTAAAAATCAAGAATACAATTAAGTAGAAGAACTGTACATATTTTTAGAATTGAAAAAAATCAGGTTCCAACATACCTGCCAAAGATTCAAAATTTAAATTAACCTGTGAGACAGAAGCAGCAGACAAGCATGGCCATTCCTGTTACAGGAAAAATGGGCAGGATAAATGAAACAAAACAGCCAAAGTATCCAAGTCTCTCTCGGCCACGTTAGATAATTAGCATGAATGTCATGGACGGTGATATCAAGTGAGCCCAGAAGCTCCAAACAAGGACAAAATATTAGGTTAATAACAGCCATTTACGAAAGGGCAGAGACTATTTGTCCAGTTGGCATATAGGAAGTTGTTGGATGAACATATTGCTATAACAGGGGAGAAAGGAAAGATGAGAACTAATGAAGAAGGAGGTGGCAACAATAGCATTATGATAGTATTGCTTTGCTAAAATTTATTTGTAAGACAGAATTAAGCATTGCACGCTACACTTTTTAAATACAGCAATCCAGACAGAAAAGGAGTGGATGGTTGTAGGATTTTGTGTAACTCCAATGCCTTAGGGTAGCTACATCAAGCACCCAATGGAAGCAGTGTCCAACAGGATTCTCAGGTGCTAAGGCAGAAATACCAGATCTGGGAAAATATCCATACACATAAACCATATTAACACTACAACACACAAGATAACAAGCCTTCAGAACTGTTTCACACATAGAAAAGGAGGTGCTAAAGATCTGCCTGGCCTGGGAGCCTTCCTGGGATATTCCTCCCTTCAAAAATCTCTGAAATAATAAGATTTATTGAACTTTTCTGTTAACATCAGTTTTCTTGCTGCTTTGTGCTTGTTTGTTTGTTCTGCCATTCAGCACAAACAAACCAAGTTTGGTAACTAAGTTAGGGGCTGTTGGTAAATCTCAATCGTAAATGAGCGCAAGCCTCAAGAGAAACAAAAAAAAACCCAAACCAACCAGATGCAGGACGCGTGGTACAGCATTCTGCACTCGGTAGTTTGACCCAGGGCTCCATTTCTGCCTTGCAGCCAACTGGGGTGGCCAGAGTNTCCATGCCCCCCCCCCCCATCTCTATACGTTTCTGTGATGGACAACAGTACAATCTCCATTAAATCACACAGTCTAGTCTTCCTATGCTCCGTCCAGCCTGACCTTGTAGGAGCAGGGTGCTTCCAACAATGAGCAACCACACCCCGGGTGTTTATGTGAGCAGCTACACTGCCACCACAGCACTGCCTGCGGTTCTCCCTTTGTACTTCAGTAATGATGTGACAAATCTACAACACTCTTAAACTGATCTTAGCCATCATTGGAGACCGTTTCTACATGAAGCCGTGCCACAGCTGTCAGGTCAGCTTGTGAGCATCTCTGCTGGCCTGGGCTCAGGCTAGAATGGTGGCCATGCAAACAGACTTCGTGATTTATAGACATTCAAAAGCACACAAACACTTCCCTGCAGCACGTAATTTCTGGTTACGTGATGCCTCTATGTGTCAAATGTTACCATGTTAAAAAGTTCTCTGATTTTTTTTAAAAACAGGTAACTACTTATTAAAGGTTATTATTAAACTTTAAGTTTCAGCAAACATTTAAAATACAGTATGTTGTAGAAGCTCATATAAACTGCACCTGTAAGTGACATCTTTGCAATACTCTTGTACATAGGAGGCTCAAAGCTATTTCTTGCCAGCAGCAGTGATCCACAGACTTAGATGTTGTTAAAAAGCTTACAATATCAGCAGGGCAACTGCTGCCTCCATTAGAAACATGATACTAAGATGCTGATTAATACCAGGAGGGGGCTTTAATCAGCCAAAGCCATATGCTATTTAACTTAAGATGAAAGTGCAAATGATAATCATTATTTCAGAAAGGATGTATTTAAAAGAAGAGCAGAACAGCAAGTGGCATCTTTTTATCATTAGAGCTTCTTCATGCAGCCCCTTTTTTTCTAAAGCTTTGTAAGCTTTTATGAACATCTGGATCGTTTCTTCATTATATAGGCTTCCAATATCATTATGTTTGATGTAGCATTTTTAGTGGAGCTATGCTAAACTTCTAAATATACAATTAATTCCTATTAATTATAGTTTTCAAACTGGTGAAATTATCCATCATTAACTTAATCACTTGTATTTTATCTTAAAATTGTATTCACTCTTTTATAATCCCTACATCTAAAGCCATTTCTTCCCTAGGCTTTGTGTGATGTTTTGCATGCTGTTTGTATAAAGGTTCGCCAGCCATTTTCAACTGCTTGTAGAACTGAAGCTGTCAGCAGCAGACCATTTTAAAATAGAACCTAATTCAGCTTAGTTGTTTTACCAAGAAGTGCTTCAGAGAGAAGGGGAAAAAAGAGGTGAATTTGATCTGTAAAGGGCAAGACTTCATTAGACCTGATGAAACTTTAGTGTTGTATTCCCTACACCAAGAGAGGAGGTGAGGGGGGCTTAACAGAGGAGAGTGAGGGAAGAGAGTTATTCACTGGCTTCCACTCCATGTGGCAGTAATTCAGCATGAATAGAGCCAAATGATTTGGAAGTCTGCATCCACTGTACTTGAAGAATTAGGAGCATCTATAATATCAACTTACAACTCATCTAAAGAAAAAAATATCTCCAAAGCTTTTTCTGAACACTCTGGCCTCATTTTAGGCTTATTCTGTGACTTAAACTGGAACTTAAATTGTGACACTTTCGTTGAATGCCTCCCCCAGTTTCCAAGCCTAAAGTTAGATGGATATTTCCTTTTCTTTGACATGATATTTGCACAATGAAAAGAGAAAGAATTAGAGGGTATAAAGCACCAGAACAAACCTACTTAGTTCTCATCAGCCTGCTTTCAGACACTAGAAGTCAGAAAGAGTGCAAGGAGCCAGAACTGCTGCTAGCACTGATGAGACACAAGTATCAACTTTGTGGCGTGTGGTATGTCCAGTATGCAGTATCCCAGTTATTATCATTGTCAGATATTTAGTTCTCAGCACTCCCCCTTCTTGCAGAAATACCTGGAGTGGGTGGTCAGGCTGAAAACAGACCACTGTTTTTACTCCAGTCAAGATGTACTTAAGCCCTTAAACCCAGATTGCTCTAGGGCTCTCTCCATCCAGAGCCATTGACCCTCCACAGAGCAGCAGAGCATGGTAAATTGGAGTTACGCAGACTCCAATGCAAGGGTCTATGCAGCATTGCAGTCCATCCTGCTAACTCAAACTTCCTTGACAGAATCTTTTTGATTAGAGCTGAGTCCGGTAGAAAGCTGTCCACCTTCTGGACTCTTACCTCTCCACAGCCCAGAACATACCTCAGGCACCTTATTTTGCCTTAAGGAATGAAGCCATTGGAAAAGAAAATTCTCTTAAAGATTCATCATCCTGAGCAGGTATTTTCTAATTCCATCACACTTCACTATTGCAGCTTTTTCTCTGCTGGACCTGAAGGAGCTGAAATGACATTCACATGCGTCTTTTACAAGGAATGTAGTATTATCCTGTTTTTGTACTACAGGCTCAGAGAATGCCACCTCTGCTTGAATTTACCTAAGAACTGTTAAATACATCAAGAGCACGAAGATGTCTAACACTCACAAATAAAGCTGTATTCTTGTCTTTGTTTTCACTGGCATTCTGTGATAGCAAATGCTTTCTGTAACTTCAATTCTTCAATTCAATTGTCTCCTGCAATCTCAGAGACCTCTAGTCACAGCTCTGGATGTCCCGTTCTTCTGTTCAGTTTATTTAGGGTATTCTTCTCTTTATTCATGATACAATGTAGTATCGAATGACCATTTTGGGCACAAGGTTCCTTAAAGTACTACTTTTTATTTACAGTTCCAGCTGCCTCGGTATCACAGAACCACATGCTCCTGCTCTGCTTGTCTCCCAGGCTCCCATTTTGGGAGACTAAAATACTTAAAAATACAGTTCCCAGTGCCTCAGATTACAAGGAAGCTGATTCTGGATTACTCCCCCTCACTTCCATCACATGTTGGAAAAATCTTGCTTCTGTCAAAAAAAAACAGCTTGACTGACACTGAAAATTCTTGTTCCGAGAGCAACTGAGCAGGAGCTAAAATTTGTTTTATTCCTTCTGTAGTGAGACAAGGAGGTTGTTGGTTTTGAAAACTTGTGACAGCATGTGAGACCCAGCAGCAAAGCTGCGCCAGCTGGGGATGGAATCCCTCGGTCTGTTTTAATCACTACTCTATTTCCTTTCAGCTCCTGCCCCTCCTTTGGCTTCACTTTCATTTTTGCTCCCTCCTCTAAAAGGAAATTTTAAAAAATAAGAGTAAGGCATCCGACCCATGGCTCACCTCCAGGTGTGCCACAATATGCCTGCTCGTCATAGGGGCTGCTTTTGCTCCAGAGGGTAAAGCTTTTACCTTTGATCACTCCAGATGTATTTTCTCTTCATAATAAACTTAAAATTACAATCATCCCTTTTGGGTCTCCAGCAGCTCATTTGCCCATTATTTCTTTGGTAAGGAATACAATGAATTCAGTGGTAAAAAGAGACACAGTCTAATGCAGTTTTAAACCAAAACTTAGAAACAGTGAAAATGAACTGTCTCACCACAAGTAAATTAGCTGCCAGGTGCTCCAAGATCAAGACAGCAAAACCCAGATCCAAAAGGGCTGGAACTTACAGTTTACTTCAGAAATTTCTAAGTTAGGCTCTCCATTCACAAGCTCAACATGAGTGAACAGTGTGCTGCGGCAGCAAAGAATGCCAACAGGATGCTGGGTTGCATCAACAAGGGCACCACCAGCAGAGATAAAGAAGTCATTCTCCCACTCTACTCAGCACCTGTCAGACCATACCTGGAATACTGTGTTCAGTTTTGGTCCCCGCTATACAAAAAAGATGTGGACAGGCTGGAGAGGGTCCAGAGAAGGGCAGTGAAGATGATCAAAGGCCTGGGAAACTGCCATATGGGGAAAGGCTAAGAGAACTGGGTTTGTTCAGCCTTCAGAAAAGAAGGCTTAGAGGAGATATTATCACCATGTTCCAGTATTTAAAGGGTGACTACAAAGAAGATGGAGACTGCCTTTTTACAAGGAGTCACATGGAAAAGACAAGGAGTAATGGCTACAAGTTACTCATGGGGAGATTCCAATTGGACACGAGGAAAATTTTTCACAATGAGAACAATCAGCCATTGGAATAATCTCCCCAGGGAAGGGGTGGATTCTTCAACATTGGACACTTCTAAGATTCAGCTGGACAGGGTGCAGGGCCATCTTGTTTAGACTGTGCTTTTGCCAAGAAAGATTGGACCAGATGATCCTTGAGGTCCCTTCCAACCTGGTATTCTATGATTCTAGGCTAACAAAGATAGCCCAAAGTTGACTCTTTCTAGTTCTGCCTAATGTGCATACTTCTGCTTTGCAAATAACTCCTGACTAAACACAGAGAGCAGGATACTCCCAGTTGCTTCTAGGTAATATAGAAGACATTCATACAGCCACTTTACAGACTTATTCTGGAAAAGAGACTGCAGCTGATTCAAGAACATAAGAAATACTGGATTAGGCTGGTGGTGCATCTGCCTTCAGCAATGGAGAAGTAACCTTTAAGCCCAACACTTTATTTCCTGTCTTTTAACCAGTTTTCAATAAAATAACGTCACCAACAACCTCTTGGCAATGTAGTTTCTTCAATAACCTTTCGTGTGGAACCTTGGAAAAGGTCTTTTGAAAATCAAAGTATTGATGTGCACATGCTTACTGGCACCTCATAGAACTGCAGTGGGTTAGGGGCAGGATTTCCCTTTCCAGAAGCTCTTGCCCAATGCACCACATTTCTCTGTGGACTCACTGAACTTTTTTCTATATGACAGACTCTACCCTCACTGTCCTATTGTTCCCAGTTTCCCCTCTAGAGCTCATTTTGTATTTCACTTACACACCAATTGAGTAAGCTCAGACAGAGGCACTCAGATAAAGTCTGAAATTTCTTGCGTGGTTCAGGCTTAGTGTACTCACTGAATGCCACACTAGGGTTTGGATGGTCTCTGAGCATTGGCACAATCTGCAGCATCCAGTGGGCTCAGTCCATTTAGTGGTACAGAGGGTCTCAAAAAGCTTCCAGCTCCACCTGGCTGTAGGATATAAAATCAAAGTCTTGTACCTTCACTGCTGCCCCAAATCAGTCCCTTTTGAAGGCCTTTTTTTTTTTTTTCATGACAAGGATCTTCAGAACTAATACCCAGAGCCTTTAAATGATTAAGGTGTTTGGCTTCTAATGATCCCTTTGCTTACAGAAGGGGCTGGGGCTTGCAGGCTAAGGGATCCAGGGCAAATAAACAAAACAGCCAATTTAGTCAACAGCAGCAAGGACTAATGACTAAGAGGCTCAGTTTGTACTAAGATGGCTTTGAGCTGGAGCCCCAGCTCTGCCTCTGACAGGCTTCGGGGCCCTTGAAAGTCTTTCCCTATCCACTGCACTCTGTAATTATCTTGTCTGCGTAGGTTGTGATCTCTTCATGTCAGTGATTGACATGATACATTTGTACAGTGCCAGTAAAACAGGAGTCATAGCACAGCCCAGGTTAGGACCCCGAGGTGCTGCTTTAGTAACAACATGCACTATCCTCTGCTGGCATTGCAGTAACCCATGGCTACATCATAACATCCACCTGCTTTGGGCCATCTGGTATACATAAATGTCCCTGTGTCTTTTTACATGTAAATATAACTCTTTGAAGACTCCTCTTATTGTTACCAGTCATTGCTTGTTAAGTGCTGTCAGAATTTTCTGCACCATATGAGGTGGATCCAAAGAGGCTTAGAGTCCAAGCAGAGCAGCAAACCATTTGGAGATGACGTGCAGCAGATGAGCCAGAGCTGGTTCCTGTTCAAAGTGTTCCCCAGGAGCTGATTACATTGCAGTTGCAGCAGGTTTTCAGGGAACTGGCAAAGGGGACAGTGTTTGTACACTCAGTTAACAGGCATGCTTCTGAGCATGGAGGGAAGTTGCAGGTTCAGGAAGCACAGCACATGACACTGTGCTGAACAAGGAAGGGAATATAAAGACAGAAGGGTGTAAAGTAGGCAAAAGGAACAAGAGGAGGGACTGAACAAAACCATAGCTGTTCTGTAGGGGGGGACAAAACAGATCAAAGCACTTAAGGCTAAAAAAATAAAATTTATATAAAAGGGATTAAATGTGTGGAAAGTTTCAAAATACGGGGGGGAGGGAAGCTTTGGTTGTCACATAGCTTCTGGTGTTCAGCACCTCACATACGTCAGAAAATGTAAAAAAGGTCTGTTTGAGACCCCACCTTTCTCTCTATCGCACAGAGACATCTGCCTTCCTGTGACAACAGCCCTGAATTTCAGAGCTAGAGCAGGACAGAAAAGTGATTCTGTAACAGATCTGTTCTACTAAGCAGGGATTATCTTTGCATAACATTTGTATGAAGTGCCTCACACAAGTGAAGCTTTTAGGCCCAACTCCAGTACACACAATACAAAAAAATCATCATCATCACTGCTGTAAGCTGAAGCAGTGTGGCACCCTGCTGCAGAATACTGCAGTCCGACAGCCCAAGAGAGAGAATATACTTTGAACAAATTAATCCACTGGTTCTTCTGTCTTTTCAAGATTTAAATGCCAAAATCACCCCTTACCTGCCCGTCCTATTTCAGTACCTTGTGTCTGGAGAAATTGAGCTAAGAGAGGATCATAACAAACGAGGTGATTAAGCCTCATAGAACAAACACAGTTGCTTATGCACGAGTGCTGAGGGGTAAAACTTTCTCGCTTCCAAAGGCTTTTGAGAGTCCTGAAATTCTTTTCTTCTGTGTTGCATTTTGAAGTTGCTCCCCACGAATATCCTTGTCAGACAATACTAACTCTCCACCTACTGACTGTCAGTAGTTTTCACAGAGATGACATTTAAAAGACTCAGAGCTTGAAAGCTAATCTCTCTTCTCAAAAGTTGTATTTCCCAACAAATATTTGGATATCTACCAGACAAATAAAGCGAATGTGGATGTATCTTTGTAACAGTTTGACCACAAAGGTAAAGACTGCATGAGATGGGGACTTAATTTGACTAAAAAGATACTTGAGACAAAGTAGTGTCAGTTTCAGCCCAGAGTTATATGTAACTGCAATTCTTTAAACTGAAAAATCTGAATTAAAAGTTCACTTCTGTAAATGCAATAGTAAGGTTGATGCTATTGTCTGCTGGAACCAGAGTTTCTGTGAACAGCAGATCAAATCCGTCAGCAATTTAGCGTGGCTCTCAGTGAAGAAAATATCTACAATGTCACGAGAAGTGTGATGGCTGTGTTTAGACTGCCAAATTGTCCTTAACCCAGCCTGGCTGCACCTGAGTGCTTTTATGACAGCATAGACTTGAGTATGCTCAGTGGCCCAGATGGATTTTTCAGGCTGGGCTAAATTCCATTCTGTGACAGCTTCTCTGCTACCTGCATCAGAGGTAGCTAAAGGGAACTCGAGGGTATGTGGGATCCCCTCACTGCAGTAGAAATATGTATGAAGTCCTTGAAAATGTCTTGGGAATATTTTTGTGACCTCTTTTCTAATACATTGTTATCCTTTTTTTTTTTTTTTTTTTTTAGAACTGTCCAATCCAATTGCACTTCAATTTAAGCCTAAGTTCTGAATGGCAACAACAGACCTCAGCCATTTCTTTTAGATCTTAAGGAGAAAGAACTCAGATGTTGCACACCAGCTTAGCTCAAGACGCATTATTTCAGCTGCTCCTATTGCTATGGGTAGTTTCTTTGGCCTAATGAGTCAGATTATTACAAAAGCATTTCTTCCACTGTGCAGCTGCAAGTAAACCTGAAAGCACAAGATTTTATTACGGAACTTTGGGAGAGCTTGATGCAAGAATAAACAAGCAACCGTCTATCTTTCTGTTCCTATACAATGGTCAGTTTTGGTTCTGCTCCTGTACCCACTGTGGCACAAGGATCTTTCTTGCTCCCATGATCTGTTCAAATGCCAAAACAAGATCCTGGAGCTTTGGAAGGGGAGATCTCGATGAAGCTCTACCTGTGCACAGTAGCATTCAGTAGGAACTTTTCCAAGAGCTTTCCAAAGGGTAGTGCAGTTGCACACCACCCCCAGGGAAGCTTCCCCATTCTTGAACTTCCCAAGGCATTTCTTTAACAGACATGAAATGCACAGGTTAATGGCAAAACTCAAAAAAATCTAAATCTAGAAAAATTTAACAGCTGAATCTTAAAATTAGGCCAGATCTCACCTTCATATATCCATGAACCTGAAAATTAGCGTGTATTATAGCTAGCTTACACTACTCACAATCAGATAATCTCTGTTCACTTTTGTCCCACCTTAACTGAGAAAAAAATATTTCTGGCTGTTGACTTCGGACTTTCCCTGAGCCTCTTCCACACCTAATCCTCTTCAGCCAAACAAGTCTGAATCTGGCACGGAGATCTAGATGAAAGAGAAGGTCATCTTTTATCTAGATTTTATTTTTTGTCTCTGTACATTATTCTGTTAAAGTAGAAAAGAGGGAGAAAATGTCAAGAAATAGAAGACACGATTCTTAGGATTCATAGCTAGCTTTCCAGAGAAAATATAGGCATCCTCTCTACTAATATTATTATCTTCTCACAAGACGTCCCACATGTAAGAAAGAAAACAGATAAGGAACCTATGTTCCCATGCATTATAACCTACATTTTTCTTTTATGAGTTAGCATCCCAAGGCTGCAAAGTTTTCAGGGAGTTTGGGGCAGTTCTGAATAATATGTTTTCATAAACAGAAAAAGTCTCTCAATTTTTATTCTTGTCTCTTCCCTATCCACAAAGGGCTAATAAGTATTATTTTCTTATAATTATTGCCAACTACCAGGAAGAAAAGATTGATAATAATTATTGATAATAATAGCCTTGACCAAAGCTATGGTGTTTTACCTCCTTTTTCCCTGGATTCCCATGGATATCCATTCCTCAACTACTGCACATCAAACATCCAGTCATCTCTATTTGCTGACAAATATTTCTGATCCTAACGGGCAAGGCTTATTTTAGTGTCATACAGGTTAATACACACAAAGGGAGCCTGGCTATGTCTGGAAACTCACCTTTATGAGTTACTTATTCAGATACACCTCATCGCAACAGGCACCCATTGCAGGGGTTTTATGCCCTGTTAATTAATCAAAACTATGTTGGAGTCTCAGTCTAGTTTCTAGCAGACAGATGGTAATATTAAGACATTGATATATTTCAGACTCGAACCCTGCAGAGCTGTCTCAGAAAAGAAAAAGACTGACTGGCGCAGAGCCTGAGCTCCCATCACAGCCCCCATGGGTGCTCCTTTTCCAGGGCAGCACGCCCGGTGCACTTGCTCTGCGAGTAAACCAAGCAAAGCACACACGGTTCATCAAACCAGCCTTTTCACCAGCTTCAGGAATAATGAATAGGAAACATAATTTCAGTGCAAGCAGCAGGACAATACAGTAGTAACACCCTCTTCTACAGCTAAGTTTCTAGTGACATCACTAAATGTTCTGTGACTGAAGAATGTGGCGTTTGGGTCCACAAAGCACCTTCCTCTTCATCCCAAAACTGCTTAGCCCCCCCAAGTTACTATTACTCCATTACAGTCTGTAGATCATAGGTAGAAACTGAATTAAATAATTGATGCTTTCCTTTGTTTAATACAGCATACAACTTTTGCCAGTGTTGAGACACTAGACACCACAAAGCAACTGCTATAAATTTCCAAAATACACTGTGCTGGTTTGTACTTTCCTCTCTGATGCTTCTCCCAGTATTAACTCTATATCTTCTCAAAATTACACATTGTCAAATTAAGCACAGTGGGTGGTGCATTTATGATTGTTAAGTAAAACCATTGAAAGAACACTCATTTCTTATAAAACAACAAGGATTTTTACAGAATTCCTGTCTTGGTTCCACACTTTAAAAAAATCCACTTTTTCTTAATCTCTTAAACTTGGGCTAAGCAGAGTTTTAAGGTTTGCAGAGCTGTTCTCCAGCTGAGTGTTTCCTTTTAGATATGCACACCTCCTTGTTGGACATTCATTATCAAACCTTGTGTTTGCCTTTTATCTACAAGTCCTCTTCAGTGTTCAGCATAAACTACACGGACACCTTGCAGATTGACATTTCTTCATTCATGCTTTACCTTAAACAGCATGCGAAGACATCAAAGAAGAGGAGCCGACTTTGATGTTACAAAATGAAAAACGCCTCATGATTTGCCAAGACCAGGGGAACTTGTAGTTTGCTCTTTTTTCCCTTAAAGAGATACTACTGCTTTCCTCATGAATGTGAAAATCTTTGCTGTTTTCAAACTTGTGTAAACGTTTTGTTCCCAGTAAAAAAACAAGCCACACCTCACTGGAGTCCATTAAATATGGGCACTGGTACCTAAACTGCAGTGGCTTGAAGGAACACAGACACTTTATTTAAAGAGCTTATTTGTTTCACACCTGTGACTTTTGCACACTCCAGGTGTCATGACCCACAGCATCACCTCACTAATACTGATAATAATAGTGCACGTGCTGTGTTTTTCATTCACAGGTCACTGAGAGGGGTTTAGAAAAGCATGGTCATTCCTGTGCTGTAGATGAAGAAATTGTGCAATAAGAGATGTTATTTGGTTTGGCCATGACAGCAAATAGCCAGCAATAAAACAGAGCAGTCCCGATTCCTATGCAGATGCTTGACTCAGCAACTCACTCTGGTCATGAAATCAAAGGCGATGGGGCTCAGCACCATAATAGATGTAAAAAGTGCCAATAACCCCGGGAGGAGGCCAGTCGTTCCTTATCAGAAGGTGCTGCACACCACAATAGGTAACACTTGATTTGGTTCACAATTTACATTCCTGTTGGTTTGGATACTAGCAAGGGAGGTTTTCTTTGCATGTTTTCTTTCATTGTTTGAAGTGAAGAGCTACCCTGTCCTTATAAGGGCAGTAGGAATGTGCATAATTAGTCCAAGGCTCGAGAATAGAGACATTCAAAGTGAACATTTGTTATTGATTTCCCAGACTGCAGTGGAACTGAGAAGAACATCATGAGAGGAAAAGATATGTAATTAAATGGGATTTGTTAGAATGCTGCCTAGCTAGGTCATTGCATATGTATTATTCGACTGCATTGCTTCAATGTAAAGCACACAGTTCCTCTCCCTGATACAAAATCCTTTGATTAAGCAGCCTCCCGTCATTGGTGGAAGGGGCCAGCCCTTTTGTTGTTTTGCTGCCGGCAGCGTTGCTTGTGCTATTTCTTTAAGACTCTTCATCAGATGTGGTTTGTCAGGAACATGCCTCGACTGTAAGTCAGAATAGAGCTCATTTTCTTTGATGTGCATTTGTAATGTGCCTGCTCCAAAAGGAGGGGAATGAAAACTTTGGTCACACTGTTAATCTGCAGGAACTACATTTTAAGCAACTGGATGAGAGTAGACTCTGCTCATACCATAGTGTCGGCTACTCCTTTCAAACAGAATTTTATCAATAATTGGTGCCAACACAAGAACATATGTCAAACATTTACCACAACTGATTCAGCAGCAGTGTGTTTAGCCCAGACTTTGTGCTGTAGGGAGACCTTTTATTTTCAGTTTAGGACCTGAAATTTTCCAAAATGACATGTATAGTTATCTCATTTCTTTCTGTATTGTGCTTAAAGACCAGCACAGATATGATCTGTTTGACTATTTGGCTCCAATGTTATAGGTTTTGTACTTAAGGCTTTTACCCTTGAGCAAGTGTTTTGCATACCAAGAAAGTCTGAAAGCGAAAGGGTTACACTTCCTTGAAGGTCCACTTGAATGACTGTGAGAAGAGAGCCAAAATGGTAATCAGATCCCTATGAGATCATATTGAAAGCAGCCATGCCTATTTCACAGAGTCTTCTGATGTTGCAGGGGTCTGTAAAACATTTAATCGCTGGAGTTTCAATAACTTGAGATTTGTTGTGAGTACTGTAGAGAGCACTCCTCTTAGATAAAATGCTGTCTGGTAATGCTCTTACTGCTACATGAGCCAGAATGCAATCGAATATCCATGGTGATTTAGCCTTGCACCGTCATCCCAGTGAAGGGGATGCAGGATTTTCACAGCTACATAGCAGTGGATTAATATAACTATTTATTACAATTCATGGGAGGCCTGATCCAGCTTCTGCCAGAGTCGAAGGAAAGATGCCATTTGATTTTATTGGCAGTTTGGATGGGGTTTTATGTGTCCAGTCCTGTAACTGCCCTCCACTACCACAGAAGCTTCCCCAGGGCCATCTATTAGTCCGCTGCCCAGGTGGCATCTATACGGCTGTTGGCCTGGTCTTATTACCCAGTGGAGCCCAGGTGATCCTAATTCTGTCAGACAACTAAGCATTGGTACAGAGAGGTTTAATAGCTAAACCTTGTCTACCTTGCTTTTATTTTATCCAAACCTGTGAAGTTCTGACTGACCTAGAAAATTAAGTTTGGCATAAACCATGCTGATGCCTGTCTCTGAAAGAAATGAATGAGTGGGGTTTTGAAGATGGCTCTCCAAAAAGTCACAGATGTGGTGTATGTGGATGAAACCCAACTAGCTTAGCTCACAATGTACCATCTCATCTGGCTCAAAGATTGCAGGGAGCCAAGAGAAAATCCTTGTTAGCCTATCTTCATTAAACAGAAAACCACCATCATCCAGTTAAGCTTGCACCAAATAAACCTTTTATTAAGCCTAGGTTTTGAGAAAACCCTTCTCCTCTAACGCATATGGTTTGCAGCTTACTTTGAAAGATGTAGAAACCAAGCCAAAAATGGACCAAGACTAAAGAGCAAATTACTCACACAAGTCAATGCAAAGAAACCTTTCCAGTTTCTTGCAAAAATCCAAACCTGCGGACTGTCAATGGACCTTATAACACTGAAGAAATCTGAAAGGTAGTTTATGTCTCTGAAGTGGTTAAAACAAAACAAACATCCGAGCCTGTTTTATGCTACGGTTTCTGCCTTTGCTACTACTGCTGAGCAGCAGAACAAGCAAGTTTGTAGGTATCAAGGCTGAAAGATGGTTCAGCATATGGTTATATTGTGTTCTTTCTGCCTATGTAAACAAAATATCCATTAGATTAAAAAAAAAAAAAAAAAAGAAGAAGAGAAAGAGAAACACAGTGTGCTTAAAAATGTGTCTTTTTGTAGTGTAGTCTAGACCTTATAACAACCAAATAGGAAAAGTTATCTGGACAATTATCTGGGTTGCTAGAGCCAACTAAATAAAATGGATGCCTCTGATCAAAGAGCACTGAGTTTTCAGAGGTGGCTCTTGAAATGCAGCAGGTCTGAAGATGGAAGCCTCAGAGCATCAGTCCTTTCCCCTTGGCTGACAGGCACTTGCTGAAGAACGGAAGAGGTTTTCCAGCAGATATTTTGAGTCTCAGAAAAAAAACTAACTTGCGGATTTTGAGGAGAATGATATTGCCTAAAAATATCATTGTTAGTACAGATGTTTTTTTGACAGATTTGGCAGATTTCTGCAGCACCTTCTGATTGTATGAAGTTGTGTGTGTGACTTAACCTTTTTATTTCTGCCTTTTGGAGTTCAGTCTCTGTCACTGTTGCCCTCTGCATTCATCTGCTCTGTAGACTCGGTGCTCCTGCCACTCATTGTTATTCTGCTCTCTGCTTTCAACATTATTCCTGCGAGATTCCCTCCTTGTCAAAGCACTGACTCAGTCTACCTTAGAGGACTGTCTGTTGATCCTTAAGACACGTGAATCTTTCTGGTTTCACAATTATTATCAGCTAGCCAAGAGTGCCAGGATTAAAATGTTTATAATTTTTATTACTTATAGTAATAGAAACACCACAACAATTTAGTGCTCTGCTGTGCTTGAAGGTTGTACATAATTGAGAACTGTTTAGGAGCATAACATTCACTTCCTTCCACCCCACCTTGCTGCTGGCACCTCAGTACCGTACTACAGCACCTTTTTCAAGCTACCTGTCAGATGTTGTTGAAAAGAATTGTTTGGAGGCACAAGGATTAGTCAGGTGAAATCCTGCATGCTCCCTTTGTTCCCCAGGCCAAACACTGAAAAGCACACCATCTATAAGCCATGTTTATACTCCTTTTTCTTGAGCCTGAAATAAGGCCTGGTCAAGTCACAAATCACCATAAATATTCTCATTAAGCATTAGCCTATTCTTAAAGAAATAGTTGTCAGTACCAACTCAGCTGCAAGAAGCCGTTTTTAGTTTTGTAAAAGCTGTGTAGCAGCAGACTAGAGATGGAAAGGTAAAGGAAGCCGATTAAGTTCTCAAGCAGCAGTTATGCCAGTTTAAGATGCCTATATCCTGACATGAGCTATGCCTTTGTCTGTAGCAGCAGCAGTGCACTTGTCTACCAGTATCAATGTGTTCAGGCTGGGGAACTTTCCCAGTCTGAATGGGCCTTGTTTCCAGGCATGGTTGCAGCCAGTCCCAGGACTTTCTGAGCTGCAGCCAACAGGGTGTGCAGCACCGTGAGGCTAGGCTGCAGCTTCTGCTGCTCCCGCACTCCTCGCAGCCTTCTCACAGCCCTGCCAGGACCCTCTGACACCCCAACATCTTGCTTGAGCACACTCCATAGGGCCCCAAGAGAAAGAGCAACCACCCTACACCACCACCCCCGAAATCCCACCTCCTTCTAGAAGACTAAAATACAACCATAAACTAAAGTAGAAGGTAGAAGACTAAATACTGTGCTGTCAACAAGGGCAGAAAGAATCATCAGAATTATAACAGTGAGAGCCATCATCCAACCATCACTCAAGAACAAGGGACTGGGAATTTTGGAAAGGACAGGATCACCTGTTTGCTGTAGGCCTTGAGACAAGCTCTGACTGCCTTGGGAAGTAACTTCTCGACACTTAGGTTTTTATCTCATCCCTTAAATGCATGCAGCACTGGCTGCTGTCAAAACTGTAATGCTCAGCTAAAGTACCTGCTAGCATTGCCTATTTTAGCAATATTTACTTAGTGCAGATTTGGGACCTTTGTGAGGCATCGTGATCTCTGGAAATTTCTTAATAAACCAGTTCATTACTAGCCTAATTAACTGATCTCACGTAGCTGGAAACCCTAGTTAAGGAAACTGGTCCGTTTCCTCCACAGTGGCGGACAACAAGCATTTCACAGCAGTGACCTGAATACTTCTGTCAAATCTTTCCATCATCTCTGAAACCTTCCAGAAAACAGGCTATGTTGTGTTTTTTGCTTGGCACTACAGCTATAGTACATAGTACCACTGTAATGTCAGACTCTCGCTTATCTTTCCCCAATTGCACTTACTGTTGCAGTTAAGGGAGAAAACCAGTTCACGTATCGAAAGACCTAAGAAGCGCTATCACGCTTTGAGCTATTACACAGCTATTACTAGCCTCCTTACCTGAGGAGCTCAGAAGAAGGAGCTAGATGTGTAAACTCCTTCAGCAGCAAGTGAAAAGGGAAGCGGGGAAAAAAAATAAAAAGCAATCTACTGCAAGTGGCCAACACAGCAAATTAGAGCTAACACTTTTATTGCTAATTGAAGTACTACTATATCAAACAAAATGATTAAGGACTTAACTGTGTCTAACTCTCTATCAGTAAAGATATGAAACTCAATCACGATAAAATATATGAGCAATTTAGGCTCTTACTGTAAAGAATAGCAGACATTTTACTTGATTCATCAGTAGGACAGCAGCCTTGACAATATGTTCTGTATGTTAGTCAGGCCTGACAGCTTACAGGACGTCAGGTCTCCTGTGCATGAAGATGGAGCTTTGTTGATTCATAATTCCCTCAAGGAGTCCATTATTGTAGATTGCAGTGTTAAACAAGTGTGGGCCGAGCACTTAGATCTCAAAGAAAGAAAAATGGGACTGTTAAAAGATTAAACTGGAACACTTCAGAAAGAAAGGTCACAATAAAACAAAAGCACATGTGTGTGTATATCTCATCATAATTTAATTACTGGTGATCAGGAATGAAATAGCCATCAATTCATACTACCTTCCGAAAACTCAAGGTTTCAGCTGAGAGATTAAGTCTGGAATTAAAATAGAGTTAAATTTAAATTCCAGAATACACTGGAAGCTGTACTGGAATAAAGAAAATTTAAAGTCAGGCCTATGCTTATAATTGAAGCAGCTTAACAATGCAAACTTAGAGCTGACTATTACACTTAGAAGAAAAAAAGAGCATGCCTTCACACTGAGCATTTTCATCTTTCAGTCTCTATCTGAGCATCGTTACAAGCAAAGAATTCAAACCCGTCACAGCCCTCCACCTTCAGCTTATAATGTGCTGCAGAACTACAGTTCAGCCAAGCTATCTCCCTTGAATTTGCTAGAGTGGCACATGGGATGACTGCCCCAAAGTGTCCCTTCTGCCTCCTGTTGGAGCATAAGAGACTTTGAAACATCACAAATTCATTTTCCTCGTGAAAGATGATTTTCAGATTAATTTTTTCTTCATGTTTATCCTTAAGGTAATTTTCTACTCAGAACTCTGAAAAGAAAGAGGGTTCTGGCTCATAAGCAATCTGCATCAAAAGTTACCAGAGCTACACACCGGTTAGAAAGCAAGCTGACTGGCCGAACCAAAAGTCAGCTGGGGCCCCCTGAAGGAAAAAAGAAATGACTGAAAGACACCAGAGAAGGAAAAATAAAAAATTAAAGTCCATGCTGTTGTGCTAAGCTGATCAGAGCATGCCCACTACGCCCTACTTAGGGTGAAAGTGTCTAATATTATAGCTGGCTAGAAAAAAAAAGCAGGAAAGTAAATTCAGAAGTTCTGAACATTTTTCCCTCTTTTTTTTTTCTTCCCCGTGACACTCAGTGCCGCTGACTGGCCCCACTTGTAGACAACAGAAGCCACAGTCACTCCCTGATTATGAAATGGCTCCGCGTCCGGGCTGTGCCCGCTCGCCATGAGGGCGGCATCCGCAGAGCAAGGCCGTCTGAGAGCACAGGGTGTGAGGGATCCCCCTGGCAGCCACAAATCAAGCGGTTATTTTCATCAAAGTGATCGAAACAGAGTTGATCAAAACAAGCAGAAGGCACTGTTCTGTTTGGTCTGTACACTTTGTACACTGCCACTTGGGAACTTAATTAGTCCGCGTGCTTCACGTTTCTATCTTTAGTCTGATGGCATACAGCTGTTCTTTTCAACATCGCTGCCTACTGCCCTTTCCCTGCTGTTGGGGTACGATTGTAAATAGACGAGGCAAGATTGCCTCAAGTTTAACCCTCTGCCAGCGCAGCCTCCACTTACCGATGAAATGCAAACCCGGAGAGATGGAGCTGTGGGGGGAGAGGGTCTCCATTGCCCCTGGGGAGAATGGCAGGGCATCACTGCTGCTGCAGGCCAGCCTCTTGCCCGATTAATTAACCCAAAGCACCTGGTAAAGGTGTCTAAAAGGCAGGGCCCTTGCTGATTGCCTAAACCAGTAAGTTTGGGCTCAACTCGTGAGGTAAATTGTTTCATTACCTCACAGGAGTTTAGTTTATTTGCGCTGAGGAGGACTCTGCCACACGGGGATGGATCCCTCAGCTTCACAACACTCATCCCCATCACAAGGCCGCCCTCAAAGCAAAAATGCTGAAAAAAAAGAAATAAAAAAATCCACCGTTTTGAGGGCAGCAGTACCTGTGAAGGGGAGGCACTTCAAGTCACTGCCATCGTGAGGTGAGGGAGTGGAGCTGGTGCTGCTCCGGGGCTGTCGTGGCAGCAACTGCCTGTTCCCGCCTCAGCTGAGGTTCCGCAGGCGCCACCTCAGCTGAGGCGGGTTTGGGGCAGAAGAACAAGCCCTGGATGTGAAAACACATCACAGAACTATGAAGGAATATAGCTTATCGAGGCCTGTCACTTTCCTCAGAAGATCTGCCGCCGTGACAGATAGTGACCGAGATCATGCAAGGATTTAGTAAAATCCCTGAGGTGGTGACGGGGTCCGTTCAGGCTGAAGTGGGGCAAAGAGACATCTAGGGAAGGTGCCAAGCCGGCCGTTGAAGCCAAGCTTGAGGAAAGACTCAGCAACGAGGCAGGAGGTCCCACTTCTGGTTGCCTGTGGGGTCAGCATGACGCTGAGCCTTAGCACCCCTGTGCCCAGCAGTGGCAGCGGGCAGGGGTAGGAAGGTGGCTTTATCGTCTGGGGCAGGAGAGAGGAAGGGGGGGCACCTCTGTAGTACATGAGGGTCTTCAAAATACCTTCGCTTATGTCACCTCTCGCACATGGTATCATAGCCTTGCACTTTCAACTGGGATATTCGTATCTCCCAGCTGGAACCCAGCCAGCATCCCCCCCCGTAAACCCCCCAGTTCAGAGCGCGACTCGTTTTTCTGAGCAGTTAAGAAGTTACACATTCATCAGCTCCCAAGATTTACCATATCGGTATCGTCCACCTCCCGCCTCCCCCCCACGACCCCCACCATTAGTTTTTGTCTCTTGTAATCATTTTTTCTCATGTACTAGAAATTCCTGCTTCACTACCTTGACAGTGATGTTAACGTCAGGTGCTGCATATCATGCCACACTCATGAGTTTTACATTCCTACGACATGGCGGACTTTGATACAATTACAGCTCGGCTACATATCTTAATTTATGTTACAATATTGCTGTAGCGATACCAGAGACAAATGTTTAATTCACAGAACCTCAGTTTCAAACTACAGTCCCTGAATGCAAACAGCAGACTTCAATATTTTTTCATCAATTTCTTAGTTCATAAAAATCAATTTTTGTAGAGTTTTTACACTGTACATAAAAGACTGTGGCATCAATTAGCCTTAATTCTTTTTTTTTTTCTTTTTTGGAAACCTCTTTGTAGGAAAATCTCATATTTCAGCAATTTGCATTATCCACACAATCTGCTTTGAAGTTCTAAGTTATGGTAAGAAAAGGATCCACTTATCTGCACATAAAAAATGTTCAAAGCTTATAAATTCCCTGAAACAGATGTACATTATCATTGGATTTGCCTTTCTCTCTTTGCTGTTGCATGGCTAATAGAGTTTCATGTGCCCCCTCACATCCTCCCCATTTAGCATCTTTTCTCTACAGAAGCATGCACCCTACTGTGCCAATCCACACTTCAAAGATTTCTGTCTATCTATTAGAAACAAAGCACAAAGTGAGAACATATGGCCCCTTTTAAATTTCCCACATTTAAGTCAATATCGTTTCTTTTCTCCTTTGGCAAAGAAACATAATAAGGTTTATCTTCTCCCTTCCTAAATCTGCTGGCTCTCTCAAACTGCTTGTGCCAATTCAGCAGTTACTTTGCAGTATCAGACTTGGCAGCACATATGAAAACAAAATCTCTAATTTTTAAAATTGCTTTTATTTCTTCAGATCAAGAAGATGCATTTAAATGATGAAAAAGGACAAAATGTAACTGCACACTTTCAGATAAGTGGATTTTAAACCCATGAAAGGGCACAGCAGAGAGTCAACAGCAAAAAATTGTCTTGTTCAAGTTCTTTTCATGGTGACATCTTTCCAAATGTTTCCTGTCACTGACTAAAGGGATGGAAGAGCATTTTGGAATCTAAGGCCTTACTGAGGATGAGCACCCACTTGTCCTGTGTCCCAAAGCATCTGCAGAAACCCAGCGTACTGGCACTGAGGGGAGTGGTTAGGCAGTACAAGCCGCTGATGCCCCTCTTGAGGAAAAGGAACAGTTACTTGCCTCAGAATTTCTTTGGCTCCTCAGTTTTCTCTGTCAGGGTTACAGACATAGTGACGGTACCTCTTGTGTGCCTGGAAGCAGAAATTTCAGACCATTTCTTTAGAGTAACTCCATCCTGCGCACCTTTGGGGAGAGGTGTAACAGGGCACACAGGATGCTCATGGTGAGGTCTGCTGTTCAGAGGAATTTCTTTACATGAACAAAGGCTCTAAGTAAAATAAACTTCATTAACTATTGTTAGAAAGGTCAGCAGACGCATAGTATCCTGTGAATGCTGCATTTGTGATTCAATTGTAAGGCAAGGGGTTGCAGTGACGATGATTTTAGCAGAGTAAGATATGGAAGTCTTGCCCCACTCCTGAAAACACTATGACTTACTCCTTTAATTCATAGTCACTAGCTAAAACGACTCCACATTTCAGACTCCTAAGCTGTCAAGATTGCAATCTTTAAATTAATTGATTTTACCATCCATTCATTAGACCAGGAAAATTCTTATAAAAACCTGTCCCTGATCAGGGCAGGCTACGAGTGCCCCAGGGCCCTGATTCCAAGCGAGTGTAAATTGAAGTACCTCTGTTTACATCTGCCGATCCAGTTAAACTGCACAAAGTTTCCATTGAAACCCGTGGAAGTCACATGTGCAGAGCCATTGAGGGCTATAGACTTAACAGATGGCATACTCAAACGGCAAGAAGTTGTGATTATAGACATCAAAAGTAAAAAATATTCCCTGAGAAGGCTGTAAAGAGACAGGAGGAATGTGAGGCCCACAGTGCTGCTTTTTGCTTCCCTTCATACTTTTGCACTTACTGGAAACCCTGAGTCTTTTTAATTGAGCTTTTCCTCTCCTCCACTCCTTGCAGGGTGAGGAGGGTTAATTGCTTCGGACTGAAACATTACAATTTTCTTACCCCTGCTTCCTAAGGGCACGTTGAGTATGCAAGGACGCCTGGGCACGCACCGCACAGGAGTCCAGGCAGCACTCAGAGCAAGGCTGGAATAAACAGCTCCAGATCCCATGGCCATGGGTATCTATAAAGCACCATATCTACAACTTTAAAAATCAGCACTGGCCAAGTGAGACCTTAATGGTAATTGCCATAGCATTTCGCTGTTTATCTTAGTTGAACTAGCGTTACCAGTCCTGGTTGTTAACAACCTCAAGTGGCACTTTATTCATCTATCAACAGTCTTATCCTGTGAACAAGCGAGGGAAGAACTATAAACACCCACTCCAAAGTCACTTTGCAGGTTTAAGCTAAAGCCCACAGAAAAAGACCGTTCACAGAACTCCAGTGAGAACAGACAAAATACAACCTCCAAACCAATGTTTTAATCTACAAAGTTTTATTTGTCTTTTTAAACTTGTAAACCATAAAAAGAGCTTATCAAATATCTGAAATTAGTACAAGAAAAAATGACGACTCATATAGCAAACTGCATTTGAAGGTCCAAATTCCAAGACATGCATGGGGCCCTTCTGGCTTCCATTTGTGAAGCTGAAGACAAATTCGGCCCAGTTTGTTCGGTGTTTTATTAGAAAAATCAAAGCTTCAATGTGCTATACTTCATGAGTAGAACAGAACAGGAAGGATTAAGTGCAAGAAGAGGCACTCAGCACCAGAAGGATCTGAACCCCATATCTTCATCCACAAAGTACAGGCTCACCAAGAGTACATCTCTTAGCTGGTAGCAATTACAAGCTGCTTTATCTTTATGGACTAGGTGCTCAAAGGAAGACACAAACCCCACTTCATAAGCAGTCATAAAAACCAGAAAGCACAGTGCACATAATTACCAGTATGCCTAATATTGTTAATGTTTGCCCAGTGCCAAATTTATGAAGCCCCTTAACAATATGTCTTCAACATTCTTACAAAACTTCTGGCACTTCCTACTCTCAGACGCTGAAATACTAGGCTGACGAGACAACCGATAGGTCCAGACCGCCATTTCTTGTGATATACAGATTATACTTTGTGTCAGTAGATTTCCAAGGCATAGTTAGTGAGTGCTTAGTATTTAGAAAAATCAGGATAGATATTGAAGCTTTGGGCAACATTTGACCAACTTATGCATGTTTGTAATCAGAAAAAGAACTGATGCTACTATTCAAAACATGCTCTAAAGAATATTGAAAACATCTGTAGAAACACCTTTGCTTCTGAAAAAAATTCCCTCAGCTTGGAGAGGGACTCAGGAAACTGGGGCATCATTTCTTATTCTGCCACAGCCCTCACGGTGATCATCTACAGCTCTCCTTCCAGCTGCACACTGGAGATCAACCTCCTCTAGAAAGTCTTTCAAGCTTTCCCAGTGACAAGCATTCTATGAACTACTGTTGCTGGTTTATGAGCAATAAAAGTACCATAAGAGATTCAAAAAGGTAATATGAATACAGCTTCTCCATACAGTATTTTCCTGCCTCTTGTCTGTCTCCCCCCTGTTGGACAGTTCTGTGCTAGCCCTACACTTCTCAAACCTTTACATCCTTCCCTTGCCAGTCTTTCTTCACGGCTCTAACTCTCACAGTAATCCATCTGAATAGTTCTTAAGTTCTGCTAATTTAAAAAAAAAGAAATTACAAGACCTCATCCATATGATTTCTATCATTTTAGCTCAGTAGGATCGAATTATCTAGAATTATATAGAAATACAAAAGTAAATTAAAGCATCATTGAAAGCCTCATTATTTAATAACTATAATCCAAACTTCAAATAAGATGCAGTTCAACCTCTACTGAATAATTTCAATATAAAGTTATTTGCTTCTCTATGTCTGTTCCTTTTAGCCCATTTTTAGCACATTCTAAATGTACACAAGCCAAAAAAATCCCCGAACAGCTCCTCCCAAGTCAAATCAACTGAACAGCTGTCAAATATGCAAAGAAAATAAATCGTTATGTGATAAATTGAGGCTCTTTTTGCTGCTAAGTGCATTAGAAAAGAAGAGAAATCTTCTTCCAGAAGCTATTTAGAAAACACACTAAGTTCAATTTTTATTTCACAGATTCTCAAACATGTTTCCGCTTGGTACATTTGAAAAAAAAAGAAGTCTGACAACTAACAGGATGGTGAATATGACTTGGTTCCCAGCAAAAACCATGAATAAGTCATGTTTGAAAAAGTATTTTCAGATCTTGATGACTTGCATCAAGGTAATTAAAGGTGAGACTTGATTAGCTGACACATTTCCAAACATGAACATTCTTGCCTATACTCCAGGCAAAAATTACGGTGAATGTTTTTGCAAATTTTCAAGCATGATGAATTTTTCTCAAGTATAATTTAGGCCCCAAGGGGCCTAACTTTCCTGTTAATTGGAATACAAATGAAATCTGTCATTCAATAATTGAGGTACACAATGACATATGGAGAACAGCAAGCATTCATCGTATCCGTATGTTTATGTGGCAACTTGTAGACTGTTGAGCATACACAGTACATATCCCTTTATAAAAGATCACCTCTGTCAGAATCCGTCTTGTGCCATTCACTAACTTCTGCCAGAGGACACATATACACATATATATATACACACACACACACACACACACACATATACACATCTTTAAGGTACTTCTCCAGCTATGCTTTGCTCTTCTGTGCTCAGGGTGACTAGAGTAGAAAGGCAGTTACAGAGGTCATGTTTGTAGCTTTTTAGTTTGATATGGCCTTAAGGGCTGCCAATTAGCATCTGCCAATATGCTGGGAGAACCTGTACTTCGTCATCCAAAGGCAGAACTGGGTCTTAATTTCTAACAGTGACTAAATGACGTGGGGATGTTTCAAAGACATTTGGAAGTGCCTTGAGGTCCTCCAATGACATGAGTATAAAGCACAGTATTTGCTGCTAATCTTAATTAACTTACCAGCTTGATCTCTTACAGTAAAACTTCCATTTAATATTAGCTACTACGAAACCATCAGCAGTAAGATGCATAAAAAATAAATACTGAAATCACTGTCTGCACATTATGCAGACTTCAAACCCACATTCCTGGAATGAAATTATAGGCACCCTGAAGCCAGTGGGAATCTGGCAGTCTTGCCAGAGATTTCACTGGGAGGGAGATTTTTACTTTGCTACCCTTAGTGTAGCTTACTTTGTGTTAGGTGGTTGTGAAGTTGTGACAAAAGCTTAGCAATCCCAAAAACTGCAGATGGTAGAGCTGAGCAAAATTTTTCAGTTGAAATTTTTTCAGCAAATAGTGCAAATTTTGGGATCGGCTTAGTTTTGCTCAATTGCTTTGTGTAAAAACATAAAAAAAATGTGAAATGGCTGGATTTTTCATTCAAAATGACTTCACATCACTCCATTTTACTTCTAAACAGTAATAATATACTCAACTCTGAATATTTTTTTTCTTGGAAATGAAATGTTTTGTTTAACCAGAAACTAATCTATTTTAAATTTTCATTCAGCCACAGTTTTGAGCAACTTAAAATAATATACTATTTTTTTTTAAAAAAAAGGTTTTTAGAATTAACAATAAGCTGAAAAATCAGTTACTCAACACAGGTCTAATAGCAGGAGACAAAAAAATTTAACTTTGGATAGTTTAAATATAAAACCAAAGCATACCCGGTCCATACGTTATGGCCTGATCCTGTTCCCAAAACTGTTACTCCAAGCTCTTTCATCAGTGGGATCTGCAAGCACTGACAGCAATTGCAATAAGCCCCTGAAATCCACAACAAGAAGAAGGAAATATACTTTCTGAACTAGTAAAACTTTAATTAACAGGGGGTTCTCTTGGCACAGTTTTTGCTGTTAAATAAATAAAGCATTTAGTCAAAACCATCTATATTTACTATACAAAATACTGAAGAGCAAACATTTTTAAAAGATATGGAAATTTAAGGTTCTGTGAAAAGAAACTGTGCTACATGTTATTCACACTTAATACACGTAACACAACTGCAACACAGTATTTAGATACTGTATGTTCATATATGGCTGGTGTAAAGTTTTAGTATGGGGATGCCACGTTATTAAAATGTATTTGTATTTCACAGAATCTGAGAAAGGCAGAATTTGTCTTTTGAATGTCCAAATACAATAAACCAAAACAAATCAATGCAAGATTGTAACCAGCGGTCAGTTGTGTTACATTTCAGAGTTCACTTGGCACAACTAGTACTGCACGCTTTTCAATCCAGTGGGATTTTGTTATTGGTGCTGTTATCTTTTCCAGCAAAATATCTTTGGGTGAAAGAGAATTTATGCCCCTTTGCTGCCCTTTCTTAGAAAAGCCCCCAGCCCTGAAAACGCTCTAGTTTTCCAGAACGTTTTCTGGTTTTCAGCAATAATCTACATTAAAAAAATTGACTAAGAAACAATTCCCACCTCCCAGTGTTTCTGGCATATGCTCTACTGAAAAGAGAACAGCTTTAATTACATCTTCAAACCGAATAGCATGGCATCCCTTCTTAGATGGAATGTACACTTGTGTGTTTGCATGCGGTATAATGTAAGTCACTTGAATACATCAGACTTTGTTAACACTATAATATAAATAAGCTTATTCCTTCTACTAGACATATAAATGCCTTTTTTTTTTTTTTGCAGTCCATAATTATATATACATTGAAAAAGAATGATACAGAAGCAGCAAAAAAGGCTTAGACTAGAACAACTGAGTGGTAACTAACCAAATTTGTGGCCTTTTCATATTTTCATTACAGAAAATTCTGCATATAAATATTTTTGGACTTTAGGAATTTTAAAAATAAACAGAACAGTATAGTTGTCACACAGATCAAACACATTTTAAAAACATTTTGTTAGATTTAACAGAACACACTGTTGACAGCTAAAAAAAATAAAATAAAACAAACCAGATTTTTTAAAGAGGACAATAAGTCTAAACAACTGCTGATCCAGGGAGACAAGAGATGGACCTAATTACCATGAAGCAGTGATTCTACTCCAACTCCACAAAAAGGCAAAGCTTTCCACTTTTCTTTAAAAGTGGATGTCTCCATGTTCTTAGAAAGCACAACATCCCTCTAAAACTAGTCAGCAGTAAGGTAATAACCCAGTTTGGACTGATCAAAACTCTAGTCAGAAAAAAAAATACCCTAATCATAAAGGGCTTATAACAATGTGGGATAGTTACATTTTACAATATATACTATAGACAAAATACCACAACATTTAAAATAATTAAAACCAAAAGCAAATATGTTTATAGAACAACTATGTTTTCATGTGAGGAGTTCTCTAAAGTTCCAAAAGCAACGCAGGTGTTTTTCAGTCACTTCCCAGCTGCAAAATGGTGATCTGTACAAAACCCAACTGAATGTATTACAAATCTGGGCCCCACAGAAGGTTAATCTTGAATGTACTGACCCTTTTTTTCACTTTTCCAATTTGCTTTTGACCTTTGAATTTCTCATCAGCCAGTAAGGTGAGTATGGTCACATTCTCCTTCATTGAACGGAAGGCCTTTGATACGGAAAAAGTAGAAGAGGCCAGAATGATTGTGAATGATATTTTTTACATGTTGAATTGTCTCTACAATGGGAGAAGCACAAATTGGTAGGTGCTGGGGAAATTTAAAATGGAGGCACCTAAGAAAATGCCATGGCATATATTTGTAAAAAGTCACTGTTGTGGAAAAAAATAATTATAATGTTAATATTCAAACCACAGATTTCTAAAACACAACAAAAATGTACCTGAGAGTGTGCATATTTATATATATATATTTATATTTATATTTTATATATATTTGCCAACATTTAAAGTGAGAAAGTATATTTTCCTCAATTCTTTCTCAAAACAAAGAACTGTGGATTTAAACAAAACAAAACTCCCAAACAACCCCTCTCCTTCCCAAACCCCCATGAATGATATTTATGGCCCAAGCCCTAAAGTCTAGTGATGCTTTTGAAAACCCCATTTCACATCCTCCTCTTTTCAAACAGTTACCCCAAACAGAATGGAGAGTAAGCAAGAGAAAAAAAAAAACAAAAATAAAAGGAGTATATTTAAATATTACCCAGTATATAACAGACTGTACTTGTGTCAGTGACGAATCTCCAAGAAAATAAAGTGTAAGTTGTACAAATGTAACTCTGTTGACAAGTATAGCTAATATTTCCTTGTAATTCTTAAGATAATTTGAAAGGATGTGAACACAAACAGGCTACATGAATGCAGTATATTAAAATCCTCACCCCCACCCCCCCCCCGCCCCGTAGCACATTACAATCAATAAAAAGAAAATAAAATCTGAATAATACTAGAGGTAGCAGCTGTTTGTATTTTCTGTTATTCTGAGTATCTCTGGAGTCCAACCCTTTGAACATTGCTCCCCTGATAAAAGGCTTGTGTGCGATCAGCCGACATACAGCAGACTGGTGAGCTAGGTGTCTGCAATAGTGTTTGAAGTATCTTTCCTACTACAATGGAAGTAGTACGTTGTAGAAGTGCGTTGACGACCTGTATTAAATCACAGCTCAAAAAGCTATGGCTGTTTGCTGTTTTACAAGCCACTTTAAAAAAAAATAATCCACAAGGTGTTTAAGTAAGCTATGCAGTTCCACAACATATAAATAGGGTAAGTTTCAAGAGTTCCATATAACCTCTAAAATATATGCTAGCTGAATATTAATGGAGTAACAATAATATTAATCATAGTAATGCCTTAGTTCTGGTATCACAAGAACGCATTTCCTTCATATGGGATGATTCTTGGAGGATGTTGGTGGGATCTGTTTTATGTCTGGTAGAAGTGATGGTAGTGGTGGTGGTGCTCGTGGTGGTGGTGGTGTTCATGTCTTTGTATCATTTGTCCAACTTGGCCTTCATATAAAATGACTGTGGGCAGGTCTCTCACGTGTTCCTTCTCCACAACTGTCCCTGGAGACTGAAAGGTTTTGCACATTTGGTGATTCTCCTTTGCCCTCTGCTTATGCTTCTTGTGAACCTGTTGAGATTGCAAGGGGAGGTAAGGAAGATTCTGGCCCACCCGTGCACTTGGGGAAGCCATTGGCATGGGTGCCCCTTGAAAAGGTTTATTTCTTACTGCCCTTCCAGGATGCACAGGGGCAACATTTTTGCCCTGGGCCTTGGGAGACCTTACAAAGTGCTTGTTTGAGTCCTGGTTCCGGAACCTCTGTTGGATTTCTGCTATCTTGGCATACGAACTCTCAGCCAAATTGATGTGGTTCGGATCCACCACTTGAGATTTTCTATGGTGAGCATGGAAGGTTTCAGGTTCATGAGAACGGGATCTAGTCTGATTCACAACTCTGCTTGGTGGGTCATGTTTTTGAGCTGCTGGAGGAGATCCTAGGAAATAACAAGCTGAATTAGTCATCTAGTATTTCACAGTTTTAATTAGTAGCATGTAGTTGGCAGGGATAGCATTAATCGGCAGAGTGAATTTTTCCTAAGGAAATGAATGCAATTATAGCTGTCTAGTTTAATTACATTTAATAATTCTGACTAGTAAATAATACACACACAAATATACACCCATATGTACATAAAAGTGTGTGTGTTTGTGTATGTGTGTGTGGGGGTGTGTATATAAAACTCTTTACAATGCCATCTCTTGGTCATCATCTATCTGAAATTCACCAAAATAACTGTGAGTGGAATAGTAAAATCCTGGCAGAGGACAGGGAAAGGGAGGAAATCCAGATCCCTTTAATTTGGGGACGGGAGCCAAAATTCCAGGTGTGAACCCACATTCTCCAATTTTTGGGTCAGTAGTGAGTACAAAATACATGCTGGTATCATCTTGGGAACGTGCTCCAACATCCCAAAATCAGTCCTCGCCTCACCCATAGACTAAACTTAATAATTTAGATGTAAAGATTGTTCTCCTAGGCTCACCTCCAAGTTTGGCTACGCAAACAAGTACTTCAAAGCAGGCTTGCAGCACATTAGCCACTCTATTGTGATACCACCTTCATCAGTAATTATCTTGCAGTATTCACACAGTCCTATTCCCTCCAGTAAGTCACCACAGACAAATCACACAAGTTCACAATTCACTGCCCCTGATGTGGAACGTGCAACTGAAGAAAAGACCAAAAGGTTGAGACATAAATTACCAAATTACCTGGCCCAAACTTTGATGTGTAGTTTTCTATTCCTGCAAGATCCAAATAGTGGTTTCTCCTTTCAATGTTCTCATCAACACAATGACGATAGCACCCACTTTGCTCTGGATTGTTCTCACTCTGGTGATATCTGTCAGCAGGAAGCAAAATTACAGTTCAGCAGAACTTCTTTAAAGTCACTATCACCATCTGCAAACCAACAACTAATGGCCCCTTTGAAGTGACAGGAGTTGCTCACAAAGAAACAACAAACCCTAAAAATTCTGGATGACCGCATTTGCTATGTCGATAGGCCTGAACTGACTGTTCTTTCCCCTCATATAAATCGACCCCAATGTTGCAAAGCAAAGGACGCTTTCAAATTCCATCACACATGCAAAACCAAATAAAAATCCTCCTAGGTTTTACTACATTTTGTCTTAGGACCAAGCCATTCAACTGATTCTCTAATTTGGACGTGCCAAAGAAAATCTGCTGTTTGATTCATGGCTGTTCCCACCGCTGTCGGGAAGCGCTGGGGTAAGCCTCGTGTCAGATAAACATTCATGTGGATCTGTAGTAACTAGAGAAAGCCTGAGAAGAGAAGGTGTTGGTAGGACACCTAGAGATAACCGCTGCTTTCCAAAATACAATTAATAAGGTTGGATCAGCCGCTGGCTTCAGAACCTCAACTCCTTTTCCTGCTCAGCTTTGCAATTTTATTTATAGCAGAACTATTTCCTGAGAACGAATATCTGAAATACCATTCATTTATGAGGCGGAAAAAAATAAGGCAGAGGTTTACAGTATTGTAGCCCATAATGCTGAACAATTTAATTCAGCAATTTAAATGGATGTCTGCAGATATGAGCAATATTTTCAATATAACAAACAGGATAAGCAGAAAACCCTTGATTAAGTCACTGCCTGTCATTCAGATAGTTCAGTCTCCATGACCACAGGATAGGCTTTCCACTTTCTCTACGCGATTGCACTGATGTCAGCCTATGACCACAATCTCGCCTCGTATCCTACACCCGTTGCTAAATATGGGCTCTGCACTGTGTGGTGCCCAGTACTCCACTTTTAGACTACAAACACATTTCCAGGTTTCCAGAGGCTGCTGATCCCATTGAGCTTCGGCACAAACTGCTTTTCTGGTCTAGGGCAGTACTGTTCAGGGACATTACAGAACTGAGTCCCTCGTGTCTCTGTTAGACACAGGTCTACAGTCTCTTTCATTAAAGTCATCAGACTTGACCTACCTGGAAGATCACTTTTGCTCTACTTTGATAGGTAGAGTCTCCTGAATGGAGGAGAGTCTGCCTGGAAAGCAGGTAAGCTTTAAAGACTCTGAGTCAGCTTTGAACTCCACAAGTAACATGGGGTAGTATCAAAAAAAGAGGGAATGTCCAGATATTCTTTATTTTTTTGGATACATAGCCAACTCAGTACCTTTCCTGCCTCAGACACACCTTTACAGGTTGTTACACTTTAGCAGGTCAAAATAAAAGATCTCTGGGGCCAGAACCTGGCTAACTGAAGTTGCCACGCATGACTTGCCTACAGAAACCATTGGGATTTGCACACACGTGCTGAAGAAAATGCACAGTTAACCCAGAAAAAACATCATTGGGTTCGATGCAACACAATTAAGCAGCACTGTATACAGCACTCTCTGTTGAAAACTAAGTTAACAGGGAACCTGGTTTTCTGTTACTGTAATAAAATCCATCTCTCATCAAGACAGTGGAGAAAAACTACGCCACTACTGTCACAGCCCTGCATTCTAATAGCTTTCTTACATGCAAGATGATGTTCAGCAATACTCATGCAAATATAGACAGTGAAGCAATCATATACTGATGAGAGATGTGCTCCACTGTCAAAGAGAACTTTAAGTACTTCTGAGAACTGAAGCGTCTGCCATCCAGCCCCACAATGCTCTCCTGAATACACAGGGGAAGACACAGGCATGCATCAACCATGCATCAAGCACAGGGTGTAAAAATACAGTGTTGTTACTGTTTTTTGGTTTGGTTTGGTTTTTCATAAAAAAGGCATCTGCTTAAGTGTTTGTGGAGCGTATGAAAGCCCTTTCTAAAATTCCCACTCTGGAGTGTCATTCTGATGGTAATAAGCACACAGCAATATAGTAGGTAAAGGGCAGAGAGCAGCGACAGGGAGCAGGGTAGAAAAATGCAAGGACATTTCCTGAAAGCTACACTCACTGATAACATAGAGTTTAAGCCACTCAGGGAGAAATCCCTTAAGCAGGAAAGAAAGAGAGAGTGCCAATGTTTATCTGTGGGTAAAAGGAAGACGTTTTAGAGGCTGGTATGCATCATATTTTCCCTGTTGCTCTAAATGAAACATAAACTCGAATGGCATGAAGATACCCAATCCACAAAGTTGCCTGCCAGGGCTCTTCCACCATTAATTGTATACATGCCAGGCAAGCTAGCTATGAATCTAGTTACTTGATCTTGATACTTGTATTAGCCTCACAGGCGAAAATTCCTGCCTGTAGCTTCCAGCAGGTGAAAATCCTAACCCATCTATCTCCCACCTCCAGGATAAAAACATTTCTATCCATTTTATCTTGAATATTAATCACATCTTGCCTAGAATTCCTAAGTGACTGAATTTGTGAAATGTGTGCACTTCTCACAAGTCCTTGTTGCTGCTTTCAAAGGCGAAACCTCCGCATTAATATCGTGAGACTCTGATATGAGCCTCAGGGAGCTTTCCTGAGGGTCAGCAATTTGGCCAGAGTGCACAAACATCCCTGGAACATACACAGTGTGAACAGGGAATTCTTCGTCCTGTCCACATTTAATGAGATGCAACAAAAACTGTCAGATGCTGACAGCTGTCTGATGCTGATCTGCTCAGCTCAAGATACAGGTTTGTCCTGTTGAGGAAGCCTCTAACCAAAGGGATGAAAAGGACAAATGCAGCAGAGCCAAGATTCTACCCCAATATTTGATGCCTCTATGACTGTGGATTTAAGTGGAAATGGCTGCTGTTAATAAAACCACTACATTAGCAAAACCAGGACTTTAAGGTGGATGGGAGGGGAACTTCAAACTGAAAGGGGATTTTTGCAATAGATTATCAAACAAAAACCATCCATTACATTCACACAGGGCAAAGCTTTGCTAATGGGCAGAGGGAACCTGAACACCACGTCTAGACCAACAAGCAAAACCACGGCGTATTGTTTAGTTCACGCGGAGTATTCTTCAGTTCACAAAAGATTTTGTACAGAGTTGCTTTTTTTAATCCAAAATTTGATTGTACTGGGATCTACTCACTGGGATAACTCATTAGCATTTTTACTCTATCCAAAAAAGGGAGGCACAGTTTTGTTGTCATTTTTAATAAAACTGAATGCTCCTTCTCCTGATAAATTTAGTAAACTAAATACACGTATTTGGACAAATATCCCTAAATCCAAGAAAAGCCAAAACTGGATTTATTTTTTTAAAAAAATTTGCAGCTGAAGAAACAAATACAACTAATGATTCGGTGTCATTACCCTAGCATTTCAACAAACACTTCCTTGTGCCTTAGCCTGAAACATAAAATCCTGGAACAAATCGAACCTCTACACCAAGATGACCTTTTTGGAGCAACTAATCTACTTTAAAATGCATCAAAATTACTTGCTTCTGGTTTGTTTTTCTGTCCATTAAAATACCAAATGCAGAAAAGGAACATCTCACCTACATATGACCAAGAGATTAACATTTTTTGTAGCTGTAAAAAAATTTAATGCTTGAAAAATACATTGCAAATTATTATCACATACTGTGAAGTTCAGTGCAGGTAATATCTATCATGTAGGTAAAACTCACAGTACCAGGGTAGTTACACATAATTACACATTTTCAGAGTAAAAAGGCTTGTTCTGGACTGGCAACCAAAATAATATTGTACGTTCCTTTAGGGAAGAACTAAAAACCTTTTTTTATCTAATCTGTAGATGGTTGCAAGTGTACCTGCAGCTGTTCATAAAAGAAACCACTGTGCTTGTGCTTTATTGGAAATGCATGCACTCTGAGTCACACAGGCTGGATTCCACTGAAAGTCAACAGACAGGTATTTTTTCAAGTGATGAAATGTATTCTGAAACTTATGAAAAAAAAAAAAGAAAGATAAATTAAATTATCCAAATTTTCCTGCAAGATTACATTAAATCAATTGGTTCTAGGCAAGCAGGCTAATTTCTACATGAGTACAACCTATATAACTACTTCTGTAAGGGAGAAGTTGACCTGAAGCTGATGCGGCAGCGGGGAAGCATGGTTTCTGGCAGGTGGGAGTCAGCACAGATAGCCTTTCTGATAAGTTGCTGGGAGGTAAAAAAGAGGTGAATTTACTTCTCCTACCAAATGTACAAACACACTTTGGAAGTGGAGTGGAGGCACCCCACAGTTGCTATAAGCCTGAGCCACCTAAGCAGAACGGAGCACAGAGCAGGCAGCGTGCTGGGAGCTCTTGCTTGTCGCTTACTCTGCGGGACACAGCCTATGTGGACCACTTGCTGTAAAGCTGATTGTCTGCTGCTTCCCTCCTTCAGCCTAGGTACTGTACCCAGCGCCAGCTCAAAGCTGCTTTCTTCAGGAGCAAAGGCGGTAAGGAGCAGCAGGTCTGGCTATGACCTGGTAAACATGAGAGAATTAAACTTGGAGCTAACTGAGTTGACCCGTGAAAGAAATGGGCTAGAAGAAGGACAGAGAAAAGCAGGAGCTCTGTGAAGATGAAAAGGTTTTAGGACACTTTTAGCCAAAAGGCCATGCTATAAACTTCACTAGTAGGTACAATATCTGCAGATGGAATCTAAAAAGACACTGCGTGTCCTCCAAAGAGCCAACAGAAGAAGAAAATTTGAGTAATGTGCTACAGATTTGTTTTTTTGTTTTTTGTTTTAATATACAAAGTATCCACCCATGGAATCTGCTGACAGTTCACAGTGAAAAATCCTGTAATTCCTCTATTTTACCATATTTTTTTAAAATAAAGCAAGCAAGCAGGCAAGAATTCAGCAGCTGAGGTTTCCTCAGAGGTACCCAGTGCCTGTCAGGAGACAGATTTCTTTCTCCTTACCTGAGAGAAGCCCGCTGCTTCTTCTCAGAGCTTCGTACTTCTTCATTAGCTTTGCTTTCCGCTCTGTGCCTGGCACTCTGCAAATCTGCCAACAAGAGAAGGTACATCATTCTCCCATTACTGTCCTAGCTGATCAGCATAACTAACATGCTACATGGCAAATACATTTTTTCTTGTCCATAGACCAAGATGTAATGTATCATTTCCTGTAACCTTCTCAAAAGTGCTTTTGTCCACACGATAGGTTTCAGGCAGACATAACCTTGACTGTAGGACATTAGTCAGGGTTAGGCTGCAAGCCATGCAGCAGGTTAAATGGAGCCACATTCGCACTGATATGCTTGTCCCTCAGAAGGGCTCGGTGGTTTGGAGCTTGATGCTGTACTAATGCAGCGCATAGCTCCCCAGCAGTGTAAATTTGTCTATGTCTGCACTTGACTGACTGGACATACATTAAAACTGAGGTAACAAGGCTCTCCTTTTGGATAAGGTGCCCACATTTTCTACTGAAGTATTACTTTTATACTTTTAAAAATAACTTTTAAGTATTTTAATTTAGTACTACTTTATCTACTGAAGTAATTACGTCAATACAACTATTACTAGAGTGAATACAAGGTGAATAAGCCATCAGAGTATAAGCCATTTTATAATGGCAGACTCTGCCAGTACAGAAAAATATGCATTTTTTATGCATAGATTCATAAACATTACTTATGCTTACTTGTTTATTCTTATTCAGCAGCAGTGATAGCTATGCACTTGCAAAAAACATTTTATACCTGTTTCCACACAAACTGAGCACAGTAATATCAGCAGAGTTAACGTGGTACAAGTCAAAAAGGCCTTAAATCTGCCTTGCAGTACACAACATAGAGGTTATTCATGCTGCCAAGAGGAAACGATCCATCAAGAGACGGAACCCTGATTTGCTTAAGAGACACTGAAAAGAGAGTAGACAATTTTGCACTCGAGATCTTAAAACAGGTTCATGGGGTTTAAAATACCCACAAAATTATTTGCCTTTAATTATATATTTATTTGTATTAACAAAGTACAAAGATGAATTTTTAAGGGATTCTTAAATTTTTTGTATTTTTTCTGATGGCTGATCGCACGTCCTTACCAGTATGATTTAACAAGATACTCTTCTTCTTCTGGCTGCCATCTGGTGCCACAGTAAGTTTCACTCGCAGAGTTTTACTGGAACTAGGAGAATGGTTTACTGATGCATCAACTACCTCATAAATGGTATGAAGCAAGCTGGTAATATCCTATAGTTGGATTGAAACACAAAAAGAAATGCTGTTGTGAAAATGGTATGGAACCTACAGCTTTGATACTTATAACTATTTTAGACTTGGGACTATTAAATGCTGAAATACGCTCAGAAGTGTCTGACTTTAAAAGAGCTGAACTTGCACAGAACCTTACAAGAAATGATTAATTTGTCTTTTTTGTTAACCCCCATTCTTTCTAATGTAGACTGAAATATAACTCTCAGACACAGAAGGAAACGATTCAAGTACATCCATATTCTTCATCAAACAGTGTAAGATTTATGAAATGGGGCAAACCAGATCAAAACAATAATTAAAGCAAAAGGCATTCGGATTTCCCAAATTGTGCACCAGCAAAATTGTGTTCTGCCTTTTATTTTCTTTGGCTTCAACAGAACCCAAGGATAACCATCCATACTGCACTAAAAGTTGAGTACACATGACCAAAACAAATACAGCAACTGAAGATAATCTTGGACATTGCAGTCCTACTACTTCTTGGTTTTTTTTCTTAGGATAGTTATAGAAGATGATTAGGGGATTAGAACATCTTTCATATGAGGAAAGGCTGAGGGATTTGGGTCTCTTTAGTCTAGAGAAAAGAAGATTGAGGGGGGATCTTATTAATGCTTTCAAATACTTGAAGGGAGGATGCCAGGGGGATGGGAGCGGTCTTTTTTCAGTGGTGCCCATTGATAGGACGAGGGGTAATGGGCACAAGCTTGAACATAGGAAGTTCCATCTTAACATGAGGAGGAACTTCTTTACTTTGAGGGTGGTGGAGCACTGGAACAGGCTGCCCAGAGAGGTTGTGGAGTCTCCCACTCTGGAGACATTCAAAACCCGCCTGGACGCCGTCCTGTGCAACCTGCTGTAGGTGACCCTGCTCTGGCAGGGGGGTTGGACTAGATGATCTTCCAACCCTGACTATTTTGTGATTCTGTGATTCTGTGGTTGATTATATAGAGGAAAACCAGTAAGAGAAGTGGCAGAACTGTAAACTTCTGGCTTGGAAATAAATGACGTCTGAATATCACTCTGCCATACGCATATTGTGGTCTAGCTTATTTTGCAAAATTCAAACCAGTTCTAAATTTATATTTTTGAGCAGCAGAGATTATCCAGCCAGGCCTATTGCAGAACATTTTTCACACATCTTTGAAAGCAATGGGATGTGAACAAATGCTTACGTGCCTGCCTATATCACAAAGAACATTAGCCAAATTCAATAAGCCGATTGTTTCAAACAGCAGAAATGCTGTTTGGTAGCTGGTGATGCTCAAAGGTCTCTCAGGTTGATCTAATGCAACCAGGCTCAAATAGGGTACTACCTCAAATTGCCAAATGAAAAGGAGATCTCTTGGCTCACTGCCTTTCCCCAGAGAGATTTCACCCAAGTTGATCTTGGGCACCAACTTAAGGCCAAAGCATGCTGATCATTGCAGGCTATAAAGACCCCATTCAATGTATATCTGAGAATTTTTCCATGCTGATCTTCCTATTCCTTGATCTATCCTAGTACATAGGCTCCTTCCAAATGCCTGTGAGCACACAGGAAATATCTAAATCATGCTTTGTTAAATATAACTGGTTCTGAAGATTAAGTGTCAGGTCTATAAAAATTTAAAAAACCTCTACAAGTTTTCCTTTGCCCAGGGGTCACACCCATGACAACAGCAGCTTGAGTTTAGTACACCTTAATGGATCCTGGTACTTCAGTAGTCAATATACTACACAGGCCTCATTATCTAATCAGCTTTAAAGGTGACATAAAAATACTAATTTCTCCTCACACAGAATTTGGAGAAATACTGACCTTATGGGCAGGACAGTAGATGATTTTCCAGCTCAATGGGCAGAATGAATGACTGAATCCTAGAGGCTCCAGACTTTGTCTTAACATGTAACCTCTCTAACTTTTCTGCATTCAGTGGAATTTCTCCAGACTTGTGAGTTCAAGACAACATATTCATTAAAAAAGACCAGAACTTGCAGTCTCTCCTTTACTTCCCCACTGAAATATTTTTTTCTACCATTGCCATAAGAGTATATATATATGGGCTGCTACTACCACGTCAGTAGGTGCTTTCCATTCTTTTGACAAGAACCGCTGTCTAAAGCTTGAATGAGGGAGAGACTGCTCAGTGACAATCTGGTGGACACCTCATAGCTCTTTAATACGTTTCACTTCTCACACTTCCTTCCACTCTGCTATGAAACCCAGCCAGACCTCTAAATAGACACAGACATATCTGACAGCCAGCTTGAAGGACTGGATTTTTAGTTCATCTACCAGAAAAACCTAGCCAAGCAAGAACATAAACAGACCAACAAACAAAACATATCTATTGCTTTATACACCCTCCATAAATTATGTTCTAGGAGCCTTGTCCTATAATCCTACACCTTGATAAACCAAATTTTCCCATTCAGCAGAATACTTAAGCACCATATTTAGTCTTAACGGGGCCTCATGCACTCAGCACTTTGGTGAACGGAGCCTTTCCCATCCGTTCCTTAACAAGCGTTGGTTAGCCAACATGGCATCTTTCCACACAAGGCCACTATCAACAGATTATTATCAACTCTTTCATTCACAATAACCTGTCCCCTTCCTTTTTTCAGCTACACCAGATGTTTATACAAGCTGATCATCTAGTCTGTTTTAACTTCAATGGGCAAAGACAAAAAATCTTTACTCCCACTGTCCTTTTACATGAGTTTTTTCCAGTGATGAGGTCTAACTTACTGACTGGCATACAATCTGGCCCTTGTGTTCTGTAAGGGTCTTTCTCAACAAGCCGCTTGACTCAGCAGTTTAAAAAGTACTCCCAAATGCTGTCAAGGAAGGCGAGACGCAACATTTGTGTGACACATACTTGGCAAGTCAGAAATATGCGCACGCACATATCACATCGGGACAACTTATATCTCTCAGCCAAACAAGCCTGAATTAACCCAAATTAATGTCCGGGCTCCAAGAAGTTTAAGAGGCTGCACAGAGGTATCAGGACACCTTGTGGCCTTACGCTCTGCTGCCTGTGCATTTCATTGCATGTTTAATACCCAGCTTCCTCCACAACAATCTGAACTGCTTTGCATTCTGGCACTGGATGAACGTGGTCGTCAGACTGGATATATACCAAGATTGAGGTTACGGATATCCATAAGTAACCGCTTAATGCTTATGCTGATCTTTTAAACACCACCACCAACATTTTTATTATAGGATTCATTTACTTGTGGTCCTAATTTGGGGTTAGAAATTCTAGCAAACTGACAGTTCTGATTTTGTTAAACAAGTCGGCTTGGGGCATTCGCTACTCTGTCATCTACCAAAGTCATGGCCGAGTAGGTGCCAGCTACAAGGCAGCCTGAACCTCCTGGTGCTTTCCAGTTATTACTTCACAATTATAACATACAAATTCCTGAGGCACTGATCTGGTAGGAATGGTCCTCGTCAACAAGTTCTGAATGGTGACTAAAACTACCTTCTCATAGCCCTTTTTTGGCAGCTAATATGGTAATGGCTTCTTGTCAAATTAGTAGCACTAGACCATTAAAATATGTTACGAAAGTTGAATTTTATAGTTATGTCTATATTTACCCCCAAAAGAATTTTCGTCTTCTAGTAGCCTGCCAGGAGACTGATGCAATTTATGTTCCCCTTGAAAGCTGTCCCACTGAACATTATCTGTATTTAAAGTCCTTAAAGAACTGCCTAAAACCATTGACACAGCTTTACCTTCTACACACCAGCTTGTGCATTTCACTGGCCTCAAGAAATTTAGCATCAAAGATCAAGAATAACAGCTAGTTACGTTCTCCTCTCTACTGGTACACTACCCAGCATAGCATGTCTCAGAGACCGCCTGCCAAAGAATCTACCTTTTCTGCACAATGGATTATGGTTGTTACTAATCACATGATTTTGCAACTGCTTTGCTTAAGACTGCTCGGCACTTCCCGCACAAAAAGTTTCACCCCACATTTCTCAAACTTCCTCCCTTTTTACATGAAACATATACAGGAACAGATTTCTCAGTGTTTCCCATTTTTCAAAAAATATCATTTGCTTGGTTTTTTTACTGAAATTTACTTTTAAACCATTTCTAGTTAAAAATCAGTGTGGATTTTTAAATTAGTATATTAAATGGGTATAGAGAAATAAGAATTTTTTAAAAATGAAATATTTCTCTCCTTTATAGCAAATGGACTATATTTAGAGGGGACCTAGGCGTCATGAATCTACCTAACTTTTGAAGGGCTTCAAGTGTGCAGAGTTTCTGGTGTGCAGAGTTTCTGCTGCGACAGCTAGTTTAATCAAGCAAGAAAACTAAAACTATGATATTTTTCCTCAAAGAGGAAAACAAATGCTTGCTGGGTAGTATCCAAACAGCCAGCACATGCCATACCCAGATTTATTTGTGTCTTTCTTATTGAACACTACAGTTGTTTTTTCCAGGGCTGAAGGATTTAACAGTATTAATCTGTATGTTTTTCACATCCTATTTTATCAAGCAGCTAATACAACAAAGTATATTGAAAAGAGCAACTTTAATAGATTGCCAGAAATACTTGCATTAGAAATACTAAAAAGCAAACGTTAAGGCCAGACATGTATGCTTCACTCACACACGTATCCGCAGAATACTTTACAGATCTCCGGTAGGAGATTAGCAGGAATTTAGAACATTCAGAGAAACTAATGGGTCTGCAAAAAAGAACAAGAGCAAATGACATTAAAGTATTCTTCATTCCTTACAGAACTCATGAGACTGAGAAAGTCCCTATTCCAGGTATTAATTTTTTACTTCTAAGGAACATTAGTGGTACAGGGACGACCCTATTTTTCCAGTGTTAGCATAGCTTACCGTTATAGGACTAGTTTGCAAACTACAGATTCTGTAAAGAAAACCAAGAGGCTTTTCCAGTGGAATTAATTTAAGAGCATGAGACATTTGCACTACACCCCCCCCCCAAAAAAAAAACAACCAAACAAAAAACAACAAAAAAAAACAAACCCCAAACCCACCGAGTTTAATAACACTGAAAGAAAACATTCAAACATTCAGTTTGATTCTTTGTAACTTGTCTAGGAAACATGTCTTTGGCTTCCCTCAAAACCAAAAGTGGAAGTCATATTTTCTCTTATATTTCTCTCTGGCACAAATCCACCCAATCTAATGGCTGAAATGATGGCCCCTGTGATACAGACAGGCACTACACCTCTATCTGTTGGTTCAATTGCTGCTTCTATATCATGAGTTAACACAATGTTGACAAACACAGGGAAAAACAGTAAATTTCAAGATAAGGGTCAGGCTGGTAAACGGTAGCCCCAGAAACGCCAGTATCCTTCCCCAAGACAAAGATCTGGTGCTGAGTTCTGAATACAGAGATAACCTCAAACCTTTTAACTCATTACAGAGGATATGAGCAAAAATAACTAAAAAGGGAAAGAAAAAAAAAAAGGAAACATAAGAGGAAAAATTGGGTATTTAATGTAAGATACAAAGAACATTTTCAGCATTAAAAATGTATGAAGAAAAACATCAATATCAGTTCATTACCTTTCCCTCAGAAAAAGAAAAGTACAAATGTCTTATTTGTACTTTGTTTGTAGTCTGATTTTTACATACAGCAGGATGTTTTTATTGCAACATCAGCTTTGTTTGATCACATACATTTTTGGATCATTCTTATTTGGAACCTGAAAGGAGCTTCACTTGCTATTTATTCAACAACTAGTCTAGAAGAAATTCTCTTTTTTTTACTCCTGACAAGCAACTTTCTTGTGTGCTTATTCCTGTGCAGTCACTCACCAAAGAAACTCAATTTTCCAAGAGAGAACTGATTGAGGGTGGGGTGGGGGGAAGACTAGTGTTTATGAAGTATAATTACATTCAGAGAGCTCAATATAAAACCTCATGGATCAAAACACATTAGTTCAATTATCCAAGTTTCAAGTCCGATTACAAATATCTGCGTGAAGATAATTACAGTGCAGCTGTCAGTTCTAAAAAGGCCTGCAGTACATAATGAATTGTCCTCTTGTGGCTTATGGAATGAAGGGAAACACTATTAGCCACGTTCTGTAATATACATATTAGAGCAGGAAAAGTTATCTCCCACTACACCAAAAGGACTGAAAAATGGTCGTCTTCTATGACAGAAAAAGCAGTAGTTCAATAACATAAAGTAATGCTAATTTTATAATTTGCCATCCCAATAATTATGCTTTCATAACGGGTGTATCTTTGCAAGACGCATGACTAGATCTGAATTTCTAATTATAAGGACTATGGAACAAGTCATGCAGACTCTAGGAGGAAATCAAAGCAGTATTAAGTTCTGAAGATGTTAAGATCCAGAAGAAATTTCACTGGAATGATGGAATTTGAATGCTCATGCAGTGATCTGTCATTGTGTAAAATCCAAGGAACATTTTAACCAGTAACCAAATTCATATCTTATTTACAATTTTCAAATATTTTAATGAAAAAAACATTTAGTCCAGTTGTAAAATTGCACCCCTCCTACATGTCTCTTACAAACTTGATTTAACACTGTGTATTCCTTTGGAAACTCTAGACATGAAGTCCAATGTTTTAAACACAATGACTTTGAATCAAATCAAAAGGATGCGGGTGGGCAAGTGACTTCCTTTTCCAGTGTCTTACTTTTCCAACATGAAAAAAAAAAGAACAATAAAGCTGACTTCTTTTTGTAAAGCACCTCAAGGTCTACAGATAGAAATCTGACTTAAGACATTTCATCTCTCTGTTAAATCTGGCTATAAATCCAGGAGACGTTAAAGTGAAATTTTCAAAGAGGAGAAAAGGTCCACACTAAGCCTTTCTCACCAGAACACTGGACCTTTGTTTAGAAAAGCTGACCGGTTCTGAAAGTATTTTCATCAGCTCACGAAATGGCACTGGTACAGATCATCTCTCTTCCTCAGACTGTCCATTCTGTCCTTGATCCAGCAATGTGCTTCACATACTTTTAATTCAAAGCATGTGTTCCATTCATTTTAATTGAAACTATTCAGATGTTTAATGTTTGCCATCGTTAAGTCCTTTGCTGGATCAGGAGCAGAGCTGCTTAACAGACAACACTATCAAGCCCACTGTGTTGACTGTCAGTCTCTCAGGGGCTAATAGAACAAGAAATTCTATGTCATATGAAGAGACCAAAATGCCTCTTTTGTGGTCAAGATTATCTATGAGCTGCTATCATTAGTCATTCTTGTACAAACAACTCTTAAATTGCACCCGGATCCAACAGTAGACACCCAACCAGATGGATTATACAAACGGCACTGGAACAGCTTGCAAAAGTAGTGTGTACCTAACTGGGAAACTCTGCAATGGTGCATACTATTTGTTTCTATCTTTGGTCACATGTAAAGAGCTGAAAATTATCAATCTATTTGGTCCCTTGGTTAAAAGAATTTTTTTTGGCACAGGTTCAAGCCTGAATATAGCAACCCCCAGACCTTAGAGTAGTATAATTTTCAATCCCTGCACAGATTTGGTTTCAGTTAAGCTGCAGGCTGCTCTTGTAGCAGGGAGAGGTAGAATTTGGCTGTAATATATTCTCTAAGTACAGTCAAATTAAGCTCTTTGGTGTACCACATAATCACAAATAATTATTGTATACATTCTTAAAAGCATATTCTCGTTATGTTCAGCACATGGAACTCCCACTGACATTAATGGGAATTCCATGCCTGAATGTAAAGGACACCCATGTACGCGGGTTTGGTTTTTGTGTGTTTTTCCCCTATTCTTTGAGAGTCACGATAATCTTGTAATGAAGACTTAGCCTTGGGTCTCGAACGATCTGGGTTCAATCTGCCACTAGGTTCCTGTGAGACTTCAGGCAAGTTATTTCATTTTTCTGGCCTCTGTTCCCCACACATTAACAAATACAATACTCCTTCCCCACCCCGCCTTCTCCTCGCCCTCTCTCTTCCCATTTGAAACTCTGCACTTGGCCTGTAACTTTTCATCTGCTTATTCTCTTGCATGAGGGGCACAGATTTTATTTGACTATTCAAAGCACTATCAGAGTAGAGACAATAAAAAAAGCCTAGTAATGATGTTCATATACACGTTACAAACCCTGAACAACCACCACATTTGGCAAGTTGTTCAAAAATGTCAAAAGAGATTTGCTTCAGTCTTCTAGGAAAAATTTCTGCCCTCATTTGGTGTCTAAGGCCACTACACTTTCAGTGTTTACCCTATTCCATTCAATCGGTTCTTAGTAATTTTCACAGAGACCAGCATAAGAGCCAAGAGAGATAAAAACTGTCAATTTTCAGCTGATTATCTGAAGGCATGGGAGCCACTAAACACACCACACAAAAAAATCAATGACAGCACATTGCAGTAAATCTCAGTAAAAGACATTCTTCTAGAAGAAGTATCACTCAATTTGAATAGAAATAGTTCTGAAAAAGGACTGTAACCTAATCTATACATCCTCTTATTCAGTTTCATATTTGCACAGGAAATATGACTTGAAGACATCCTGAAAATAAAAAATACACATGGGTATGCTTTGACAGCCAATCACCATGGTCATCCAGCAAGTATTATGAATGTTATTTATACTCGGAGGGAGAAAGCAGAGATCAGCCTACTATACATGAAAACAACAGAACAGTATAGTTAGTCCTACTGGAAAGAATGTCCAAAAGCAACCTTGCTATTTGGTTAGCTTAAGTCTGAAAAGCAGGATAGAAGCCAGAACAATATACATTTGCAGGGGTTTATTTTGACAATGTGTTTAGTTGCGCAGTTGCTTCAGATATTTTTCCTCCTCAAATGCCAGTACTATTTTTTAAAGGCTAATCCCAGATATTAAACAAAAACCAGCTTAAAAAGTGGTACAGTACATCTGAAAACAGTAAACTACTGGTGGGATTGTTTCTAGGAGGGAAGGGTCCATGGAAACTGCTGTTTAAGTTGGCAGCACACCTCTATTTCATAGAAGAAAAAATGTTCTTGTTATAAAACACTTCTCTTGTTAGCAAACGCTGCACACAAAGGGGCAGCTGTACTTTGCTTACCTCACGTGTGACTCTTCCGTTGTTATCAAAGTCATACAGTGTGAAGGTCCATTCTTGCCTGTTATCTTCCTCTACAGACACATCACATTGCAATTCCTAAGAAACATGCAAAGAGCAGCTGATTACCTAAAGCAAAAGGCCTGTTTGCAGAGGAGACTCTCTGTAGAAGGAGGCTGCTTGCTTTCTTCCTTCCTCCCTCCCTCGCGGGAGGAAGCCTTCAGGATATGTCCCGGGGAGGCCTCTGTCCACCACACTGAAGGAGTCTCATCACAGTCGCATGATAATCCTGCCTCCCTTGGGCTAGGCTTCGGGGAATCTGCAAGATGCTTTCTACTTCATTGTAGAAAACGCAAAAAGGTACAAGAAAACTGCTCCCTGAAGCTCTTGAAATACAATAAGATTTCCCACTAAAAAGTGGGAAAGAAAACTCTGCTTAGCTCAGGAAGAGACAGATAGCAGAACCAGACTCACAGAATGAGGCGGTACACCCCACTGCCAGGAGCAGTCATTAACACGATGCGGACATACGGCACAAATCCCCACCGGTGAGACCTGTCCTTGACACAGACATTTGATACCCAGAGGTTGTCAGAGTTAGTGCAGTGCAGCATTATGCCACTGAAGCTCCTGAAACGGAGCCTGCCGAGGAACTGGCGGGTAAGAACGACCTGGGAGTAGTGCCTGGTCCTTATTTCAACTACGTTTTGTTAGTGAGAGTGTGATCTGCGGAAAGCCTGAAAGAATCAATTTGTTAAAGGGAAAAAACATTCTCAAACCAAACCCAAGACTTCAGTCAAGAACAAAGGATGCACTTTGACTGACTCCAGTCACCTGGGTGCAACCGTTTGCTTTCTCTCAAGACCCGTGCAATCAAAATTATCCAGAGCCACAACAAGGCAAAACAGAAAAGTTACAGTGCAATTAAAATGAAAGCCACTGTATGCAAGTAAAATAAACAGCTCCAAATAGCTTCAGCATGATATTGCTCAAAATACCTGGTTGATCTTCTGACTTGAAACCAATTCCCTACAGCAGTTCCCGGTCCCCCTGTCCCCTGCTGAGTTCAAAGGCAGGCTGCTCCCCGTCGTAACAAGCCCGGCCCAGAGCTGCCAAGTGCCCCATGCTCTACTGTGGAAACACAGTCTCACATTACATAAACATTCCCGGCACCTTTAAAAGCCAAATCACATCCACCTCAGATTTAGACCTCTTGTCTCAACACTTGCATTTCTGCTTCTTTTATACCTTTGAAACGTCCACCAATCTCTTAGCTCCTAGCAGACATAGCTGGAAAACTTTCATTTGTAGAACAAAGGAAAAAATATCAATACTTGGTTTCTCGCCACATATTAATACTTCCCTGTCCCCCACTGCCTAACATAACATCTTTATGCGAGGATGTGCTCTGCTTAGTTAAGAGCCATGGCAACCTGCCCTGCGTTAGTCATGGAGCCCAGTACCAAGTGCTAACCTTTATGGCATGCCAAGAACTACTCGGGAACAAACACAGGCTTTGCCGGTACGGTAGAGTTCCAGCTACTCTGGCACCAACCATGTTGACAGGTGTCCTCCAACGTTCAAATATCAAGGCACCGTTAATTGCAATTTATCATCCCTTTCCTGTCTGCAAATGTCTGCCACTCAAGGTAGAATATAAAATGTGCCTAGAAAAAAGAGTTACCGCTGTGCACAAAAAAAAGGCAGGAAAAGTCACCTCCCCCCAGAAGGCACACAAGCACCTAGCAACACCTGAACTGCCTATGGGAAAGCTACCTCATTTTAATCAGCCTTAAAACAGTAAAAAATAAATCATACTAGACTACTAAATCTGCTCTAGAGAAAGAAACGAATGCTGGAGCTGTGCAGCAAGGTGGCTGCATGGTCTGTTAAATAACAATTGAGGAACGCAAAGCTCATTACTGTGACAGGCTGACAGCACTAAAGGTAGAAGTTTGCCATGTCTGCTGGAGTGCAGAGAGATGAAAACTCGTGCTGTTTCTTGCTGGTACCAGAGTATCTTCTTCCTCACCAAGACAGACAACCCTCTAGCTGGATGACAGCATGCTTCAATACTTATATTTATTAAATCACTCCCTACATAAACAAAACCTGCTGACTACACACAACGTGTGGCAGATTTATGATGTTTGTAAGTCTAGAAGGAATAGGCCATCAGACTCATTGCCCTCCAGCATCCTTCTCCTCCTGCCATGTGATCAGATGGATTTCCCGTGTAGCAGGTCAGGGTTATTTCATTTTGGAGGCCCAGGCACACAAGACCGATGGTTAAGGAATCTTCCACAAATGTCTTACACTAGGCAGATTTAACCAAGTGCATTGAAGTCCATGAAAGTCCATCTAAAGATTTGATAACATGATAGCTGGCATAATAAATTACTAACGAAAGGATCATAGATAAAGGTTTAAACTGAATGCCTCTTCCTACTATACATTTCAGGTCCTACAGAGGAATGATCATCATTTGATTCTCTCCAAACCTGGAAATAAGCCTCACTCATCACCTTATAAGGAGCACCAATAGTAAGACACTGACTTGTGCCAATTCTGCTCCTTCCTGTACCCATCATAGTTGTCAGGAGCTATACATATGCATCAGAGGACACTACTTGGTCCATAGGTTATTCTTCTACCATAATTATGTCAGTACAGTGAAACTTCAAAATATAGAGGACTTACTTCAAATTTCAGCTGCTTCTTGGAACCTGTGCGTGTGTCACTTTCTTTTTCTGCTTTCTTTTCATCTCCACTGCAAACTCCATCTGTCTTCTCTGGAGGCAAAGCCACTGCGAAAAATATATTTAAGAAAAACACTTATAAGGAAATGTCAAAGCAGTCTCATATTTGCAAATCTGTCTTTATATTTAGGGTGAAATTGATTTCAGCAAACTTGTATGAGAGGATCATTATACTTGATTTGCTTTTGTGTTCACTACACATCTGGGATAATTTCTGCAGACAAGCTACCAACAGCTTTTGGTACACAGCCTCTCCTACAAACATCACTAGTCACAGGAAGTTCAAACACAGTATTATGAGAATGTAAATCAGCAGAACTGTTACTGTAAATAAGTTGAATAATTTTGCAAAATATTGAAAGTTTGTGACATATTGCAAAAACACATTGCATTCAGCAGCACTGAATGAAGTAATGAAGCTGAAATTAAGTCCTTGTTCTCCTTCCATTTCCCTCTTCAAATACACACAAACCCTACTACCTTCCAAAAAGGAGAAACTACCTGCCAAAGAGGTTAAGCTGCATTTTTTCAAGTATGTATGAAAAAGTATATTTTACTTAGGTTCCAAGCTAAAACATTTGCACTTACATAATTCAATAGCACTCATAAAGATAACCAATATTAACATCTATCAGATATATATCATAACATACAGCAGATATACAACAGAAAGATATATATAGTTCTCATGCGGATTAAAAGACAAATGCCCATGAATTTAACAGCTGTGCCTTTGGCTCCTGCAGAGGCACTCAGCCTTGCACACGATGAAACCCTGTATCTTAAGAAAATGAATCCTATATTCATTATGAAAATATACAGATTTTTTTAACCCTACCCTTAGATGTTTTTGATATGATTTTTTTCTACATCTACATACCTCTGCCAACGTTATACCCATACTTCATTAGGCATAGCAGTAATCCTGCCTACACCCCCCAAAAAAGAAGATATGGTGAGAATGTGGGTATTGAAGTCAGCATTTTTCCTCTTGCACTGCAGCATTTGGCACTTACCCAAAGCCTTTAGCCTAATGCTATGTAGGAACCATTTCTTGGGGGTGCCTTTGTAAGTAAGGTCTCATGTAAGTGCCAGTTCAGTGAAGTCAGATTCCTTACAAAAAAGGAGACATGATCCCCTCCAGTTCAGGATGACCCATTTCAAACTGGGTTTACTCTGTGGCTCTCCTGGTGTTTGGCACTACTGAGGTGCGTCCCAAGCATCCTCCCAGGAAAGCAAGTCATGCTAGAAATTAAGACATTATACAAGCCATCTTTCAGCATTTTCTTTAACGTTAAAATTGAACAATTAGATTAAAAATAAATAAATAAATAAAATCTACCCTTACCATAGCTTTACACTCTCAGAAATTCCAAAAGCTGACATTTCTGCCACAACATTAACATTGCCACACTGGAATATATCACATTTTCTAGCCTTATTTCTTTGTTTAAATTTAACAGTACTGCATTATCCTTTTTTCATTTTCAAAACTGTCGGATACTAGTAAAGGTTCTAGATGTGCAGGAAAGAAAGAGGGAAGGAGGTAGAAATCCTAACCTTTGGAATTTGCTGACTTTGATACTTATTTGCAGTTTTGATGTTATACTAACACCAGCTTCCCAACATGCACGTGTAATTTGCATTGTACAAATGCAAGTAGGTATGCAGTTTATTATACACATACGCACACACTGATACACTTTGATTTCCACTCCAAGCCATGTTAGGATTCCCTACACTAAACCTAAGCTAAGCAGCAAGGTCAGCTGAAGGAAGAGAAAGTTCACTTCATGGCAGTTTCTTCCCCTGTCCTTTCAACCTGGTGTTATAGGATGAGCAGGGACTGTTTATTAGGAAGTTTTTGTAGAGTGTTTATCATAATGAAGGCATATATTAAAATAAATACTACTTACAATACAGAAATTTGAAGTGTATCCAAAGAAGGGCCATACTTACTTTGTCCACAAATACAACTCTGTATTGCTGGAAGTTCAAAGCTAAGGCCACCGAGAGACCCCCGTAAAACAAAAGACAACATTTGGTTGTCTACCTTAGTCCAGCCTTGTTGTTTCATTCTAAAATCAACAAGAAATGGGTAATGTGGGTCTTCATAACAAGGACAGTTACATTGGCAGTGGTTCTTCATAACTATTAAATACGCCCCAAGACTTTTAGTGGCTCACTGGTACCGGTGATCAGTTTCTCACAGGAACAGTTCTAACTAAACTGATAGAAACATTTGTGAGAGGGGCTTTTGCAATCCCTCGCAATCTCTCTCCAGGGAATGTGAAATAAGTGAAAGCTGGGCTGGTATGAGCCCTAGCTTCATTGGTACAGTGGACAACCAATTGAAAAAAAAAAATCCAACCCTGTTATCACAGATACTTTTTAAATGGATAAAGGTACATAATGGGCAAAAGACTTCCACAGAGGCCTTTTATCTGTTAAGGGACAGCATCCCAAATGACACTGGCACAGCGAACAACATTAGGCTGAGAGCACTGAGGAGCAGATCCTGCACAAGGTGACTATTCCCTGCCCCGATGCTCTTTGTTGGGTTTTTCTGCCAAAATGAAGTGTCTCTCCCTTCCACCACCGCACTCTTGCACTGTGCTGAAAGGTGCCGGCACATGCAAAGGAGCACCAGAGTTCCTCAGCCCACAGTGCTGCAGAGAGGAACCGCATCCAGTTACCTTCCGGTTTCAGGAACAGCCCTTCCACTGGCACATTTAATAACCTTTCTGGATGTACAGTTTGTGTGTCTGATAGGAAGCTTTCACTTTAATGTATATTTTATGTAACAGAGGAAAAAATGTGCTCTGACAAATTAGTCTTCTCGAAAAACAAGAGTTCAACTATTGGGGAAGGAGGGGATACATCTTGCAGTACACTCCTTGAGAGAGTTTAAATACTGTATGCCAGAAATTATCCTCTTTGAGCTTCGCTGACCTTTGATCTGAAGAACTCATTGGCCCTGCTGCTCTGGGGAATTATCCTTTGAAATCAGTTACTCGTTTTGGAGCTCAGATGAGATGGGGAAATCTGGTGATCTCATCCCGATGTCAAGTTTCATTCAGCAAAGAAAAATGAAATCTAAATGAGGAAACTTTAAAGGGGAATATGGAGGTATTAAAATAATATTTACCAGTGATCAAATAATGTGTCTGTTCGTATATCCTGGTGTGCCTTATCCAAACCCAATGAACATTTAAAAATACACACCGGAGTATGACTGTTTTGTCTGAGAAGACAAGTACAAGTGTTTGGTATCTTATTTCTATACTTAGTTTCGACTATTGACATGCGCTCAGTTTCATGAAGGATACAAACACATGCTGAACCTACTTATAAATAAAATGAGAATGTCTGCTTGGGACAGTTAAAACTGGCAGCCTATAAAGAGAGATCCACCAGTGAGCCACATGCCAAGGTTCAGATATATTCACAATGTGAACTTCCTTTCAGCTCTGCCAATGACACTAAACTAGACCAGACAAGATAGCTATCTCAAAGGAGTGTGGAGAATTAACAGACTTGTGTTTCCAAAGTCTAGGCCATCAGAAATAGGTCCGCGTACAATATATCATCTATGCAAAAAAACTATTTACCTCCCCGCTCAGATAACAAGTCCTGACAAAGAGAACGTGCTACATAGACGAATACACAGAGAAAGATATCCTTGCTGTGGGAATCCACCCCTGGGGGGGGGGGAAAGAAGTATATTTATTGCTTCTCATGGGAATAACCATATGCTCTCAAAAACATTGTTCCCTACAGAATGTTTCATGAATTGAAATACTGCATATGTTTTCTTTATGATGTTCTCTTTTCTTGTTCATTATTAATGGTCTTGTATTCACTTCCATAACCTTAAGACACTATAAAAATGCGTCTGGACAATATTTGAAATTGGAAAGACAATAAAGGAAAAATATTAACTTGGAAAAATTGTGAAATACCATTCTTTCATGAAAAACAAACTGACTGGCTTATGTGTACTAGCAGATGTTTCTCTCTAAGATTGTTAATTACTACCACCCAATTGCTCGGAATTGAGGTGGGGAAGGAAGAGAAGAAGAGAATGAACACCAGTTTAAAGGTATTAAGACTCATCCCTGAAGAACTAAGTCTTTTTCTATTCAGAGGTTTATTCATTCCTAAGAAAAGACGGGGGTAATAATTCCAACTTCTCCTTAGGAATCACCAAAAAATCCCAGAAATGAGGTAAAACTGATTGCTGTGCTGCGTGTATTGAATGAGCATACAAATACTAAGCTTCAGACATCCAAACGATTCCTCATTCCCCTCCAGCGTGCAGCTGAGAATAAAGGGGAAAAAACAGAGAGCCAAAATAGAGCTGCAGCCAGGTTGAAAAGTGACTGTTTAAACTTTCACCCTTACTCAGGTGGCTTGTCATTTCAGATTTCTCAGAACCCTGTTCAAGCAATGCACCATGCTCTTTAACGAATGGTCCTCCTACTCAAAGTAAGGACAGTTTCACTCTATTTTTCAACTGTACTTAGCATTTTAGTCAGATGGATTAAGAGGATTTTGTGGCCAGAAACAAAAAAGGATGCAACTCTGATGAATGTTCAGGTCTAAGTTGCAGCTACCAAGTCCAAATTTGCACAGCAGTCAGCAGAACTCAGGCTAAAGATGAACTACTTCAGAGCCTCTTTGGGATGACAGCCATTCTGAAAGGTATGTGATGGATCACAGGGCCCTAACTCAGAAAGCAGAATGATGGGAGAAGCTATGCAATTCCACAGTGATAAATTATGACTGGACATTACCAGTGACTATTATCTTAACGTCAGGGTCGTTACTGTGTAGTTTTTGAGAGAAAGCAGAGTAAAGGTAAAATTGGAGAACTAACAAAAATGCCACCTATGAAAGTCTGCATCTGGCACACATGAAACCAAACCCTTTGAAGTGAAATAGTATTAGCCTTCCCCTGAAGTTGGACAGACCGGATTCCACAGCAATTCTTTAAAACTACTACCAGAAACAAAGGGACAGAATTATCTGTATGTGGGGAAAAACAACAAACCACACACTGGAACCTGAGACTCGTGGGGGAGTAGGATAAAAGGAAAATTAAAAAATGCATAGATATATCAAGACAAGGAGATGAACTCATAAGCACTTCTGTAACAACACAAATTGAACTTCAGTAGCAATATTTGACTGGTGGAACTGAGTGACAGAGCTGACCCAGTCGAGCTCAATAGTAAAATTCCTACTGACGTCAACAGGGTAAGGGTTTCGCTTCCAATTTACAGATCCAGCAGATGCAGCAGAACTTAAAGTCAGAGACTACGCGGACCAAAGGGATAGAAAGAGAATTAATTGTATTATTTTTCCTGAAGTCTCTGATGTCTAAATTATCTGGTTCTGTCGACATATTTTTCATTGCAAATCAGGTTCGACAAACATAACTGATATTCTTCACTGACTGCACGACAACAACCAGAGCAATAATAACTATGTTTCAAAGTCTAAACTGAGAAGTCATCCTTTAATTAACAATTACATTCACATTCAGATTTCACTTTTAAGTTCTCCTGGAGGCCATGGATTAAGAAATATCACCCCCATTAAGCACACATTTTGGTTTTATTCCACAGAGTTGATTGAAATACATCCCTGATGGAGATAACTTTGCTTGAGCAAAGGTCCTCTTCTCCAGTGGCAAATGAACATAGGCAGAATGGGACCAGGAAGGGAGTAACATTCCTGTTGCACAGCCACCAGAATAAGCGCATAGAAAAACAAGCTCGTCCTGGGTCAGTGCCAAAAGCGTGTATTCAACTTTCTCTGGCTGAAAGCTGAAGCTGATGAATTAGACACACCCTTCAAAATAACAAAGATCAAGCTGCCTTCTCTGAAACTTACTGTAGGGAAATTAATTGTCCATTTTAAGTCCAGTGGGACAAGTCAAAACCAATTTAGCAAGACCTGTACTAGTAGTGCTTTGTACTAGTCTGGGATGGGTATTTCAAGCTGAAAATATGGAAAGAAGTCGTGTCCTTCTATTTCACTGTTTCCTGTTGATGTCACAACACAAATTAAAGGTTCAGTTGCACACCAAGGAGTGGAAAAAAAAAAGATTCATGATGTCACAAGACCTACTGCCAGCACCCGACCAGGGGGAGAGAGTTAGGCACAGAACAGAGGGGTAGTGACTCAGACCATGTGATGGCTTGCAAAGAAAGCCCAACAAAAATAGACAACCAAAATATGTTTTAATCATTCAGGCATCAGATAATGATTCTAACTGACAAGTCACCAGTAGGACACTGGGGAATTGCTCAACTGAAATTCACTCAAATGTTCAGACAACATTTTCTCTCCAGAATAAAAAACAGTCAAACTCACAGGTCTGTGCAACACCAACTCCTTTAAAGCTTCAATTCCTTTTGCCAACCCCAATAATTTGATGTACGTAAGTAGCAGTATTTCCAAGCCTTGATACAGAATCACAGGTTTCTGTCTAGGTCTGGTGTCCTTTTTTTGGCTGTTGGGTTGGGGGTGCGGGAATTTTTTACTATCTCCTTACGAAAAAAAGATTTTTACTAAAGATGCAGATACAAAGGACAATACGGTCTGTCTCTGCTAGCTAGGGTGTAACTTACATGCTTAAACACTAAACCTAGATTTCTCACACTCTCGCTGGAGTGAGTTTGCTGAAGGGAGGGAGTTGGCTGAATTTTGCCAGATTATGATTCCCCTTTCCAATTAGTTCCCCAACTGGCTGTATTTCATCAACAGCAACTGCCAGATTAAATGCCTTACTTGACCATCTTCACCCAATACACTTTGATGTGCAGTTCTCAAGCTTCAAAATACCTTTTGGATGAAGATCAGACAGCACTAAACAGAATTACTAATTAATTAAGCAAAGTTAAATTTTAAACACTGTTTGTTGTGTTAGCCAAAAGCCTGAACAGAACAGTCTTTTTTTTTTCCTTCCTCATCGGAGATCAAAGAAGATCATTTCTCCCTCCCCTCCCCTATCTTTAAAAAAAAAGGGGGGGGGGGGAGAGTGACGAGGGGCAGAATCTCCATAAGCTTTGGTCAGAATAGTTCAGGATGATACCTGTAGCAGCAAGATTTGTGTTTGATCAGTGGGCATATCAAAAGCCACATTAACAGAACGCAATCTGCTATAACTATCTGTATCATTTAACATGGGTAAGTACTTCTTAAGTGAAAACTGTCACTGTCATATGGACCACTTACCACCTTCTAACGGCATTATGTGTCCCTGGAGCTCTGAATGGGCCTGCGAAGCGTTGAATTCTGCTGCCGAACAGTGACAGATGGGGACACCAACTGATCATTTGTGACTTAAAGCAAAAGAAGAAAGACCCCTCTTCTCTAAAGATGGCCATGCTCTGATTTTGGTTAGTAACTGGTAACAATTTTTAAAAGTCCCTTCTCAGTGTAAGTTGCTGATATGCCTGTTCACATAGGATTTTCTATCTCAAATTTTCTTTGTCTCTTTGGATTTTTTTCCCCTGAGATTCACAAGGGAAGAAAAAGAAGAAAAAAACCCAGCTACTACATAACCCTTTATTCAAATGAAGGCTGAGTAGGTAGCGTTATTAATAATGTAGGCTTTGATATCAACTCGCTCCCATCTAACTTAGATGTTCAATGGGAAAATCATGTTTCCACCACCTTTGCTATGATAACCGGGTCTCTAAAGGTATACGAACTGTAATATTCATTTAATCAGAATTGCTTGCCATGAGGAAGAATGTCACTCTGACCCTCACAAAGCTGGCCTTTTATAGAAAGCAATGTTGTGGACCTGTACTGTAACATTATTTTGGCTTTGATCAATCAGTTGCACATCTGACAACTCTCTCATGTTAATATTCAGTAGCAGGTTCAGTGTTCCCATCCTCAGAGCCCTACATGTTACTCTGAGAGGTGGGGGAGAATGGAGATTGATCCACAACACAAGTGAAAAGCAGTATAGTGACTAATGGTCCAGCATATACGTGTGCACATAAAAGCATACATCTCTTTGCCTTTTCGTATTTATACACAGGTGAGGAATGGTACTGATGTGATACAACACATACTGCAAAACATGCAGAGAAATAAAATTCATCAAGGCTTGGCCCAACCACCTCATCTAAAGTCTAGAGAGCACACAGGATCTCACCACACGAAATGATCCCCACAGAGCAAACGCTAGCAACGGCTCACCGTCTTTAATACATATAGTACAGCCTAAAGACCACAACAAGAGACGGAAGCCCACTGTGCTATGTACTGCTCAAAATGCAGAAGAGGAGAGGGTGTGGAGCACAGTTATGGGAAGAGCCAGCCCTTCCTACTGCTCTAGAGAGCCCATGTGTTTCACAACTCAAGATTCACCTTCCCACTTGGAGATACCCCTTTGGTGGAAAATCCTGCAATATCCTTCTAGACAGTGTCATTGTGAATTTTTGTTCAAACGTGGCTTCTTAAAATCTAGGCGGCAATCCCTACTTGCTAGTGGGGCCTGGGCAGCTGCCCCTACAGGGGCATGGGCAGCCTGGGACAGGGCAGGCGGGTGGGTGGGCACCAACCTGCAGCTCCCCGAGGGTCCTGCCGCTGGCACCGAGTGGTCTTCATCATTCATTGGCCAGTTTGCCAAGAATATCCTTCCACAGCTGGATGGCCTCACTTTCTGTAAAGGCTCATTAACATAACAAACCAAGGGTCTGCAGCACCACACTTTAACTACATGCCTCCAAATTCTTAAGAGGGACTCTAACCCCCTCCTAAATAAGCCTTTTGAGGACAGAGTTCAGGGCTGCCTTGGCTCCCCTCTGTCACTCCCAGCCAGCACCGAGCCTGGTGCGCCGCCCCAGCTGCGAGGCACAGCAAAGCCCTCCACTCCTCCAGAGCCCTGTGAAAATTCCTCGGGTAGCAGCTCTTTTACTTCTGGATATTTTGTTTTACAACTATTCCTTTCCTCTCTTTTTGTTACCTTTACAGTTTTAAGTCCTTTTTAGTACAAAGTTTGGCACTTTGTATGACATATTCTACTGGTGAAAGGACCTGGATTGCTGGATCAGATTTATGAAGCAAGAAAAAAAATGATTACTGTTTTTTTTTATTTTTTTGGTAAGCTGGGGGTTGGGACTTTCCATCTAACAAGAGCAGCTGGACTTAGAGCTCTTTCAAGAGCAGAAATGTTGCTTCAGGTTCATTTCCACAGCCCCGTAGTGCTGCATTTATTATTTGCTTTTACTCACAAACTAGTTGTGGTTACCAAAAAAAAAAAACCCAAAAACCTCTTCCAAACAAATGACATTTTATCTTTTTCTCCACGGGAGAATAAGGTTGACTGCTACTTATGCTTTGAGGTTTGGATATGATTGAGATGAAACATCTGTTAAGAAAAAAAGGTAGGGGGGGGACTTTTTTTCTGCTAAAAATATCATGCCTTTTTTTTTTTTTTTCCACCAAACTTGAAACATGTGATGAAATTCAACTTTTAAAATATAACCCTGGAGCTACTTGAAACTATAAAAGTCTCCTCAGTATCTGAGGCAAGTCAGAATTTCCACTGTTCAAGCTGGGCTTTTATGAAGAGCAGACTTTAGAAAAAGCTGTAATCTGTCTAGGTAACAAAGGGCACTTGTTCTGCCTGGTGAGGTAAAACTTTGGGTTTCTGTAGCTACTGCAGCAGAAGTGGAGTTGAAGCACACAAAAGCACCCTGACTGATACACACTTTGAATTTGGAATAGCAACTGGCAAAAGCAATATGCTTTTCACTGAAATTGCCTCTCTAAGTCTGTATGTATGTGCTTGTGTATTCCTAAGGTTCAGCAGGATGACAGGTTGTTGTGTCTAAACTATCCAGCCCGAAGGTTCAGCCATCTGTCTAGCTTTACATCTATCTAACCATCTATATAAAATGATGGGTCCTTAAATTCACTCCCAGAAATGCAAGAACTATTTAATCCTGTCATAAACTGTATCCTCACGTGAGACACACTGGGATATGAAATCCCTGCGGGTGGGAGAGAAGGGCCTTACAGGAGCACACACGTGGGATCTAAATAAAAGCCTGTTGCAGAAAGCTACCAAAAACCCAGCAAAGAGAGCACTCTGAAACGTGGTTGCCTGGCTGTGTCAAGGTCAAGTCAAACACAAGAGAACAGGCAACTTTAAGAATATTCGGGAGTTGCAGCAGTACATACTGCCTATTAAATGCAGTATTCAAGGTTTCTAAAAATGAATGTAAGTTTCATGTAGAGGCAAGGGATTTGAAACAAGTATATTGTCTTCTGAAATAGTAAGGGCCAAAACTTCTTTCAATTACAAGAGCACAAAACTGGAATAATTCCATGAACACCAGCATGAGAGTATTATCTGGCCCCAAATCTTTGCTTGGAAATATGCTCTAGTTTCACATGGATTAAAAAAAGAGAGAGTCACAAGAGAGTCAGAGAAGAATGGCATTTTGACTCACTTCTCAAAAACATGTTTAATAAAACCTCCACGAACTGTGGTCAAAGCTACAAGAAAAATAACTGGTAATAATCGTTGCTGGGAAATTAAAAGTAAAAAAGGACCTTTGTTCTTCAAGTAGAATAAATGAAACCACTGGTATTCATCATGTTTCCAGAGAGATTGTTTTCAAACTCCTTACTTGTTCCCATATTTTATTCTTTGTTCTTGGTGGTGGATGTCTTGGGGCAAAGTTCAAGTGCATTTTTATACTGCTGCACACGTACAGTAATGGACCTTTATCTCTTTACCATACACGCTAGATCAGCTGTGTCTCAGAGATACACCCAAGTCCATCAGTTTGCCAAGGTGTATCTGACAGTAGACCCCGCCTCCCAGATTAGTCACCACTGCAGAGGCAGGAGAGCAGGACACGAAGACAGATGTGACTGGCTGCAACCCAGCCGTCTCAGGTGGTGGTAAGGGTTTGACAGGTGTAACCACGGAGTGGGCAGCTAGTGCAGAGCTGTGCCCCAGCCTGCATTCCTGTGCGCTCAGTGTGATTGTTACCCAGCCTAAGCTAGATGAACAGCTCACCTAGATATGCCTACACACGCTACAGTTCCTTCCTCCTCTGAGTCACAATGTTGATAGCCCAAGGGGAACACCAAAGACCAAGCCTGATTTGGTGAGTCCTGATTACTGAGGCCCAGCCCTTTCAAACCTCCTGCACAGAGAACGAGCTTCATGTCACTGGCACCCATTTCTTGCCCCTATCTCAGTCCTGCTACATGGTAGGTTCCCTTGGGCTTCACTCACCCGAGTGAGCAACCAGCAAACTAGTTCACGACTACACCAGAGCTGAGAGTAAATGAATATTCTTATTGTTAATTGAGAGTTTTTTTAATGACCACTCAGAAAGAGTGTTAGCTCCTCTCTGAAAGAAGGAAAACTTGCCAGTCTTAGGTAGAAGGAAAGAGTACGAAAAACCAATATCGTCATAAATACCAAGCATGTGTATAATATTAAAGCTTCCCATGTTTAAGGTGTTCATAGTGATCAGCTCTGTGCTTTTTCGAGGTGCTTGTTCACTTCCCTTTTCATTACCTTGCTTTTCTACTTAAGTGTTTTTTTTGTACATTATACACAATTAAATTAACATTTGGCTTTCTTCAGCCACCATGAAGAAGTAAGTCTGCAAGGTTTTCTTGCGTAGTATACTTTGAAACCCTCTCTCTGTCATATTGTGAGGGACAGACATAGATGCAGGAAATCCCAGGCTTTGCTATCATGGCCCTGAACCAAACACGCAACTTGCTTGTCTTCAGGCATGACAACTTTCCAGCAGTGTAGAATGATCGGAATACAGAGATCAATGGGAAACTGTTACTTACAGCAGGTATGATCTTCCCAGTCCAATGCAGAGGATTAAGAACCCCGAACAAAACTCTCAAACTATAGACAAAACACATCATCTATCAAAACCTGTTAGGCAGCACCGGTAGGAGCTGATGGGTTGTCAGCTAATGAGAGAGATACCCTACATGCAGGGAACAAGCACGGCACAGGCAGCAGAGCACATACCCTCCCCTCCGCACAGCAGCAGCTCAGTGTGAGGAGGAAAGCTCACCCTCCAAGGTGACATAACAGCCCACTTTTCACTGCCTTTCTGTGCTCCGCTTGCCAACATGGGTGGGAGCTGTTAGACACTGTAAAGGTCCATTTGGAAACACCTGGAGACCACTAACTCATTACACACAGGCCATGGCCAACCATTGGATGGCAACAGTCTTTCATCACTACTGGGCTGGCTGCACTTGAAACAGCAGCTCTAGAAGTAAAAGCTTCTGATCCAAATACCAACCCCCCTCAACTGGAACAGCTAATGTTAAGAAACACTTGTACAATTTATATTTTTTTTATAATTTTTTTTAAAGTGCCTTATGCCATAAGATTTTCCTCCCACTCATGGCAAACAGCCTACCTGCTTCTTATAATTTCCTGGATCTGTGCATGACCACAGGAAAACTTCTTCTAATCCTACCAGTCTCATGTTCTTTGGTGACTTTTATTCTAACTGCCAAACTAAGCAGTTTTCTCTTGGCACTCTCCACTGCTCCTTCCACCCCACCCCCCTCATGTTCTTTGGTACTCCTTCCAATTCACAGTAACCAGCTTATCAGCCTCCAGCCTCGGCGGGGACTAGCTGTTTGTCAGATAATGGTGGCTGGTGCCGGTGGGTCACCCTGAAGCCGAAGATATTTTTCAGAGTTGTTTCACATCATATTTAGTAGGAAAGGGTATAACAGAAACCTCTTGACAGCTGAAAAAAACCCAGCCAGCGAGCAAGTGGTCACCAGTCTGAGGTGATCACATAGCATATACTCACATATAGCAAATCTATGGTAAGGGCATAGGATTAGCAACAAGTCATTAAAATGCAGAGTTCCCATACAACATCCCAGAAGGCTGACCACAAGAGCACTTTTAAGGTAGAATTATTAGCACTCTACAGTGTCAGTGATGAACAGGTATCTGGTTTAAGAACATGACAGAGAAGGGACCTTCATTTCCTGCAAAGCACCAAGCCTCCATCAATAGTACTAGGTAGCTAATAACAACAGTGCTGAGATAAAGCAACTTTGCCTGTGTGCAAGATGCAAACTATGTCTTTTCTATAAATACATTGGAATTTCACGTACACAATACATAGAAAATTATTTAAGCTTTAGAAAATAAATGAAATAACCATCATAACTGAAGGCATTAACTAGAAAGGAGCACACAGTTTGGAATAACTGCCTTTTATTACCCATTCACAGCTCAGCCTAGCACAATACATGAATTTATTAGAGCTAAGAGATTATCAAAGTCTGCTAAGAAGTGTCTCACAGGCAAATAGAAGGTTAGCTAAAACTTGTTAAAATGCTCGTTCAAGTTTTCCTTTGCTGACAAGTTTATAAACAATTTGGGCCCAAGTACCATACCTTGCCACCCTTCCTCTAAGTTGACAACCCAACAGATGCTCTTCCAATTACCAATTTTAGAAACAACTCTGGGAACTAAAGTCTTCACTGAATTTTTCCTGAACAGAGAGACAGAGGAGAGGGAATTATCTTGCGATGCATGAGAGCAGCCCTGCTGCAGGCTGCTGTGGGGGAGGCACACTCCACCCCATGCCCCCCGCTGCAGCTACAGCCCCAGCACAGGGGAAGCAGGGGCACCTTGCCAGCACCCGCATGGAAGCCAACATGCTCTCTTCACTGGGCTGTCTGGGATGCATACGGTGGGGGGAAGCATGTGCAGCTGGGAGGGGGGTGTCCAGGAAGGCTGGCAGCATTGGGCACAAGACCAGCAACCTTAAACCACTGGTTCATTCTTTACTAGTGGTTCCTTGTTTGCTTATCAGTTCTTATTAAAGTCAAAAATAAGAACACAGCTCTTCGTGCTGGAAACTGTTAACCACAGCTCAGCTCCCACTTGACCACAGATTCCCTAGACACTGGGTGGAGGAAGAAGAGATGAAGGACTGACTGGACACAATAGTAACGTCTCAAAAAACATATAATAATATTAAAAATATAATGAATTATCTTTCTGCTTTACTGAATACAGCATGCCTTACTTGAATGTTTAGAAATTCCATAATGTCTTGTAAATGTGTGCTCTTTTACAGATATGATAGACTTCTTTTTTCAGCAATAACATGTGCTTTGAACTCTGCTGGAGGGGTCTCTAATATTTATCGGCAAGAAGATGAGCTGAATAATTTTGTCCTTTCTGGTACCAGACGAGGGAACATCTTACATTGTCAAGGGATTTGGATACATCTGGTTTGGGAAACACATCAAAAAATGGGTTTGCTGATTCAGGTCAAGCTCTGTCACTACTTTCATCAGGACTTTGGATATCATGTTCAGATAAGGCATCAGGAAGGCTTGGATCTTCTCTAGTCTTCTGTTGAGAGAATAATAATCAAGACATCACCCTCAGCTGACAAATGAAACAGGGAACAACAGATTGCTATCAGCATAAGAGGCAGCTCCTCTGACAGGTACACGACTAGATTGATCTCACAGAGATGCAAGATTTGAGAACAGTTACATGAGAAATCACATTATCACATAACTAATTGAGGTGATAGGTTGGGTGTTTCCTGAGCTTAAGGACTTCACCGTGAACTCCAAAAGGCAGCAGAAGTAGACCAATAACTATATCCCACTGGGCTCTAAAGAGCTTGTATTGAGACAAGAGGGAAATCGCCTCTTTTCCACAATGTCTGTGTCAGAGGGAGATTCTCCTGCTTCTGGTTCAGATATCACAAGCAGGGAGAAAACAGGCTGCTCTGAAAAGCTTCTAAATGTTCAAGTGATAAGACCAAGGAACCCCAGTTCACTTCATAAAGACAGGGAGTGGTCAAGATAAGAAAGCTCTCCTAGTCTACAGGCTTTAGCTGTGAAAATTTTCCAAAAGGTCCGGGGAAAGGAGGTGAAAAGAGTTCTGGAAAACAAGTGCAGGACTCTTGAGTGACTCATTTAAAAGCTTACTTATGTCTCGAAGAGCAGAGAGAGAACTTGGATGTTATTATTGAACACACTAATAGCAGACGTCTTTCTGAGCCACCTGCATGTCCCCACGATAGAAGAGTGACTTGCTGTTTGATGCTACATTCAATTCCCGTCTGCCATTTTAGCTTCCCCACTGAAATGAAATGAAATGAAATGAAAAGTATCTCCCAATGGCTGCGTTAGTTTTTCTGACCACCTCCAGTCATTCCATTCTGTCAACCTACTGTTCTATTGAGGGACAAGGAAGAGAAAATTTAAGCTCTTTTATCCAAGACATGAAGAGTAATGAAGCATATGCAGAATGAAGCTTCCTGTACAGAAACTGCTGGACAAGAAAGTTCAAGCACAGGAAGCTTGTACACAGCCACAGCAGATTGCACAAGTACCCTATGTTTGGCAGGTGGAAGTGTCCAAAATGTAGTGGGAAAGCACTGCTAGACTTGGAATGAAAGTTGCAAATGAATCCAGTACAGAACCTACATCCAGCATGCCCAGTTGTTGAGTTATTAATGAAAGAGAAAGAAGGGAAACAGTGTAAGAGTAATACAGAGAAGAGACTGAGGTTTCCATTGGTGTCTCTTGTCTAAGGAAATCGCTGACCACGTAAGAGAAAATCCAGAAATTTCAATTTAGTTACTTGCCCAGCAGCAAAATCAAAGGCAGGTGCTGGATATAATAGACAATACTGGTCAAACTGTTTCTTTCTGCATGGCACTCAGTAAACAGAGTCACCACTATTGAGTTCTAACCTCTTGTCATGCAGCAACATTGAGTCAACAATCCGCTCTCATGGCTTAATGCTTTTGATGTTTACTTTGTTCTTTCTATAGTTCAAAAGAAAGCACTAATGCACCAGTCCTCTTACCAAATACAATCTTAATCCCAGAATCCCGAGCCTTTTGCTGTTGGCCAGTTAAGTCTGTTAAGACGAAAGGATTTGATCAAGCTTTACATAACAACACAGAAGTTAAATCCAGCAAAGAGAGTTCTTTTTATCTGTACTGCTCAGACAGCTAAGAGGGGGGGGAAAAGCAGAGGGAGAAAAAAAAGGTAATGAACTTGGCTATGTAAAACAAAATAAGGAATTCAATTATTTCTCTTATTGCCACTTCGTCTTTTCAATGAGAGTCTTCTAAAGAACTCAGATTTATTCTCCAATAAAGTCTCTGAGTGTGAAGGCTATAACTTTCCCCTAACACAGAAGAACTGTGGCACCTGCTGTGCTTTTTTGCAAACCTGAGAAATGTTTCTTTTTCATTTTTTTTCCTTCCCTACAGTGTATTTATGAAGACAGAATATAGTTCATTGCTTAGACACTTGCCCGGTACTTGGTAGAGCTGGGCTCAAGTCTTTGTTTTGCCATTCATGTCCTTTGTGAGCTCAGCCCAACCAGCCACATTTCAGTGTGTTACAGCTCCCTGTCTCTGAAACTAGTTATCAGTGATGTTGAGAATCATGCCACATGTGTTACACCAGTACATATGTAAAGATTGTGAGGTAGCAAAATAAAAGCAGAACAACTATTTTAGATGGAAAGATTAATATACTTTCTAGAATATTAATTACATTTTCACACAAAACATTTCTATGCAGAAATGAACTAACAGTGGTCATCTGGTACCTAAGCCACACAGAATTCAAGCTGTGCCCTAACAAAGGTATCAAATCATGTTTTAGCTTCACTTTATGCTGATATCACTATTTTATACTAGTACTATCACAATCATTCACAAATATTATGCCAGTAAAAAGTACAAAGTTATACAAAAAGGGTGAAAGCATCCTGCTTTAACACAATGCTTCTATTATCATCTGTTAATTATAAGAAGATTTTAAATACCCCCTTTGAGAGGAAAATGGCTAACATTGTCCTCAGCATGGAAAGCAGAGCATGGAGATCTGAGAGGCGAAGGGATGAGGACCAAGCCTTGGCAATCCTCATGCGTTTGCCTGAGCACTGCGTGGGAACAGTTACCTGCCTCCCAACTGGAAAGATGCCACAGAACAGCTCTTCCCCAGTGGCAGCACACGAAGAAAGGACCACCTGCTGGTGTCTAAATCTTGTCTTCACTACTCAGCTACTTCATAAGAAATGAGATGCATCAGAAGTAATAATGTAAAACTGCTGAAAGACTGAAATTACACTAGCCTAAAATGTTTTACCATCTAATAAAAACAATCCTGCTGCTGACTAGTTTGGAAATATTATATATTGGATATTATGTTTGCTATGCAAGACAATTCTGCACAACAAAGAAATAATTAGAGGCAAGGAAAGGTAGAACGAGACATAGATGAATAATGAAATTATTCACCTCACTGACATTTAATATCCTCTGTCATGTAGATTGTCCTATAATTCTGAAAAATAAAAAGCCACCTTTTATTAGTGCTATGTCCTACTATTAGCAGAAAGGAAAACTGTGTTGAAGTTAAATATTGAAACAGTTGTAACAAACACTGACTCCATCAGGGCAAGTATATCTTGCTTTTGTGTTTAACAGTAGCCTACACGCACTAGCTGAAATTGAGCTCCTATGTTACAGGCACATATGAGGGAACATCCTTTGTAAACTAAAGACATGACAGAAACATGGGATCCAAGAAACACAGTATATTAACACATTCACAGGTAAGGAACTGGAAAACAGACATTCTTAACGTAGAGAATCTTTCAAGTTCCGTTTAGACAGAAGTCTCTACCACCAGAAACAAATGACTGGATTATAAAAGGACAGAACCTTCTAAATTAAGCTTGAAACGGTTCACTGCTCTAAATAAGCTGGGCACATTGTTTCCACTAGCCTGTAATATCAATCTAGCATGCAGCCCATGCAACCTCTTGTTATATCAGAGAGTTTCTGAAGTCTCATTTCCTTGTTTTTTTTTTAAAAAAAGAATGAGCAACAATGTCCTCAAATTAACTTCTTCTGTTCATCAACCCCCATTTGCCCAACTGAACCTCAAGGTTCCTCTGATGTGTTCTCTGGTACGTAGAATACAGTGTCCATACCCAAGTTCCCCAAAGGCCCTTCCTACCACAACAGTGATTCCATCTACACTGCAAGGAGAGGCCTGATCACAGATGAAGAGATGAGATGAGCCTTAGAAAGAAGTTATCTGAGGCAGTAATGATTCCATCCATATTCAAAGAAACGTATTGAGTAAGAGCCTCTGGTCTTTATTAGAAATTAATGCAGGAGTTTCTAAGTCTGGCTTGTGTAACACAGAAGGGTGTGCAGTGTATCACAAAACCCAATGCTCAGTGATCGCATTTACCACCTCTGCTGGGGACACACTACCACCACTGTCAAGAGAAGTACTTGGAAAAAAATTGAGAGACCTTGAATTAAAACAGTTGGTCCCTATGATACAACTGGGTGACTCTTTTCGATATTAGGACAACAGTGGTAGGAGATACAGAAAGTCCCATCTTAACAGTTTTGCCAGGCAAATGACACATCAGTATATCAAGAACTGCACTCTCATATATGCATTCTCACAGACTTCTTCAACTTACTCCAGTACCCCTTAATATTAACCAAGAAATTTTTTTCTTTAAATACCTTCTAGATGAAAGTGTTCATCACCAATAGTGTCTCTGTAGCCTTCCCCAGATAAATCCTGTTTAAAAAAAAATAATAATTAATGACAAATATACTATATACAAAGTGTTACAAATACGTATTTACTATCACCAGGATTAACTTAAAACACCAACGAGAGCATCGAAGTTGTTTTCCAGGAAAGTCAATCACTTTATTAGTGGTAGTCAGTGCATTTGGTGCTATTTTACAATGCTCTGGACATACTTTAGGACAAAAATTTAATGGAGATGAACAGATTGTACAGGGGAAAGAAAAAAGAAGTGTTCATATTCAAATCCTTTTACAAAGTAGATTAATATTTAGGATGTCAATGTTCTGTCAATCAAGCAAGATAAAAAAAAACTCCAAATGGAAATGATAAAGAAGAAATAAGCCCTTCTCTACCCACAGAGGAATGTTATCGCTTGGTTCTACCAACAAACATAAAACTTTCATGTGCCAGAGGTCACCCAAGAAGAGCGGATACCAGACTCTGAAGAGCTGCCTGATCCTTCAGTCCCAAAATTAATGAAATTTTGTCAGCCCCAGTACGTCTAGAGCAATACAGAAGCAGACGCCGTAGATATGCTGATGATCTTATCTCAGCACCAAACCCCATTTCTCTAAAGGTGCTGAAGTAGTAGTAAAGGACATCAGTGGGATTTGGAGCTAATCCCACTTACAGAGACCCTGAAGAGCATTCTTACTCTCTTATTAGCAGACCCTTCCAGCTCCATCCCCCCACCCCAACTAAACCATAAACAATGACAGCTATCCTCATGTTTTGCCTTCTCCCATTCATTCCAAAGGCTCTAGCCTCACCATAACATCACTGACCTTACATTATAGTCTGGCTCCCTAGATTTTCCACAAACTCTCTCTGCCACTGAAAGTTACGATGATAAAGAAGAATATGGCCCTAAAAAAATGGCGTGCTGCACTTATGGCCGTTTTAACTTCACCTGCAAAAACATACCAGGAACCAAGAGCCAGCATTCTCAGCATCAACCTATGAACAACAAGATGACAGTACAGAGGCTTTTGCACAAGATCAGAACAAGGGAATAACCTGTGAAAATTAATGTCTGGTTGTATTAATTAGCTTTATTGTTAAGCAATTTTATCATGATAAAAGCAGTTCATCTGTTCTTCTTGAAAAAGCTGACAGAGGTTCTTTTCTGCCTTCCACATGCCCAAATGTTATTCTTTGAGATTAGTTATCAGAAAATAACTAAGCCACAAAAGCATATCTTAGGAATTCTTCAGTATCAATTTCTGCAACAGCATTTTAAAAAATAGATTTCACAAACACTTAACTGGATAGCTAGCCCAGAGACCCTGAAAATACTGTTCTGTTCATGAGCAGATACCCTGAACTAAAGTTAGAACTCATGGGCCAACTGGTCCTGAGAAACGCTGCCAACTTGGCCCAGAATGCTAGGATTTTGCACAGCACAATGTTGCTATAGAAGCTGTCATTCTGGATTTAGCTTTCCAAGAAGCAAATCACAAAAAGTATTTTGTTTCCTTGAGTTTTTGTTCCAGAAAAAAAAGGTCTCTTTTTTTGAGCATGTGCTAACTAATATCAATCATTACCTTAAAAATTATGGAAGAAACGGACAGTGAACAAAAAGAAGCCATTAAATGTTGGCATAACTTATCCTGCTTCTGCAAGATGGTCTTTCCAGGGCCGTGTAAAAGTTAGTATGCTTTTGTTTGAACAAATTCCCTCATGTCATCATTTTCCATGAAGGTAGGAGAGCACACCTCTGACTGCTCTGGTAGATAATAAGATACATAGAAGTGACTACATAGGCACATATGGCACCTCTGCTCTCTCCCCACAATGCTAAATATTTAATAACTGGTTTGTTTGTGTGGGGTTTTTTTTAACTAAACTCAGAATTCCTGCTCCCTCCTGCTGTCTTGGAAAAAAAAAATATTTTCTGTTAACCTGATCGATAAATATGCAATGAGTAGGTATGATCTGACTTCTGATGTCCCTCTAAGGAGAATACTATCTAGCTGGTAGTCTTTATCTCTTAAAATTTTAGCAAAGCAAGCAGTGCATCTGAGTATCAAATGTTGCCTATTAAAATGATGTCATTAATCTCATCCACTACAAAACCTGTAAGTCATTAATTTTTATGATTTTTCAAAAGGTATCACTTAAAAATGAGCACACATTTGTTGATGTAAAATGCACCATCAAGTAACTCAATAGAAGAGTGGAAGACAAAAGTGTAGAACAGCAGAGCAAAGCATTAATATGCATTAAGCTAGCTTCCTTAAGCGAGCTTCCTTATTTTCTCACTTTTAATCATTACATGGGTCTTAAGTAAATATGTTTTATATTCTAGTCTAGTTTCACTCCTTCTCTAGCTCCTAGTTATTTAAGTAGTAACTTAACGCGAGCAAATTTCCAGTAAGTGTTTCCGCCTTAAACCAAATTATTATCAATTACCAAATTCTAGAAAAGGGTTTTTATGATGTTGAACCATATTATTAGCGTTAAATGCCACACAAATTGACAACCCATCTTGAAACTGGTGCGAGTATCGTTTGAACATTTTAGTGACACATTTAAGCAGAATTCCTCAGCTCCCATTCAAATGTGTTCCTCTGGGTGTGTGAGATTATGACACGTTATCTTTGATAGACAGATGTGTACCTGCAAAAGGTGTGGGCAACTCTAGGATTTTACAGGAAAAAAATGAAGGGGAAGAAAAAGAAACTGTATCATCTTATTATCATTAACTCTTCTGTCAAAAAACTGCAAGAGAGTTACCTGAACATTTTTGGCACCGAGGCAGATGTCACAACCTGGATAAATACCAAAATGCACCTGCTGGAGAAGAGGATTCTGAACAGTGTATGCAAACTCGCACTCAACAGAAAAGTACAAAAGCTGAGCAAGCATCAGAGAAAACAATTCTGACCGCAGGTCGTACTGCATAATGGAGCATTATCCCAGGAACTTGTACAAATTGTCTTAATGTGAATAGAGAGTGCATCTACGCCCAGTTACCCAAATTCAGAAAATGGACTAGAGCAAAAGAAAAGGGTAATTGTGTAAGACAACTTGCAGCTCAAGAAATTCTAGTGGGAAGCAAACGTTATAACCAGGTAGGAATATTTGACACGGGGGAGAAGCATGTTCAAGCACAAAGGAAACACAGGCTCGAGGGGATGAAAACCCCAGCAGCGGCTCTGCCGCTTGGCCAGGCTATGCGGCGTGGGCTGCCCCATGCAGCTGCAGGAGCCCGGCCCGCGGCAGAAGCCGTGCCCAGGAGAGCAGAAGCAACAACGTTTAGGTCATAGGTAGTTGTATATCACTGTCCTGACATGATGTTTTAAATCACAACATTGCATTTTCAAACTGGAACACTGAGTCATGAAACAACCAAAACCAGATGTACCCTGTGAAATACTATATAAATGAGGTCAGCAAGCACTTGAAAGAATAAAGAAAAGAATCATTTAACGTAGAAGGATTATTCCAGCATGCCGTATATATAGGTTGCTAAACAAGAACCCATATAGAGTAAGTGTCTACCTCACGGGGAGTTTCCCAGACAAATAAGTTGGCCTCCATTAGCTACCAACACAAATCACACAAAATGACTGAGATTCAGGTTCAAGCATCTGCTTCAAAACTCTGAACAGCTGGCTGCCTGGCCTGGGTAGAAAGGACCTTGTGTCCCATAGATCCCATTCTGATAGGTGCTGCTGTACTCAGCTGAGATTTAAGAGGGTGGGGGTGGAGAGAAGAGTTAATTAGTGCAACTCCCTCAGAAATGCCACTGAGTATATACATACACGAGGAAGAAAAACAATCTTTAAAGCTCCCACACCCCAGGGCTTCTATTCAGCTGGTTACAAGTCAGGCAATCATCACTCGCTTCCCACCTTTGCTGTGCAATCAGACTCCAATGAATTCTAACTCGCCGGGAATTTTATTTTTTTAACCCCAACCTCAGCCCTAACCACCCTGTGCAGTTTTCTTACTGATACAAGTCTCTGGATGCTAAAGGCCAGGCACTCGCTCGGGGGCTTCCAGCTATTGACTTCTTTTTCACCAGCTATCTGAAAATGCTACCATCCAAATCCGCACCCATCGTTCTGCCTACATCGCTTAATTCCTCCAATGCCTTTGGCTGGCTCCTTTTCTGCTTCTACATCGAGGTTAAGCCCCTTGTCTTCACCTTCCAGGCTCTACACAGTTGTATTTGCATTCACATCTCCTAGCCGTACCTCCTAACCTTTATGCCCACCGATTCTTTTAATCTTGGTCATCAGGATGACTCTTTTCTACCTGTCCTGGCTCTGTCTTTTCATGCCGCTCTCCACAACATCCAGCAGTCAGCATATAAGAGTCGAAGCTACGGAATGCAAACAGACTGTATTTTAGCAATCCACATTTGGACTGACATGATGCTTTGGTGTAAGGAGAGACAGCTACATCCATACATGTATTAGATATATCAAAGGATAACCTTTAATGTAGGTAGGTTATCACGATAAACAAGCACGGTTTTAAAGTTTGGACCCCCCTACTCCCTGTATTACATCACAGTCAATATTGTGTTAATTAATATTTTTCTAAAAGGTATTGCTCTTCTCAAGTAGAAACAAGTTGCTTTACCTCTCCTCCTTCAAACATCTCATTAAAATCCTTTGATTTAGCCTTAAGATACTCAGTTTTCCACTTTTTTGGCAGAAAATACGCATGCATTTCCTGTTTTAGTCAAGTTCTTATCAAGGTATCATATCCACCACTTTCCCCAAGTAAAACACATACATAACAACAAACTGTCAACCAAGAAAACTTTCCTCCCTATTTTTAATCATCTGACTGAAACATGTATTTTTTTTTCTCTCTTTATTCTTGTATTGATGCAATAAAGTTCCAGTACTTTTGGAGAGAACAAAGTTGAAGAAGCGCATTTCACAACAGGACTGCAAGGCGTAAGATATGTGGTAACTAACATCTTGTGGAGTAGATTTTATAACGGTTTTAAAGCAGCTGCCAACAAGAATGCTGTGTCACCTATGCACAAACTTCCATTCTTGATATAGACAAAAAAACAGTCCCAAAAAGTAGAGGTTCAAGAGAATGTGGATGCCCTTTAGCCTTTCACCCAAGCGACTGAGGGCTCTGCCAACTGCTATGTGGCTATTCTGAAAGTTGATACTCAGTTATCTGAGGTGATCATCATTCTTTACAAATACAGCTTTACAACCAGGCCTACAACTTGGAAATAAAATAAAGAAGTAAATAGATTGATAATACCTGGAGATGACATTTTGCTAGGTTAGCAAGTTCCATGCATACAAACCTATGCAGTGAAATATACGTAAAAGTAGATGTTCGTGCACACAATTTTGTGTCATCACTACTTACAAGCAAAAGATAAGAATGCTTTTGGGGCATGCATTTGGTTCACTCCACATTTGGAAGCGAAGACTTCATATTAATATTCTCTTTCAAAAATGCCTGAAGATTCCCCTCATAAGCCTTTTCAAATAAACCACACTTTTCTCTATTACAGTGTCCTATTTAGGACAAGAGCTTCCTTTCCTTCCCTGTTCATAAGTGATCTATACACCCAGGGCCTTACACAGATAAAGTATGTATTCCAAGCCTCACAACAATGAAAACTGAAACTAGGCAAATACAATTAAGAATTAAAGCATACACCATATAGAAAAACACTGTACAGCAATACACATTTATGCCTTGGTTGAAGCCTAATATTGTTTCTCCTATGGCATATTTTACCTTTCCTTCTGCAACCATGAGGTTTTCACCTTTTCTATTTCTTTGTGAGTTTGTGATCCTGGATAATTTAATAAGAAAGATAACTCACCAGGATTCAGCTTTTCTGTAAAGAATGTGTAAAGCAGCTCACACTTGGAGAAGAAGTCAAGGTGACTATTAGACCAACATTAACATATACATTGCAACTGCAATAATGTCGTTTGTGAAGCAGAAGCAGCAAGCTTAACTTCTATAATGTTTTCTTTCTCTGAAATAAGAAGCTGGGGCTCTGTGATCCATTACAGATGGGTTTTTCTTCCTCTCCCATGCATGGAAGCTTCTCTCGGATAAAATCTCTTCATAATATAGTCACAGCAGGTAGAGTTCTTAAGAAAACAGATTTCTCCTCTAAGATCTCTGATAGATGATCTTGGGTGGGTTTACCTGACGCGGTTTAGGATTTTACTGCCTTTATCTGCCATGATGGCCTCTATATTCAAAGTTACAGTCTTCAAAGTTACACCTTCCTGGGTGTAGCACAACAGATACTGAAATTCATCCTTTGGTGCCGTAGCACAAAGTTCACACTAACATACCAGCTCAAAAACTATGATGGTGAAACACACAAATGCATTCAGTTTGACTGCCTCTGCTCTAGGAGCAGTAATTTCCAGCCATAACAATATGGTAATAGTGTTTGAAATCACTGCATCTATATCCACCAGTTTGACAGAACTGGAGCCCCTGCAGTCTCATCTCACAGAAGATGACTGTAGAACAACTCCAGCTGCTGCTAAAATACTGTGCAGATACAGACAGGATAACAAGAAAAACCCACAAACCCCTTAATCTCCAGTCACAAAGGATCGAGGACTATTGAGGCTTATGAGGCAAAAAATATCACCAATATCTTTATATCCCTGTTACAGACCCTCAAATGGGTACAAGGAGCAGTTGTATGATACACTTTTAAGGATATCCCATCCATAGGAACATGAATGTGAGGCTGTTGAGGAAGTGAAGGTGCAAAGCAGATGGGCACTTACATAAAAGACTTCATGATGGATGTCTGAATAAATAAGAAAGGAAACGTGGTACTTTTTGCTCCAGGTTGCTTGCAACATGCAGCTGAATCTCTTTTGTCCCAATCCAACACCTTGACTGGGCTTTCCAACAGGATAAAACACAAATCCTTTCTTCATTCTTCTGATACATTTCTTTTCTCCAGCCTATGAAAGTCGGGTAGTGGCAATACTGAAACACGCTCTTTGCGGGTAACTGTCATCTCTGCTGCAGTGGGTAAAGGAGCATTCTCTTTTAGTGGTCAGTCACTGCAACGTGCATTCAACAAAAGCTACCAACCTGCTCATTTAAATTGGATGATTAGACTCCTATGTGTTGTGCAAGAGAAGCATGCTAGTAAATATATGTATCTATTTATATCCTCTACACAAAAAAATTAAAAAATCTACAGAAGTAAAAAAGATCCATTTAGGGGACAGGTTTATTTAGATCATTCCAGTTTCAAGACAGAACATTACTGTTTCTATGATATTTTCACCCTGGATTTCATGGATCTTTAGAAACTCTTGCTAGGTGTTGCAAAGTGACATCTTCCATTAACACTACCATTGGAATTCTGTAACTATTATGGCTTCTGCTTTTTAAGGTAATAGGGTGAGACACCATTTTTCACGGACTTAGGCCAGATATAATTGAAAGCAACCATATGAACAGATCAATGGATTCAGCAGTTACTTTCCAACTAAAGGGTCCAACCATGTCCAACAAGAAAAGATCATCAGTCTGGGATTAAATAGGACTGAAACAAGAAATGACTGCTTTTAGCTATATTTAAATTCGCTTTGAAGCTACTTCAGAAGGATAAATGCACTCACTATACAGATTCAGCTATTTACCTTACCTTGTTCTTCTAGCTATCCTCTAACCTATTTGGTGATTGCAAAATCAATTGTCCCATGTCCCCCAAGATCTCATCTTCAACATAGATTATACTGATGAACAAGTCTAAGGACATGAATGAAAGAGGACAAATCTTCATTTAACTTCCAGCCTGGAGAAGCTCAATAGCTCCTCCAAATTACTTATTTTGGACTTCTTCACCACAGCAGACAGACAGACGTAGCTACGTAATAAATCTGATTTTCTGTTCAACTTCCTTTCAAGATAGATTTGGTTACCAAGAAGCTCTTTAACAAATGTACTTAAGTGCACTGAGGTGATTTTACCCAGGCATACAGTGAGAAACAAGCATGCAGAAAATGGCTACAGCGCTTGGCTACAGAATATCTTGCTCATTTAAGAAGTGATCACCGAAAATCAAGGGTACTCTCTCCACCAGTAATCATTAGAGATTTAACATACTGCATTCTGAACCTTTCTTGTGATAACAGCCTGTGTCTTCCTACACTGCACAGGTTTTCTTGCAGCGCAAGGGCTTAAAGCTCCCCTAGAATGATAATCAATGCTCCTCTATTATGTTTATAGCTCTAAGTCTTTTCCTGCTAATGGATGACGTATATTTATGCAGCTGGAGGAAACCTGGATTCAATAACCGCTCCACCACAGACTCACTGTGTGGTGTAGGGTAAGTCACTTAAATCTCTCTGTGCCTTCATTTTCCAACTGTAAAACAGAATTCCTGATGCCCACCTTTGCAGAGAGCTCTGAATCCTCAGGACAAAAACATACCCTGCTAAATAATATTACCTTGTTAGGAAGCACAGGTGTGTGACCCCGGACACATATGCTAATGTTGATCCATAAATCTGTCAACAGGAGGTGCTGGCAAAACAGATGGTTCACATTCCTTTTTAAACCACCTCTTTGTCCCCAAAGCCCAGGTATGTCAACTAATCATTTTATAACTGGTCAGGGTTTTAATGGGCCAGGAAGTCACAGTGAGGAACAATGCCACCAGCTTTATGGCTAAAACCAGAGTCAACGAGGAAAAGACAGACAGAGAGGTTTCTTTTACCCTTCTCCTCTGCTCTCTGGCACGTAGGACAAACACTGTAAGGCTCTGCAGAAAAAGATAAAAGCAAAAGCAGAACCCATCCCCACACATTCCTCTAAGTAGTACAGCATCAGTGATCATGCCTCCATGCTGATTGATGCTGTGTACGTAGAAACAGACACATGTTTTTTAATTACAGGCAATAAAAAACCACAGACACACACCATTTAAAAACCTGATTTAGATGAACAGTTGCATGTTGACCCACAGGGTCAGGAGGATTATAAGCAAATAAAAAGTTCACTTCTAAACATTTATTTTACTTTATTTTATTTACTTAAGAGCTACCTTTATTATTAGGAATTTCGGTTCCCCATTTCAATAGCTGAAAACTGAGCACACAGCATTTTCCTTGAAAATGTTACTGTAGCAACAAGGGCTGTGGCAGGATTGATGCTGCAGGCTGGGCAGGCTGCTGGGAGGGAGCGCTTGGGCGGCCGTCCGTGCGGGACCGTCTGCCACGCACATTCCCATAAAAGGAATCCCAGGGCCAGAGGACCACATCAAAGCCGCGGAGTTCAGCAGATTTCCCCTTCCCCTCCCCCTGAGTCGTTGAGACGGAGACTTCATACTCCAGAATTTAATATCTTTTTTTCTCCCTCCCCCCATCGGCCTCTTTGTCTGCGTCTCTGTTCTCTAAGAGCTAACAGATGTTGATGCCATATAGTTTCAAAGAAAACTTTTGATGCCCACATAACTCATTACAACTAATATATTCCAAGAATGCTTGTAGCTCAGGAAACACTGGGGTGAAAAAACAGAGGAGAGGGGGCAAATGGCTACACTGAATAACCCTTGAGAGAAAATAAATAGTTCACTTCAAAGTCATCAGGGAATTCTTTAACAAGCTCTTTCTTCCGCAAAACACAGAACAAATTCAGCTGAGCCTAGAATTCCCCAAGGAAAAAAATAAAACCAAACCCCACATAAATGGCAAAGCAGAGGGAAGCATCAGAGAGGTCGCCCGCCTCACGCGGCAACAAAGCTCAGCATTCTCGAGGTTCCATATTCCCAAGCAACCTGCACTGTGCCAGGGCACAAAAGCACTGCTGAAAAGCAGAGACTGTCAACAATAACAATACAGAAAAAAAAGCTAACCCTGTCCCTCCGCACGGAATGAATGCAGGCAGCACTGAAACTGCTCAATTCACCACGGAGCACTTCGATTCAGCCTTACAACACATGCAGGACAACACGTCAGGAATGTCACAATTACAGAGAAGAAACACTGGCTCATTTAGCAAAAGCAGGTGACTGCATTTTTGAGGGCAGGCAGGTCCGTGTCCTTAGCCGTTTTCTAGGGTTACATCTAGGATGCAACCATTCATCATTTTTTCTAGGAGGTCTCCTCCCCTCCCCTGCTGCTTCAGCACACAGCTGCATCCTCCTTTCCGTTTGGTGAGAAGCCCCCCAGGAGTCACCAGGGTTGGTGGGGAGAAGGGTTGAGAAAAGGGGGGAGGGCGAGAATGCGATTACATCAATTTCCACAGCAGGAGGATCAGATTGCATCATTGTACACAACTTGAGGCCCGCTCTTTTATCCCTGATGCAGGCATATTTCCCATTGAAATCAGTGGGAGACTTGTCTGTGCAAGGACTGCAGAATCGGGTGTTCTGTGATCACAGAATTAGAAAGCAGTAGGAAGCCACACCTGGCAGCACCTCTCTCGGCGGTGCTCTGCCCTCCGTCGGGATATCATATCAAAACGAAAATATAACAGCGATGTTAAATTCCTTCTCCTCCTCATACACAAACTCCTAAAAATCCACCACTGCAGTTACTGTATAAAAGTCTCTATAAAGTTCCTACCAGTGAACTGCAGATTTCACACCAAACGAGTAACAATGACAAAGAAAATGGAGGGGGGGTAATCTATCCCACTACACAGTTGTAGCCATCTCTCATCTAATAATTAAAATGTAAAGAGGGTTTAGACAAACAGGTGTGCTCTGCTTGGGTTTTTTCAGGGGTTCAGATGGAAGAGGGGAATAGAACAAGTCAGCCCTACTTCTGCAGCACCAACAACGCATGGTCTTTTTTGCAGAACAGTTCAAATACAAACCATAGTACTGTAGCACAATATACAGAATTATTAGTTTTTCACTGCTGCTCATTTCCAAGCACCACACTTTGCATCCACTTTCATCTGCATAAAAATTTTCCTTGTAGCAGCTCAATAGTCCCCACTTCAGCTGCTGCTACTGCCGTGCACACCTTCTTTCCAGAATATTTATCCCCCAAACACACTGGTAAACAGCTTCTATCGGGTTTGTTCGGGATAAAATGTGGTTCCTCATAAAATGATTCCTTATTATCTCGCCTGCCTCACTGTTTGGGGATGGATCATTTCCTCTAGGGAATAACAAGGAAGGCGTCCTCAAGCCTTGTGGCTTTGTAAGTAAAATACCGTATTACTGAGGTCATCCACCACATTTCAGAGTGGCAGGAAACTTCAGCAGGAGAGCAGACAGCAGAGCGGCTCAGGTAACTCAAATCTAGTCTGTGGACTTGGAGATTTCCACAGTGGCAGAGCAGGGCGCAAAGACAGAAAATGTCAGGAGAAGGCAGGGGACAACACAGAAGTAGAAAACAATACTGAGCCCTTAGGGATAAACGCCCTAGATTTAAAATTCTATTCCATAAATTCAAAAGCTTAAACTCTCCAAATAGCACACCTGTAAGATATGGGTTCTAAATTTCCTCAAAACACCCCAACGCATCCGGACTAAGAGGACACTCAGTGTGCAAACAGGCTGTGAAGCCCTACCAGACTCACTTGTGCCACGCGTCTGTGGTGGCTGCACTGCGGTGACGCTCCAGACTCCATCTAATGGCAGGTGCTGAGCTACCAGGATGCAGCACTCGGGCCAGGAACCACCTTCAGAGTACACTGTGTGTTTTGCCCGTGATTTTCACAACTGTCAAATAGCATATTCCAGTGGGGGCTAATTACATGCTCCTTCTGTCTCACATATACCAGAACAGAGTGAGGAAAAAAAAATAATCCTGAAATACACGATGTAAAATAAAGGTTATGGCCTAGTTTTAGTTTCAGCTGAGCCCTATTGTGACTATTTTGTGACAGCAAAATAATTTGTCCTTTAGGATGAAAAAATAGCAAATGATAATTAGAAGGAAAAAAGGAAAAAAAAACCCAGCACAATAAAAACTTTGTAACCATTACTTACAGTGGCGACTGGCAGCAAGAGCTGAAGTTTGCCCAGCATAAGACGAAGCACAAATAGCAGCAGTACTATGACTGAGGCTTCACATTAAAAAATAATAGGACTACAGTCTGAGGTTCCTGGTAAAGCTGGTGATGCTTTGCCTGAATAAAGACTTAAAAATCTGCACCTACAGCAATGCTCTTGACTTTATACCATATTTGTGCTTTCTATACCCAAACATTAACTACAGAGGAACTGATACAGCCAGCTTTTTAGTAACCTTGTTGGACTGTCCCGTTTCTATATATTGAAAATTTACATTCAATAGGCTAAGTAACTTTTGCTGGAATTTGTCAAAAAAAAAAAATCCAACCTATGGACAAGCCAGAGCACAAAACCTTTCAAGTCCATCTCCTTCAAATGGTCTTAGCAGTAGGGGTGGCCCTGCAGTACTGATTGCTCTTGGAAACTCATAATTCCTTTCCAATCTCAAGCAGACAAATTAAAAGCAATTAAAATTCTTTACATTTTTTCCAAACTTTTTTTTTAACTGTCAAGGTTAGCACTAATGTATTTTCAACTGTGTCCCCCTGAACACTAAAGGTCTAGACAGATATCCTTCAGATGTGTGCACCTTCCTCAAACAGGACTTAAGCCGATACACACAGGAACTGTGCTACAGATAGGAGAAAAAAAACCCCAACAACGTCAGTCTGCCATGATGGAGCAGATCCTCATTTTGATGTAATTCTGACATTCTGGACATGCAAAACTCTGAACACTGGGCCACTGGCATGGTTTTGTCTCCTGAACTGGGTAGAATGTTACCCAGAGACATCCAAAGACCTTGGAAGGGCTTTTATGGCTGTTTTTCACCATTTCTGGGAAAATGTTTGGTTTTCTGATTGTGTGTGTGTGTGTCAGAGTGTGTATGTTTGTTTGTTGCACTGCAAGGAGAACAGAAACTTTAAGAAAAAAGAGGTTAATTTTGCCAAACATTAGGTTTCCTCTCAAGAAACACTGATAGAAAAACATAATCCAATCTCATGGAATATGTATGCAGTTCCTTAGCGTGAAACAAAGGAATTTGTCTTGCAGTGACAAAGCCGAGCCTGGGTTTCTGAAGCACTAGGCGAGCCAATATTTGTAGGGCCTCTTTCAATGCCTTTTTTCCCTTGTTCCACTATTCCCATTAACAAGCATTACTGTTATCTATTAATATTCTGCAGCACACTCTAGCAGAGACCACTGCCTATGCCTCCCAGTGCTATGAAGACCCACAAACCCTCCCCTGGCCCAGGAGAATGCACTCCGAAAGGTATGTGGAGATTTATTTCTTGCCACCTGCAGGTGCTTGCAGTAGAGAAGACCCCAACAAGCATTGCTATCTGGAGCAGCTCTCTTCTTCGCTTCTTGCAGTGACCAAGCCCAGAGAAAGATGAGCACACAGGTCTTGGACAACCAAACTGGATCTTTCGAGCCAGGTTTCACAAGTGCACAGGCACTCCAAGATCAACCCCGAATGCCAGGGATCCATCTCCAGGCACAATGTTACGTATGATTTCAGATACAGTGAGTGTATCTGAAAAAAGCTGGCCTTGGCGTCAGGCTTTACTCAAAACGGGGGAGGCCAAAACCAGCACTGTGAGAAGCCAACCAAACCAAGGATGGTGGATGTTGTCAAAAGCTGTAAGAGCATCATTTCCATATTCTGAGCACACCACTAGGGCTAGCAAGTCCTCAGAGTGTTCCCCTTGGAGGGGTAGGTGGCATAGAAAACACAGTTCCATGACTGGCACAACACACTGACAAAAGCAGCATCACTTGGGATCAACAGCCACTTTCTGTTCCCATAGTGGGTGAGAGAAAGCTGGAAGAAGGGCACTTCAGTTTCATCACAGGTCCACAAAGTCTTCCTCATGTGGTTGTGATGAGCAAGTGACACAAACTGGAGTTTTGAGTCTTCTCAGGTTACCATCCTGCCTTGCTTTCTTTTTTAAACCAACTTAACTCTGTCTTTGTGGCAAGGTTTTGTAGTCATGTGTTACGATTTATGACATCTTATTTAAACAGAAAGGCCGGTAGAAATCCTTTACAATGTTTATACAATCTTTAATATTTTCCATGAGGACCAGACACATCTGGGAGGGGAGGGAGGAGGGGTGACAGCCGAATGCAGATTATATGCAGAGCAGCAGGCTTGAGTGACCCCATGCAGCTATTAAAGGGACAGCAGCATCTTAAAATTCACATTTGCCCAGAAAAGTTTTGCCTAGTCTTATGCAAACACCAGAAAGGCATTAAAGGAGGAAGGAAGCCTCAGCCATTTCCAGTCAGTTTACTTTGCTCACTTGACTTTACGAAGATTGTTTCCTTAATGTTTCGATTCAAGCCTCTTGGTCCGTTTAATATGCTCCGGTATGAAAGGTGCACAAAGAGGAGTGGTGCAAATAATAGTTAAAATAAAGGAAAATGACAAGGAGACTTTATTACCCCAAGCTACCTTCATTTACATATTTAAATATGAACTAGGAGAAATATTTCATCACAGTCATGACTGGCATCTCAGTTAACATTGTCATTTTAATGTCAGTGATTTTTAATGCTGCTAATTTTTTTAATTGCTTGTATTTAAAGAATGAAAGAAAATTAAAACAAACAGAACAGAGCACTCCTCTCTCGCTAGGCACAGCTCTTAACTTCTGTCAGAAGAGTCTGTCAGGCAGCCCAGATTGCATCAACAGCTTCATAAGCTCATGACACACCAGCAACATAGCACAAACTGTTGCCCAAGCTGTCCTGGCAAGACATGCAAGCTTTGATTTTGATCCCAGTTTTACCCTGGTTTCACATTTCTGCAACTGCAGTAGAACAAAATCAGAGTGGCTGGAAACAGAATTGCGCCTTGACCTCTTGCCGGAGCATTCAGGACCAACTCATTTTATAGTCAGCTATAGCATCAATATCGATATCAAAGTACATATTTTAACTTAAGTTGAAAACCCTATATTTCTGCCACAAGCAAATATTAAGAACCCTGCCCTAGAGAAAGATGAAAGCAGCCAATCTCCCCTTTAAATTACCAAGCGAGCCTGGGCCTTGACTCCTTTTTCAATGGGAAGTCAAAACGTCTGACTTCAATCAGTTTGTATAAACCAGCTTTTGTTTTTCCTTTTACCCAAATGACTCCACTCTTAAGGATTTATTGTAACTGGATTGCTTTTCTACCCAGCAGGGAGCTGTAGCACTAGCAAAGCTGTTCCACACAGTAGGTTTTCCGCTGATTGAATTTCTAGACTTTCAGCTCTTCGGAAATGTTTGCTCTTGTACAAGCTGTCAGAGGGAAATTGTGTGCAGTCGATTTTGTCTCAGCTAAAGCCAAGCGGGGTTCCATATGCAGCCAGCCAATGCGGAATTGAAAGAAGGAGGATCAATCACATTGCGAAGAAAAAAAAGGTCTCAACACAAACAAACAAAAACCTCCCCAAAGAAAAAACCACACAAGAAAAAAGGGCAGGAGGCTACAAATGAGAATGAAAACCATTTCTGCAAATAGGCGCACTCAAAAGAACCAGCAACATCCTTTCTTAAAAGGAAAACTTTCATTTAAAAATCACTAAAATAAGTGCTAGGGGCCATTTGAAGAAGCTGTTCCATTAAACATGCACAAACCCAACACCATGATCTTGCTCCAAAACCAAGCTGCTGTATAAAACCCTCATCCTTTGGAGCAGCGCACCGTACCAGTACTGCCTCAACTGTGCAGTACTACGGCCACATCACGTCACAACGCAGCATACCTGCCCCAGCGAGCAGTGGAGTAGCCAGGCCTTTCACAGTGTCTGCTGTGCTTCTGCCTGGTTCTGTGTAGCCTGGAACACACGCTGGGAAGATGTAGGAAGCCATTGCACAGCTGTCATGCTTGTTGCAGATGGTGGAGGGTGATTTAACATAGATGGATTTTTCAGCCATCATGTTCTCGGTATCTTACAAAGACCACAGAGTCACCTCTGCTTCAAGTGCGCCACAGCCATGACCTTGCCATGCACATGGCCTAATGGTTCAAATTGCTGTCTGCACTTGAGGTTCTGTTATTTAGAAATCTAATAAATGACAAGGCCAGAAGTGCACATCAGGGCCAACAGAACCAAAGAAATAAGCAGCAGCAAGCAAAGGTTAAGACATCTGTATTGAAGTTCCCACAAAAAGATCTTAGTATAAGCAACACTTGACCATGGTCTGGACTGCAATAGCTCATATTTCTAACTCAGCTGCCAGGACAAATTTTGGTTCTAACTGCATTACAGGGAACAGAAATGCTTTTAGGCATAAGCCAGTACTTCGAAAGGACATAGTAACTTGTGAATGTGACAGCACAGGTGAGTATTAAACTGCCAGACTCTGCCCCGCCAGCCATGGGTAGATAAGCCTTACAGTCTTTAAGTATAGCATAATACGACCAGGAGCAAGTGCACCGACACCAGGCACACCATCTTGACTCGGTACTGAGGTGTTCATTGTCATGACCCTGTGTTAGAAAAATTGTGCCACCTGGTTTTTCTTTTAAGAAATAATTACAGCTAGCAGATCATTCTTTTCCGACACGCAGTGAAAATCACAAAGACATACAACAGGGTTTTGGTTTTTAAATTACTGGACTTGACCTTAAAAGACTCTTAAGTCCTACTACCTTGAATTGTTCAGGACTCACCCTCATGTGTAGGTTTAGTGAGTAGCCGTACAGTGCAGCAGTAGCCGTAGCACCCACAGTCTGCAAGGACAGTCACTCTACCTGCTAAATGTATACTAGAGAAAAGCACCTTGCAAAAAGGCTTTCTTAGAGCATCCCAAGTGTCTGCCAGAGTGACTGGTGCAGACTTTCAGCAAAGGTGCAAAAAGTGAACTTTCAGTTTACTGTGCCCTGCCTTTCCTCAGAAGACACTACACAGTGAGAAAAGATGACATCTATCATGAAACAAATAATAATAATGAGGATTTTTGCCACTCTTCTTCCCCAGTCAGCTGCCATCTATTAACAGTGGTTTTCTCTCTCAGTTCCCACCTTATTTCACCTGTTAAGTGTAGCTTAGTGATTTTCCTGCTGGGAGTCTGTTCAGACACGCTTTCCCAACTCAGCACACTGACAGCCTGACATTCGTGTTCCTAATCAACACTGCACCTCGACAAAGCCCCGATGATGAAAGGAAATATCCTGGCTCCAAAGTATTCTAAAGGACCACTTGACTGACAAAGGCATTTGCACCACTATTTGCACCATATTTAATGAACCTCATTACCTAAACAGTCATCTGCTCACGCTAGTCACTAAAGAGTTTCCTCATTTTTTCTTTACCTCGTGGGAGGCTACAGTTCCTCTTTGACCATAAAGAAAAACATTGCAAATAAAAAAGAAAGAAGGCAGAGAGTAAGAAATTCCTGATACACAGGAAGGAAGCACAAGGCTGCAAATGACCTGAAACTTTGATCAGTCTTTCCTACTGATGCTATTAAGATTTATTCCAGCTGTCCCAGCCACTAGTGTTAGCAGCAGACCCTGCCCAGGGCTGTAACCATGTACAATAGCTAAATAAAGTATTGCCTTAAGATAATAGAAATTTATTCATAAAGCCCAACAAAGGTTATTGAGAGGTTATTGCTCTCCAATTAAAGATATATTGGCATTTTGAACTAAATACAGATTTGATTTGGAGGGACACAGGATATAAAATTCAATATTACAAATGCACAGCCTTCAGTGTTCTACAGGAAAAGCAAACCAAAGATTGGTCAATTCTCCCCACATGGACCGATGAAGCTTAGGTTGCCTGAAAGACTTCCAATTATTGTTTTCAATCAAGTCTTCTATTGTGCAATTTGGTTTGTGGGCACAGGGTTATACAAAGTGCCACGAATTATTCTGGAGCTGACAGATGCAACTGAGGCAAGGTAGGCAGAGCTCCAACACGGCTTCTCACCAACACTTATCCCTAACCAATTGCTTAATTTCCTACATACATTCCACTTTCAGGTCCTAAAAAACAGAGGACGACAATACTTGAACTGTGTGTCAAAGTGAGTGTTCTTCGCCATGACCAGCCTTTGCAGACTTTGTTCTATTTACCTGCTTGGGATAAAAGCCTGCCTTCCTTTTCCTCTTATAAAAAACGAATTTATGAGAGGGAGAAAGAGGAAAAGAGGAATGACTGAGTGGAGCAAGAAGACATTTGGGGACTTTGGAAAATGAGGAGCACAGCTTGGAATCCTGATGCTCGCCTCCACACTCTCCCAGCTGAGCCACCAATAATCTTATCATACTAACTCAGCTATACACTGTACTAGAAAATACATACCTTCCTCAGAAGGTGAAAACAGAAGTTTGAACGTCTGAGTCACTGATGTGCATAATTATACAAAATACACGTGGATTTTCTACTTCTCCCATTTAAGTAAACGGAAGTTTTGCCATTGATTTTAATGGAAGGAGACCTTATTTCCACGGCATAGCACAGGCCATCTGCAGATTCACTTCCTAGACCACGTCATGCCTCGCAGGTCTCACTTTAGCCTAGAATTGTCTTTCATCCCAAACAAACTGCTGTCAATCTGCCTTTATTTGCTTTAACAATTAATGACCTTACAGTTATTACCAGAAACTACCAACAGACTTCTTTTGAAGGAGCAAAGTAATTTCACGCAGAACCAGGAGGGTGACAATGACAGAAGAACATAAAGAAAGAAATTTAGGGGAAGTTTTATATCTATTTTTTTAATTTAAAAAAAAAAAGAAAAAACAAACCAAACCCAAAATAAACAATCCGCAAAAGACACTGAGATGGGGAGAAGTTACGAGACAAAGCAGAGCAACACAAGATGACTAGAAAACAGATGCATAGAAGAAATTAATGTCATGGAAACCTTCGTACAAACACTAAAGCTTACTCAAACGAACAGTTCTTTTGAAACCAATGTGACTATTTCAATGAGTAAATTTTACAGTTTGCAGGACCAAGCATCTAAAATGAATGCTTAAAAACAATGAAAAAAGATACAAGGTATCTGTAACAGAATAACAGCACATGAAATATTGTATCACACTAATACTAATGTTAATTATCTGTCATTAAAAATAGACTTCAAAGTGGGACAAGAAGCCTGAATGGTAATATAGGCAAGATTTAAAAGTGATGATAGAAACCAGGCTAAGGTATATACTAGAATATGCAGTGAAAAGAGAGTAATCAGAAAGACTGAAATAAAAACAAGGCAAAGAAGCAAGGGCTACAGCAGGAAAGAAAATGGGATGGGGGTAGAGAAAGAACTGCCCACGTCTTTATCCCCCGTCTATTCAGAGCCACAGCCCACAAACATTTAACACCTGATGAAAAGGCTAAAGCCATGGCCATTGCAGTGAATTTCAGTGACCTGGGTCTAACTCTTAAAGACATTCCTAGGTTTGGAGTTGCAGGGGCTTCTCTTGTGAATGAGCACACTCACGCACATAGACACAAGTGCATCTGCAGGGTTTAGTCATTAGCTTACAGCCCTTTCAGGGTATGTTTTTCTTATAGTATGGCTCCAACAACCACAGACTTGTCCAAGTGAGAATGAATTGCTGGGAGAGTGACAAAATGGGGTGCAAAGCAGAGACAGCTATCCAGTGGAGACTGGGATTTCTGAGAAATTATGGACAAATTCTACTGCTTACCTGACAGAAATGGGACGGGCTGCTGGCTGACGCTTCAGAAAACACTGAGAACACTGCCCCAGTGAGAAAAGTTTCTTTAACATGTAAATGAACTTTCCTTGGATCATGCATATGTAAAATAAAGTTAGGTATCAACACCTAACATACACAGAGAGCTGCCTTGAAAAAAAAATAAATCAAGAATTCAGAAGAAAACTGGGTATGAAGAAGATAATTCTGAGGTTGATGTCTTTCAGTGAAGCTCCTCTACAACTCTACACTACTGAAAAAAGAGGCAGATCAATTCTCCATCCATCTTAACAATTTTCTGCAAAGGGTGTCACCCTGCTGAAGCAGAGCGGCCAGCTGACAGTGCAGCACCTCACCCACCACCAAGCTTCCCTGTGCTGCCATGCACTGTCTGTGCTACCTGAGCCACCATTTTAAAGCAATCCTCAAAGTTTCTACACGAGCTGCTCTTACATCAGTGTTTATAGTATAGACATCCCCCTCAGATGTGTTGTACGAGGCAGAGAGGAGTAACCGTCTCTAAAGACATTGCTCAAAGGCAATAATCTATAACAGGGATGCTAACAAACAATAAAACAAAACCCAGAGGAGTCAGAAAAGCACATAGAGATAGGCTAGGAAAACACATAGCGTGATGGGAGTTAAGGCCCTGAAAGTAACACTAAGTGTATGGAAAAATGCAGTGTTCAAATGTTCATTGTAAACCTCACTTGTACAGTTCTTCCAGGGTGTCCAGAGCCAAAGCAAAAGCCCCAGCAGCTTGAGCTAGAGGACAGTGTCCCTATAAAGCCACCTGCTGCAGACTAATAAGCTCCACAACCAAGGCACAGAGGGGTTCACAGCGTACAGGAACAGAACTTTACACAGCTTTCTGGTCCATTTGAATTCATTAATATTGTAGACTCAAATATTGGAAGGAAGCCTAGGATGAGAGTGTCTGTTAACATGTGACAAGCTTTTGACTTCAGGAAACATGACACAACCTGGCTTAGATCATAAAACACAGTGGCTGTGATGGTTTTATCACACCAGTTCAAAAATTAGTAGTCTCTGCCCTAGGAGGGAGTGAGGTGTTTCACATTGGCTGGCAGTATATGGATTTCACACCAGAGTCTGAGATATTCTCCATTTGCTCACACTGTACTCTTAACAGACCATTTTATTTCAAGTTTCTCTGCTCCTATGGCAAATAACTATGCATACCCAATATGTACCAATTGTAATGTGGCGGCAGAATCCATGTTAACAGCTTAATTTTGCAATTCTCTTACACAATGCCTGCAAAGCAAACTTTGCAGCTACTGAGCTTGTTATGTGTTGGGTACTCCTTTGCATCCTGACTGAATCCTAAATGTGCCCAATAAAGCTCTGTTTACTTGAGCTAGGGATATTTCCATAGGCCTGTTTTGATGGGCAGAGCTCCTTCTCCTCTGCTTTGGTGTCTTTTCCATTTAAGAGTAACAAACTTAAAAGAATTAAAAATAAATAAATAAATGGAACAAGACTCTAGCATAGCTTCAAGATCTCACTTTCTGGGTAGAATTTAGGACAAGAGGCAATACTAACAAATACAATTTGTACCAGACTTTAAAGCCTACATGCTCAAGCCAATGATCACACACATACACAAATTCATGCTGTGAATTCTATTATAAGCTTGCTGGAGATAAAACCCAAAAGCTTGTTTAGAGACCTCTGCTCTTTTTTTTCCTCATGTATTATCACTGTATTTACTTTTGTTATGCCCTTGCACATAGAGCCTTAGCTCTCCGCTTACAATGTGCATTCTGCTCTTCCCACCAAAGCTGGAGGGGAATCAGGGAGAACACAAGTTTCCTAATTATACACAAAACAATTCACCACGCTGTGACATTTAGAAGCAGTCGCGCGGCCCTCTATGATCAGGGCTGCATTTAAGCCTTCTGATAACAGACTGGGTCAGGTAGGTACGTCACTCTGGACATATTAAATTGTACTGACAGAAAACAGTAGCTCCTTTGAAGAGTTTGTGTGCGCAGAGGTAACAAGGCTAGCTGTGCAGTTTGGTACAGGCAGCTGTCACAAGCCCCCCCCTTGCCTGCTTCAGCTAGGGAAGAGCACAACGCAGCCAAGGAAAGAACACAGTTCAAAGGCCCAAGCCGGACAGTAAATACTAAAAGAAAAGGAAAAAAAAGAACAAAGAAATGTTAAACTGGTTTGTCTGTTTTTCAGTTTACACAACTGTAAACAAATGCAGAGGTTTATTAGTTTATAATGCTTTTTGTGGTCATGTAACTCAAATGTGAGCTTTAAGAAATGGAATTTGGCAAGAAAGTAGTTTCAAGTCAACCTACTCACTTTCCCATTAAGAAGATTAAAAAAGAATTCAAAATATTTAACTTTGAGTAATAAGGGCTGTACTTGTGTAGCAACTAATCTTGAGCTCATGCACATCCCAATTCGGTACTGCACTTGCCTAACTTTAAGCATCCAAGTAATCTCACTGACTTCCCTCATACTTCAGCACACACTAAGTGCTTTGCTGAAATGAGGCCATGATCAGATTCAGAGTCCCTTAATGAGGATTTACACATTAGAATAAAAGGCCTCCAGAAAAGCCACTCGGCCTGTAAAACTCCAGCCATCTACCTTAACCAGCAACTATTTATCTAACTTTGTCTTTAAATAAATCTATCTTACATACAAGGAGGAAATCCACCGAGAGTTAAACAGAACATATCAAGTACAGCTAAATGTGGGAAAAATCAGGGCCTGGACTCTTAACCGTATCCAGACGCGCTGTGCGTACATGTAGAAGGCAGCAGCATATAACCCCTTGGTATACCGCAGCCACTTGTGCATTCAGCCTTAACTCTGAAGGTGCTGTCTTACTTTTGTAATCCAACAGGCAACATCCGTATTTTCTGGCCAAATTCTTTTCAGCTATGATCTTTTCCAGATTTCGGTCGTTACTTGCATGCAAAAGGAGTTGAATTCAAACTTTTATACTACAATAGGCTTTAATTGCATACACCACATACTTTTGAACACTAATCATTCTCATGAGCAGTAACTGAGAAATAACCCTGCTTTGCTTTGAAAGCACAGGATATAGTTAGGAATAAAGGAAAAAGTTACTGAAGAAATACCACCCAGTTCCACATCTCAAAGAGAAGGCCAGTAGTTTACACTGAAAACAGTCATGATTTCCTTTAAAGCAGGTTTAGGTCTTTGTCACGATTATGATTATTCTTCCACTGCTTTAACAATGTATCTCCCTTTTGCAGGCACTACTGCAGAAAAAGATTTATTTTGCAATAAATTACCCTAAAGAAGAGATTACCTTGTCCCACATCCATTTACCTGTTTAGAAAAATATGAGCAGAGCCGCAGAACCTGCAGCTTTTGTAGCCAGTACAGACCTACATTTCCCAATGGCAACAGGCAAGGATTTTGCCAGAGCTGGTACATCTGCTCTGCTCGGGGGCTGCTCCGGCATTACTCCCGCAGCACTACAGGTGGCAGGGGCTTGTCTGCAAAAGAAAGCTCTGCTGGATTTAAGTGGAAGGCTTGGTTTTAAACTGAGTTAGAGTGCAAAAAGCCATGCGGACATTTGTTTTGTGCTTTTTATTTTTATTTGGCTTAATTGATTCAGAGTCACATTAAGCCAAACAAAAAAAGAAGATAGCCAGAAACCTTAATGCCCACAATGGAACTTTCACCGTTCAATTCAAACTAAAGTTGCAGTTTATTTAAACTACAGTTGTGTCACTCTTGTGTGTGGACAAGGCCAAAGCTAATCAGGTGTTGTCTCACCACAATCCCAGCGACCAGTCTGAGCGCAGATAATGGAAGGCTCCGCTTCCTGCCACAGCAATTAGCAACGAGCGAGGGAGACTCTGCCAGGCCAGAGCTCTCCCTGCAGCACTTTGGGGTATAGAGGGGAGAGGGGGTCCCTAGACAGGGCTGGCAAATCTATTTCTGCACCAAAGAAATGATCCCCTCAACGTCCCTCCAGTGTGTTGTCGAATCTGACCTGTGTGAAATTTGAGAATGGATATAAATCAAAGGGAGAAAAAGTAATAAAAAGCTCCCGGCAGACTTGATGACATGTTGATAATGTTCTCGTCCTGGAGTCAGGGTGACACCAGCCCAAAGATGATATATAGAACTAAGCCCACATACCGACGATTTACTGGCCTAACGACAGTTTTCATTGATCAGAGGCCAACAATTACTGGATTCCTTCCCACTGCCTATTTCAGTATCAGGCTCTGGCGTACAATCAAAACACTAGCCCTGCTTCTCCACAGTTCATGTGCCAACTTTGCAGTGGATGCTCAAGCCAAGCAAGAATGATATGCAAATCTGGCAGGTGTTTGGGGCATACCAGTGCTGCTCAAAAGCCCAACCATAAAAAAGGAAACAGCAGAAAGGCTAGGGGAGTCCCGATCTGCTGCAGAAAGGCTGCAGGCTCTGTACAGTACACAGTAAACAGGTCTCAGAAACAGGAGACATGGCTTTCAGGCAGCAACAGAAAAGCTCAATTATTTTTGCTCACTGTAAACAAAGCACACTCTTCATATCCCCTCCAGATTGTGTAAAGCCCTCTCTTGCCACTAAAGCCTATTTCAAAAAGAACAAGAACTTACAAACAAATAGAGCAACTGGTGCTGGTACCAATCACATAATGTTCCTTTCTTTTTTTGTTTTGCCTTGTGTCTTAAAGTAGGGAACCAGTAGAAAGAGATTTCCTTCCCAAGTGTATGGAAAATGGATGTGTCAAACCGAATTAATATCTGCAATGGCACATTCAAATGGCCATGATTAAGCTGCTGGAACGAGATGAATCAATGTGGGAAAGGTGCTGGCAAAGAAATATTTTTCCAGTATATTACTGTCTTTTACAGACAGGCAAGTGCATGTAATTTGTCTTGGTCTATCAGGATTTACCTATCTGTTCCACACTCAGCATATGGGAACGCTGCAAATTTCTAAAAGCTTCTTTCCACCTTCTTTGGGACCCAAAGAAAAGTTGGGAAAGGCTCCAAGAAAAGAAACAACTCCTGTTAAATGAAGTAATTAACAGATTCCCTACCGTAAACTCATAAGATATACACATTTAGAAATTACACAGCAGCATGGACTACACAAAGAATGATATGATAGTATCTTCGTACAACACTTAAAACTAGTGATGCCACTAAATATTTTCCTTCTCTCTTCACCTTCTATCCTCTTATTTCTGTTAATCTTTCTTTTACATCTGATTTAGCCAAGTTTTTCAGCAGAAACAAAAGTAGCTCAAGAGTTCAGACAGGGAAATAGTGGTTTTAGGAGCACAAGCAATAGAAAGTATCTTCTTAAGACCAGATGTCATTTGAAAAAATGACTGCAATTTCGTGAGACTTCAGAGTTGGGTGACTACTTTTAAGGGTAGTAAGGGCAGAAGGACAATGTGGTTCTGAAGAAACTCTAAAGACTGGGGGTTTTTTTTGTTGTTTTAAATAATATCCATGTAAAAATGAAGCCATTGTTAGAAATACTGTCAACCTCTTCGCAGAATAACAACCACCACCCAGGCCAATCTGAAATTTGCAAACTTCCAACCACAGGTTCTTTTCTTAAAAAAGATTACTACAACACACTTAAAATATTTAACCCTCTTCCACAAAATTGGAAAGGATGTAACTACAAAGGAAAAATGAGGAGATGAGTATCCAGAAAATGCTACCAGCATATACTCTGAAAAGAAAAGTTTTCCTCTCTTCAAGCTTCCCAACAGTAAAACTCAACAGAAGGGTCCACAAGGTTCAAACAGAAGTAGGTTTTTATAGAGAAAGTATTAACTGCTATATAAGCACATTGCGCAAAGGAAGACCCCCTGAAAGTACATGAGATCGACAGCCTTTAGGTGCTCCCCCATGCAGTACTGGCTGTACAGCTCTTCCTTGCTCCTCTATTTCAAACTTGACTTAATACAGCATTTTAGCTTCCACGTCTATTTACTCTTGAAATGTGACAGGCTAGTAACAATAATTATTTGCATTGCAGCCATGCCTACATGCCCTGGCGATGAGCTGGAATCCTCTCTCGCTAAGCACTGAGCTACCACTTAAATGAGCCTGTGAGTGCTGACCGGGCTCCTGGCTCTCCTGTGTGCAAACAACTCCTCATCATCCCAGGCAAAATGCATTCCCCCAGGAATCAGCACCACCCTGCCTTAACTGCCTTAGATTATCTCAGATGGGAGCAGCTCTGCATGAGGCTCTCTAGAGACAAGCCACTGCTGGGGCAGCACAAGTACTAAAAATACATGTATTTTTTGCCTAATGCAGACAGATCATTGGAGAGAGCTCCTCTATCTTTTCCACAGTAAAGGAATAAATAGAGAATGGACAAAATGGCAGCAGAGCCTGGGGAATATGCTTTTGTTTTCCTTCTTAAGAAAGGGGTGAGAATTATTTGATGGGTCCCCATAGAATACGTACTTCTTTCACCCTTCTTCTCCACTTAGTTGTAGTACTCATCTGGATCCTAAGCCTCTCCTGCAACTGCTGAAACCACCCATCTTTAGCAACAATATTGATAAAACAAAACTAGCCCATATCTGTTTTTTTTTAATTCCTAGAGAGGCATTATTTCAACAGCAGTATTTCAGCACGGAGGGAGAAGGTGACATTGGTAAACACTTTCCATTAGCAACTGATGCTAAGGATCATTAATCTGAGCTCAGAAATTAAAGCAAAGAAATCTTGGCTCTCAGCCCCACCTGAAATGTTGGATCTGCATGCCAGCATCACACATCTACTGGGAGGAAATACAGGACAGACCTTACTGGAGAGAGTGCCACCTTTGTGTTACATGTGTTTGAGCAACTCCCAGTGTATTTTGACCATGTAAATAGAGACCATAGCAGGTTTTTTAGAGTATGTTTTCCCCCCACCCCTTCGTATCAGCGTTCTTTCCTTCTTTTGCTAGTATTTAGATAGTCTGGTGTTCATCAGCATGACCTCCTGGTCAGGCAGGCATCTGTTTCAGCTTCAAGTGATCTGTGGGGAAAAAAAAGCTCTTGAGTTCAAAGAGGCCAAATTATTACCTGAAGAGGGTCCCCAGATCAGAACATCTGTATGCAGTAAGTAGGTGTGTTTCTAAATATCAGATTTTTTGAGAAAAGATGAAATAATCTACAAATACAAAGGTGAAAGATTTATTCATACCATGTACTTCAAATACTAAGCCCACCAATCAAGGCTAAAAAGTTCCTTTTGAGATGTAACTCTTTCCCAAAGAACCTGCTTTATAATTAGAAGGAGTGCATGGTAACCGTATGCATACACTGAATACAATGATAGGGTCAAATGACACTATATCAACATATTTTAATATCTGTACAGAGATAATATCATGGTAAATAACCAACCTTCTCTTCCTCAGTTGCTGGAGGTGCCACACTCCCAGAGGTGCCTGGTCTCTGGCAGTTTTTCAGGGCCTCCTGTATTTGATTTATTTGCTGTTTGATCAAACTTTGATGAATCTGAATTATGACAGTGGACTATTGTATTGCATTATGTGTCAAAATCTGGTGAACGCTAAGTTTACTTTACACCTTTAGTGAGATATCAAGGATTTATAAATTTTTCCTAAGCAGCAGAAGACAGTTTTGATGCTGTTCCAAACTGTCCTGGACACTTACTGCTTGCACTTCTGAAATGTAGGAATACTGTGGCAGCAACAAGAAGCTCTGGTGTTGCCTGCAGACTAGGGCAGATATTAGGGCATTGCACTCAGTAGTATTCTGTCCAAAATTGGGAAGTTAGATTAACTTTTCAGTCAGGCAAAGGAAGTTTATCATACAGATCAAAAATTCCACAATAATACTCTTCCTCCCCTTCAGTTAAAGGGTTTTTTTGGCTGATGCAAGCAAAATTGTTCAGGCTTTATTTCGGAGGATGGATTACTTAGTGTGTGTGGAGTAAAAGCACTCCAAAAGCTAGTTGTCAGCCTTCAGAATCTGTTCCTGCATCTTTAGTTTGGCTACTCTCTCCTCTTTCTTCTCTTACCCACTGTTTCTATTTCTCATTTCAGATCTTAGCCTTTTCACGGGATTAGCTTCTCCTTTTTTGGACAGTTGGTGGCTTGTGTTTATGTACAGAAGTCAACATACATCAAAACCTTCCAACCTGCCAAATCACAGAGACTTAAAACGTATGCCTAAACTGAGGAACACAAGAAATAAAATTGTGGAATTAAACTTCAGTTTACATAATTCACCAGTGCAGCTCCTTTAACTTCACCTTCATCATCTCTTTCAGCTGATGCCAGTAATTTAGACTAATGCAAATGAGACAAAAAATAGGTCTGTGTGGAATGGTAGTAAATGTAAAACTAAAATGAAGGACAGCTGAAACATGGAGTTAAGGTGCACTGTGCAATTAGGATCACTTAATTTTCTCATTATTTCACTAAGTGAAGGTTGCATGCAGGGCTGTTCTCTGCAAGTAGCTATGAAGTAAAAAGCAATTTTCAAGTACTTCTGCTCTGTCCAAGTAATAACTGAGTAAAAGGTATATAAAATTCTTCTTGTTCACAACTTGACAACATCTGACAGCGCAAGTTTCTCTATACCGCTATATTGAAAAAAATAAAAATCAAAGCAATCCTCCTCTTACTAAGAGCCCACGTTGCCAGACAGCACAGCTGGGAGATCTTATGGATCCGCTGCACCCTACCTGCCCAAATGGAATTTCTTCCCTTTATTAATCTCTCCAGCAAGTGGTGGGGCTGCTGCTATATTTAGCCAGCTCATGCAGGACTGGCTCCTGCTGTCTTCAAAAGGCATATCAGGTGCTGATGCCTATTTTTAAACAGGACATCTAAACTTCCCAAGTGTGGTGACCCATGAGTTTGGACATTCTGCTTTTAATCAAGTGAGTTAATTAACCACAGGGCTCTAAAGGAAAATAAGGCATCAAAGAGGAAGACCAGGCTAAAATAAAGCAGCTCAAGATCTGAGTGATAGGAGCTCCTCCTACTTCAAGCACAAGTATTCTGGGCAGGAATTTCTTTTTTCCCCTCCCCTTACCCATGCCATTAGAGGCAAGGCTTCTGGCTTCCTGCAAGAGGCTGACAGCATCTTTGGGTCAAGAAAGACTCAAATCACTGGTATTACTCACTCTCAAGTGAAAGGTCATTCAGCAAAGTCTTGTCCCTAAATACCATGCCACTGGGAAGATATTAAGAAAATACTGACATCCATGACTGAAAGTAAGTACAAACTGCTTTACAGACATTAAAAACCTTGTAAAATACATATGACAACTAGATATTGTAGTGAGCAGTGATGGCAGGTGAAAGGATGGGATGGGATGGGATGCAACAGGGGTTGAAAAAGTTTAAAGGTATTTTCAAGACAGATAAAGCATGGCATGCCGAAGTTAGAGCTCGAGAGGACCAATCAAAGAACCCAGGACTTCTTATAACCTCACCTACTTTGTAGCCATTGGCCAATAACCCTTCTAAAGCAGAGTGACAGGGTTACTGCTTGTTCCCTATGCTAGTTATACATACGGTGAAAAAGTCGTTCAATATTTTGAACCACTCTGGAAAAAAATGTATAGGTTAAAGCTGTCCAACTTATTTACACACACACACACTTATTCCCACTGGAGCACATCTCACCTCTAACATAACGGAGCTGTTACTCTGACCTGTGCTGCTGGGGAAAAAGCAAGGATTTTCTCAGTCTGTTCAGTGTAAAAAGCAGATACAAAGAGATATGGGATAAGTCATAGTCCCAGCACAGGGCTGAGAAGTGCTGTGAGTGCTTATCCAGTTCTGTGACACACAGGCAAACACTGCAGACACACACAACAAGATGATCAATGGACAACCCCCCGCTATCTGTAGAGGAGATGCACCCACTGTTGATAGTGGGTGTCATGTTCTGGTTGTGCAAAGATAAGTCCTTGGGCCTCTGTTTTCTCTCTCTCTGACACGTGCACACACCAGCACACTCTCCCTTAAACACCCACACTTAACAAAGTGCAACAGAGGCCAAGCTTCGCAGGCAAAGGTTCCTAAATCTACCCCTTTTCAGATACATGAGATTAATGCTTGCCTGTCGCTGCTGACATTCCAATTTGCTCTCCAGTTTAATGGCTTTCCTTAAAGCAGCAATGAATAAAGAAAGGACAGTTGCCAGCTTTCCTTCCTCCTTTTTCTGTCATGTGCTCTTCTCCTTTTATACATATACACATCCTCTCCCAGATTTTTATTGCAGTGTTTCTTTTTGTATGTTTCTTCCTTCTCAGCCACTGAACATGGTTGGGTTTTTTTGTTTTCCCTGAGAGAGGGTGACAGTTTTGGACACAGCAGTGCCTTCCAGCACACACAGCAGACATGAGTCTATCCATGGAAACCTGATATATCTCCTCTGGTTAAAATAGCACAACTAACTGTAAAATTTCAAAGCAGCTAGACACTGAGCAGCTAATCGTACCTTACTTACCTCCTGCCATACATTCAAAAATAACAACGTTCTCAATGCTATAAGAAAATTCTCACCCATGGTCTATATATAACAGAACCACCCAGGGGAGTCAGCCAGAGACGAGGTCTCCCTCAGCTCCCTGTAACGCCAACAGCAAAACAGACATTCCTGCTCACATGGCTTACCAGAAACAGTCACAAGTGTTAAAACTGACCTCACTTAAGTTTCTGTTTCTTTCCACTGTTGAAAGGAGACAGCATGACTAGCTCAGATGTCGACATTTACCTCATAGACATCTAAAGTTAGCCGAGATGAACTGAGCTCAAGACATGACAAGAAATACAGAGTACTCACACAGTGCCTCAGCATTTGTGACAAGGGGTGCTAGCAGGACAAAGGGTAACCCTAAATTAAATGCAGATTCTGCATGCGAGTAGTAGAAAATCTGGAAGTTTTCCTATGCCTATTTTATTTAAACAAGATAACAAAACTATTACCAAATTAGTAACGAACTTCCTATTTGTAGAAGCTGGAAGTCTTAGAATAAAGACAACTATGGCAACTTGTCTGAGTAGGTACTGCAGGTTTTGACCCCAACTTTAGCGAGTTGAGCATTTGAAACTTTTTCAGCTTAGTTAAAATGTACAAAATTCTTGACAACTCAAGTCCTTAACAAATCTAGAATCATTTTCTGCATTGTCATACGCAGCACATTTATCTTTATTATTTATTGTTATAGACAACATTCGTGCCTCCAGTACCTTCTTTTTTGGCGCTCTGCTGTTTTTCCCACTTGTTTTCATTCCTGACCTCTAATGGCAGTTTTGCAGGCAAATCACAGCATTACTTTTATTATTGCTTGACTCGGCATGCTTATTTGCTTAAAAAAATACTCATAACATCCCAATTGCAAGGAAGTCTGATTCTCCCAGACAGCTTTTGCTAGTATTATTGTGTGTTTAGTTTTGTTTAATAGCCTAGTCCTAAGGTACAAGTCATCAACTCATTTTGGTCAGCCTCATTTCTGAGCAATCGAGTCAGCTATTTAAACAATATGTTTCCACTTCTCATCTTCAAGGTAAATTACTTCATTGGGAAGCTAAGCATAGTTAGCAGCATCTGCTGTGGTTAAATTAATGGCAGGAGTCAAATTGTCTCTTCCTGTTTTACAAACACTGAGCAATTTTTTTGAACTAACAAGATGCCTGAAAAATTGTTATGTAATTTAGGAAGAAAAAAATCGTTAATTGAAGCACAAAAGGAACAACGACTCTCACCCCTATTTGGTTAGAGGTACACTCAGGCACTGCACATTTTCTGGCACGCCCTGGACTAGCAGTAAGGTAACAGAGTTCAGAGGCTAGCCCACCATTCACCATACACCCTAAAAACTAAAAACAAACAGCCAGCCTGATTTTTACATACATCCCTCAAATTGAGTTGAGCAGTCATTCATACCTGTCACAGAGAAAGGATTATCAAACCTCGAACTTTAAAATGAGGGTGAACTCACACACGTCTGGTAATCTGTAGAATTCTCACTTTTACAACGCAATTTTCTTCTGACTAACAGCTCTTCTCAGTGCTCAGGATCCTCATTCATGGATCTGATTTAAAAGAGAACAGTTGCCTCTAGCAAATTTAGTCATAGGAGAAGGCTGTAACAGACAAATCTATACCCCCATTCAGCAAAATATCTTCCTAAATTAAAATTCATTAAAAATGCAATGAATTAATTTTATAATTTTTTTTAACAACTTGTGTGTGCTTTTGCATTTCTGTTTTGAGTTTTCCTCTCATTGTGTCAATTATGCAAGCGATCAGATGTCCTCATTAAAAATTAATAAGCTGAACAACATACATGATAAAGGCAAATTCTGGAAAACACACAAGAAAAGGTTTTTTTTTTAAATGTATTTATAAAATGTTGGGCACATTTGTACACAAATACCAAATTTAAGGGAAACTTAAGTGGCAAAGGAACATCTCCAAGTGGGTATAAACCTGAGCTCTCAGCTTGGGTGTCATGCAGGACATGGACTGTTGGAAGACCTTGCTCTTAGGATAAATTTGTGGCCTTTTCCACTAGTAGTTATGATTCTCCCATGTGATATCAAATGGTATGTGAGCAGATTTGGACAGACAGCCCTAGTTAAACCTTAGGAAAGTGAGAACGGGTTTTTAAGAGAGGGCCAGATTGTATTTGGTTAGCAGGTTTTTAAAAGCACGTATGTAAAAGGATACTGCTGCAAAGGAAGTAGCCCAGCTTCAACTCCCATTAACCCTTGACAGGTACGACTTAAAGCTGAAATCTCACACCTTCCCTGGTTTAGCTCTAAGTGCTCAGATATGTACATAGATAATTCTCAAATTCCCAGGGTTTACAGTTCCCAGCTCCCTCTAATGAAGAAACTTCCTTGCAGTGTTTGTTTTTTGAACACACTAGCAAGCCTTCCCGTCTCTTAAGCCTCTAAATGCCCGTTTCAGCAGGCTACCAGTTCATGTCACACTGTAATGAGCGTGAAATCTAACTATAAACCACACTTGGCCAAATTCGTATTAACAGAGACAGGGGAAGTAAGACAGGCATAAGGGACACCCAGTTCACAGCTGTGAAGATCATAACTAAAGTGCTACATACAAGAACAAGATTACATTTCCTATCAAATTCCAGAGGGATTAAATCATCAAAATAATTCTGGTAAGGAGGACGGTTAATTCCATTAAACAAATCTGATATATACAAAAGGGAGTCTATTTCCTCTAAAATGAACAGAACATGTAAGAGATTCAAGAACGTCTTTCATGGCTAAGACAACAGAGAAATTTATGATCATAGAAATGCAGTTGATTACACAATTCAGCAAACTTTGAAAATATCAGTTGCACTTCATAAGCGTCTAAAAATCCAAATAATATTCAGACTCTAAATACAAGTGGAAGGCATATCCTGCCCTACCCAGTCTTAATAGGCGAGAGACATAAGTAAACACAGTAGTGGAAAAAAAGATCCAAAAGAACTGAAACTACTTATTCCCAGTCACATAAGGGTTCAATAGAAGACCAAAAATAGTGTGGAAGTCCCCCTATCCCATCTCCTGAATGGTGACCCTGAGGCTGTATATAATTACAGAAGTATGATAAAACATTCCATATAATACTCGCTTTGTCACCCTTCTTGAAGGGACACAGAAACAATGCCAGGCAATGCCAGGCAGTTTTAGCATTATTCAAAGGAAAGTTTAACTTTTATTCTTTCCCACATCTCTGTACTGGATATTTTATGCCTATGAAGAAGAGAGAGAAAAGGCAGACTTGGGCCTAGCTTTGCTGGTGCTGGAGCAGAAATCTCTTACGGTACAACTTTGCTCTAGGACACAGAACAAATTCTGCTGTTTTTCAGAGAGCAGAGATGTGGACATAGATGAACACGGAGAGAAAGAGCAGACATGAAAGAGGAAGTGAAAAAGGAATGTCCAAGACAGGCTGAGGTTAGCGGCTGGGTTGGGAAAAAGAATTAGAAAAAGTGGAGAGAGATAGGAAAGAGAAATATCGAAGACCCAATATAGCTAAACAACGTATTAGCCCATGGTTTTAGGAGAACTTCTCTTCTTAATACTAGGCTCCCAAGACAACTTCAGCAAGGGGTTTTCTTTTCTGTGGCATATTTTTCAGTGATATGCCGGCAACACCGGGTTGCTGTAACAAACAGCTCTGCACTGAGCATGGTCAGGAATGAGCAGGCTCCCAGTATTTGAGCTGACGGAGAGACGTGCTGCCATACTGCTATATACAGTGTTTTACTGTAGTGGGGGGAAGGAATAAGAGGATGAAAGGCCTGGGGAAACAGGCCCAGCTCCAATTTATTTGCTTTCCATGGGAAGTGGCGGTTTACCTTAGACAAGTCAGGATGGCATACAAGTGTACGCTGGCCCATTCTGACCATAATTATAGCCATTCAAAGAATATTTTCTTTGCCAGACACAGTAGCATTCTAATCATCCACACCACTCTGTTTCAGGCTATCATGCCAATTACTAGACACTATTAATATTATTAGTAATAATCTCACCACCAGATTAACATGAGCTTCTGCCTCAACGTGGACATCACACTCCTTAGGAAAAACAATTAGGCAAAACCCGGATTTTACAGAAAACATAGATCTGCTGATGCATTCACTTTATCCATCAATCACATGGTGCTAGGACATGAGAGCTGAATTGTTTATTGCCTCCAAGAGCTATAGTCTCATCTCAAGGCAACACCTAATAAATACACTAATACATCCATTATGTAGAGTTCTCCTTTGCAGGAGGATGAGCACTGTCCTTGTGTTTGGTCTCATATTCACCAAGTTCTGTTGGTCATGAAAAATTGGTCCACCCCAAAAAAAGGAATCAAAGATTATTAATAGCAAAGATATAGGTAAAGACAAAACATTATAGAACAAACTAAACCAACAACCCATTTTCTTTTTTATGTTTAACTTGGGGTATGTGAAGAGAAAAATTAATATAAGGTGAAATAGGTAAACCTTATCTGCAAAATTGTTTCTCAGTGCTGTCAATTCAGAGTAAGGAAAGACATGCAAAACCAGCCCATCAGCCTGGCAGGATGAGAGTTGAGCTGTCTTGCTACAGTCTCAAAAGCAGCAACTTGACACATAATAAAAGGGTTAAAAATTTGAGCGGCAACAGAAGCCGCACAGAGCCTCAGACTGCTAACTCACTGTGTTGGGCTGCCAAGCCAGCTGAGGGAATGGTGTGGTTTCTCCTTGGTAAAAAAGAAACCCAGAATTTGAGTAAAACATGCCACAGTCTCAACAAGTGCTGCCAGAGAAACAACATGAAGAAAGAGCTGTAATCTGAAATGATGCTGCTGCTCGGGTTGAGTTCTTGCCCCAGGAAGAACTAGAAGGACTGCGACTGACATGGGAGAGGAGTTAAGAGGAGAGGTCCACAAGTCAGGAGTAAGGGCAAACACTGTCCTTGAACATGACCAAAAGGTTCTCTGAGAGCTGAGTGCTCCGAGTTCCCACTGTTTAGATAAACCAAGGCCGTGGCTATGGTTTCCTGAGGGAGCAGCTTCTGAAGTTCATTTGGAGTTTCAGATTGGCCCAATCCAGGAACTCCAAGCCAAACTCCACACTCGAGAATGAACACTCACTTTCATCATACACACAGAAAAGCAGCCAAACACCCTAGTAAAGCTACACCCAGGAAAAGGTAATGATCTGTCTGCACGTCTACAGGGTAGGATCTCCAAGCAGAGATGCTGGGCAATGTTGTTTGCTGCAAGTGTTCATGTGTGGCAAATGAAATGCGTGTTCTTAGCTTCCCTCTCCATTTCCCGGCTGGTAGCCCGCCTCCACCTCCCTCCAAGCATTGAACCACCACAGTGACCAGCCACCGCAGCCCTGGCGTAGCAGTCCAAACTCTACCCTGTCACTCCAGCAGCTTCTTGCTTCATAAGCAAAAAGAAAAGATGGTAGAAAGAAAAAAATGTGAAGTAAAGAGGAAAAAAGAAAGATCTGGGAA